>JANAVB010029815.1:9913305-9920156 GCA_029216955.1 Iris pallida | reverse complement strand
GAGCGATCAACGGGGCGGGCGGATCGGTGTTTCTCGCCATCGACCTGGCGGATGCTAACGTACATGAGCCATCGGACGTGAGAGACCAGTGAAGGATATCAGCATTCTCGATGATATAAGGTTCGGCAAGGAGGTGCCCGTGCAGGATCCTGCGCCAGGAAGCGGAAGATCGATTGTTGGCGAGTGTATCGGGGTGGGAATGTGGAAAATATCTGGCCTTCATAAACCTCGTCCATATGGAAATATCTGTGCGCAACTGCCACCACAGCTTCATAGAATAAGCATCGACGATGTGAGCAAGTTTGGAAAAGCCAAGGCCACCAGCATCAGTAGATTTAGCCATAGAGTCCCAGCTAGCCCAGTGATGTTTGTCCCTGCCGTCACTGCGCCCCCAAAAGAAGTTGGCGAAGAGGGATTCGATCTGAGAGAGGACTTTCTTGGGGTGGGGGGAGCACACAGCGAGGGTGTGTATGGGGATTGAGGATATGACATGCTTGATGAGGATAAGCTTGCCTCCCGGAGAGAGGGTTGCGTTGTGCCAACCTCTATTTTTCTTTTGATTTTGTTTACCAATCCCTCGAAGATACCGGAGTTGGATTTACCGTACACCAGTGGGCATCCTAGGTAGGTGAACGGTGGATATGCGGTGGTGAAGGATGTGATGTTGGAGAGGATGTACGAATGAGTCCGGTCGACATTGTGGTGGGTGTAGATGACACTTTTATCCGCATTGATACGTTGGCCGAAACATCTGGTATAATTCTCGAGGGTGTGGCAGATCACCTCAATCGACCCTATGTCTCCTGAAGAGAAGATGAGGATGTCGTCGGCATAGGCCAAGTGAGTGATGAGTGGGCAGCCCGTTGTGGTGTGGTAGTGACAAAATCTGGGGATGTTCGCCATATTGTTAAGGTTTCTGCTGAGCGCTTCGGCTGCGATGATGAAGATGGTGGCGGATAAAGGGTCCCCTTGACGGACTTGGCGACTTGATCCGAAAAATCTGTCGGTTTGTCCGTTGATGACAGTGGAGAACCAGGAGTTGTTGACGGATCGGAAGATGATATCGATCCAAGTTTCCGAGAACCCGAAAGCTCTGAGAATCCAGATCATGAATTGCTAGTCCAGGCGATCATAGGCTTTCTCCATGTCGAGTTGATGGCAACGTTCCCCCTGGACAGGAATTTCATACAGGTCATCAACTCCTGAGCGAGTAAGATGTTGTCGGTGATATTCCGGCCGGGGACGAAACCGCTCTCCTCGGAGATGATCCTGGAAGGAGGTTGGACATGCGAGTTACAATATCTTGGAGATGATTTTGTTGGTGAGGTTGCAAAGGCTGATCGGTCTGAAGTCTTTGAAAGTCTCCGGGTTGTCTTTTTGGGGATGAGGATAAGGTTGGCCCGAGAGATGGCTTTGGGGTAGTTGGCGCCAGCGAAAAATGCCACCGCGGCATCGTGAAAGTCAGGTCCAATAATCTCCCAACAAGAGCGAAAGAAAGCTCCGAGAAACCGTTGGGTCCGGGAGCGCTGCGCTCATCAAGAGACCAGACGGCTAACTTGACCTCCTCCTGGAAAGGGGGTCAACAACATGTCGTTGTCCTGATCGCTGATCAGGCTGGGGACCTGAGCCAGGAAGGACTCATCCTTAACGACGGACGCTTTGGCAAAAAGTTTGGTGTAGAAGTTAGCAGCCGCCCTGTTAATGCTGTTCTGATCTCTGAGGAGATTGCCATTGTCATATGATATTTGGTGAAGGTTGAGCTGGTTTCTGCGGCCCTTGACACAGGCGTGGAAGAATCCTGAGTTTCTGTCCCCTCGGAGTCCCATGACAGTCTGGCTTTTTGCTTCCAGAATTCTGTCTCGACCTTAACCTGGACTTGAGGATTGCTTTGGTGAGGTTCAGGGCGGAGCACGCTCCCGGAATTCTGTTCGAGGCGAACAGGATCTCGGCTCTCATGACATCATCTTCAGCTGTCTTGATAGCTTGGAAGATATTACCAAAAGCGAGTCTGCTCCAAGCCGATAACGCACCTTTGGTAGCTTTAAGCTTGGCAGAAACACGGATGAGGGGGTCCGGGTTGTTGATAGAATTCCATGCCGACGCCACTATATTTCTGAAATTGGGATGGTATCTCCAGAAGTTCTGGAAGCGGAAAGGTTTTTTGATTTGGGTGGAGTTGCTTCCTATCTCTATCAGAAGAGGGGAATGATCTGATTCCGTGGTGTTGAGGTGGGATAGGCTAGTGATGAGGTCTAAGTCGTTCCACCGGTTGTCAACCAGCACTCTATCCAGGCGGGAGTATTGTCTGTGAGCACCCTCTTACATGTTACACCAGTGAAAGCGTTGTCGGTGTACTGCAGTGGGGACAAATGAGCGTTGAAGATGAAGGTATTGAAGTCGTTCATAGTCGACTGTGGGGGGGGGGGGGGGGGGGGGGCGGCCCCCCGATTTCTCCTCTCTACTAGAGATAGCGTTGAAGTCTCCAAGGCAGATCCACGGAAGAGTGTGGAGGAGTTGGTGGGTGTCCAAGAGATTGTCCCATAGGTTCTTGCGCTCGGTGTGATTGCAGCTGCCGTGGACGGCGGAGATGAGCACTCTGGACTTTAGAGCAGGGTGCTCAACCCAGCAGGAGAGAGCCTGATCGTTGTCGTTCACGATGCCAATGCTACAATCAGTGTTGAACAAGATCCAAATGTCGTGGCATCCGACAACTGCGGAAGCGAAGTCGAGTTGGAGTTGGATGGATTTGAGGGGGGCTCCCGATCCGACGGTGTAGTAAGAGGGGGCTTTTGGGTGGCTCCCGCTGGAGGGCTCCCGATCCGGACTCATATTATATATATATATATATATATATATATATATATTTCCATATGGGTCAACCCATATCCTAGCTCACCGTAATTTGATTTTTTCATTCTCCATTTGTCCATACTAATCTAAAATCGTCATAATTATCTCTCTTTCTCTCTCACCGTGTCTCTGTTCCAGTGATAACCCTTTCTATCTCTCTCTTTGTGCCTATGTTCTTTCTTACTAGAAATTGTACAAGCAAAATGCGTGTTGGCCTAAATAGTCAATGACTAACTCAATTTTGATATTCGATCAACCATGACTGACTTGATACAACGCCTCATATGAAGATTGTACATCAAGCTCGAAGATTATACTGGTCGTCATGGTGGAAACTATTGGTGTCATATTTTTCTCATTTATTATGTATTTTATCTTTATTTATTAGGACTCATTTACATCGAGTCGTATTGGCACTAGGAAGCTAAAATCCTATCCTAAACCAAATCCTAGTCCACCAAAAAAAATCTAACCCAAACAAAATCATTCTGCCACAAAACCTACAAAATTCAGGCCAAACTCAGTTTGAACACCCCAAAAACATTCTGGTTCAAAGTTAACCAAACTCGAGCTGAATTCGATAACCAACATAACTCAGGCCGAACTTAGTCCCTCTGACCCAATATTCAAATTTGTTTGCTTCCTCCTGAAGAACTGGCCTCCAACGGTCGATATTATGAACGTTAGGGCTAACCGAGTTCATGCTAAATTCAGTCAGAAAAGCCATTATAAATAGCTCTTGAGTTTGCCATTCAAACTCACTCATTCTTACTTTCAAATCTTTATACATTCTGACTCTACAACCTTCATATTCCAAAGTACAACTCCCAAGCCTTCTAGTGCCAAGTCGCAGTTCGATTAGAAGTCTAAATCTTGGATTTGCAAGTTATTTACATTCTATTATTGAAATCGGCAAGCCCTTTAGATCAAAGCTCATGGTTGTGAGAAGTCGACGAGCACATCGGATTAAAGCTTGTAGTGTATACTATTCAATAGTGGATTAAAGCCGTACAATAGTTTCTGGCACTGGACTACCTTCCATGAAGGGTAACAGGATACATCATGATGTTTGTGCTTTTGAACTCTTAAATCTCTGATTATAATTGCTTGCTGATTTATTTAGTGATTTGCATAATTTTTATTGGTATATTATTGCCTTCACCCTATTCACCCCCTTTCTAGGGTTACTTATCAAAGCAAGAGCTCTTGAATAGGATTAACATCCTTGAGTAGATCCATGGCAACTATCACATCTATCCACACCAATAATGGTGAAGGCCAGTCCACAAATAAGCTCCATCTATTTGATGACACAAACTACACGTACTGGAGGATACGTTTGAGTATTTACTTGGAAACGGTTAATTTTGATTTATGGTCTTTATGTTAGTGATGGCTAAAAAGGGTCTAATAAATTTTTGATTGATAATACTCATGTTGACAAGCCACATGGCAAGTACACTGATTTTGAAAAGAATCGAGCCAATCTTAATGCTAGAGCCATGAGTGCTTTATTTTGTGCCGTGGATAGAAATGAATTCAATAATATTTATACATGCACGACTTCACATGAGATATGGAAATTTCTGAGGTTACTCATGAAGGCACTTCACAAGTAAAGAAATCCAAAGATCAGTAGACTGACACAAGAGTATGAGGCCTTCAAAATGAAGCCCAATGAGACCGTTAGTCAAATGTCTACAAGATTATTTGATATTATTAATCCTCTTTAGTCACATAGCAAAGAATATACAAACCATGAGAAGATTCAAAACGTAATTCGGGGACTTACAAAGAACTGGAACCCCAAAGCTACAACAATCATTGAAGGGAATCATCTCACTGTCATAACCCTCAAAATGCTAACAGGCAAGTTGATGATTCAGGCAATCAACCTCATAGAATTTGAACAGTCAACTCCCAAAGAGAAAGCCATTGCACTAGAGGCAAATCATAAAGAGCTTTTGATGATGCATCTAAAGACGATGAAACCAATGATGATGATGAATTGGATCTTATCTCCAGGAACTTCAAGCGATTCATAAAATTTGAAAAATCAAATTGCAAGAAAAAAAAACATGAAGAAGAACCTATGTGCAACAACTGCAAAAGAACCACCACATCAAAATGGTATGTCCTACTGCCAGAAAGAAAAGTCGACAAGAACTTTCAAAAAATGAATATCTTTGTCTATAAACTTCGCAAATGCAAGCATCTGGTGTGAAAGTGAAGCTAGCAATTTTGAGGAAGAAAGTTCTTGACATGCTGCAAATGTATGCCTAATGGCAGTGACTAATGGGGTATAAGAAAATCCTTTATTTGAAGAATTCTCATACGATGGATTGTCTAATGCTTTTAATGATTTATTTAAAGTTTGCAAAAAGCTTAGAAGTAAGTGTAAGCAAGCTAGAAATGATATATAATCACAAAAGCTTGATAATGAAAAGCTTACTTGCTTATTGAATGATATTAGAGACACTCTTCTTCTGATAACTCTGCTGATATTTCCACATTGAGCTTAGCTTTCATGAAGCACGTCGCATCGAGAAAAATATAGAAGAGAATGTTATACTTAAGGAGGAATTAGAATAAGAAGAGAATAAATTTTCTATTGCTTCTCTTAGAATTGATGCTTTTACTGATAAATATGATGAAGTATATGCTTTGAATAAGAGAGTGGAAATTAGATTGGGAAAACAGGTTGATCAACCAACCACTTCATCTACTACCAAAACACGTGTGACACATGATTAAACAAATAAGTCACCTCCACAAGAGCATTTCAAAAAGGTATCAAGAAGGATAGAAATCCTCATAATCATGTATTTTTTATACACAACCACGAAAGAATGTTCATATCACACATCACACTTATACACCTGTTTCAAACATAAATATTCATGCTACATGTCATTATTGTGCTTTGAAAGGACATATATCTAGGCAGTGCTTTGTTAGAAGACAAGTTGATACGCGTATATTCGAATGGTTTCCCAAGACTAACATTTCAGGACCCTCCAAGAAATGGGTACCAAAAATTACATCTTCAACTCGTGTTGTAGGTGATCAATCCTTGCATACTAGAAGTAGATTTTCGATAGCGGATGCTCACGACATATGACAGGTGATGCTGCTCTTTTTGCAATACTATCGATAAAGAAAAAGGATATGTTTCCTTCGGTAATAGTTTGAAAGGCCACATTAACGATAATGGTCATATCGATAAATTTTATTTATAGTTATTAAAAAAATTGTTTAGTAACAAAATTGAAACATATCCTAATGAGTATAAGTCATTTGGTTGATAATGGTTATGGAGTCAATTTCCTTAAAAAATATCTTATTTATAATATATCTGGTGGAAAAAACAATCTATAAAGGAATAAGAGAGGACAACATAATGTTTACTACATGTCAGTAAGTACTAATCATGCAGGGAGATGTCTTCTTGCCAAAAAAGATGAAAGCTAGCTATGACATATGTGATTAGGACATGCAAACATGAATACCATCACAAAGCTCTCAACCAAGGCAAGAAGTTCTTAAGAGGCTTATTAGAGATCTCTTTCAAGAAAGACACGATATGTGCAGTACAGACTGTGAAAAGAATAAACAAACCAAGACTTCCTTTATGACCAATAACACTGTAAGTACTTCTAGACCTCTCCAAATACTTCATATGGATTTGTTTGGACCCAGTAGAGTTGCTAATGTTGTTGGTAGATCATATGCTTTGTAATTATTGATGATTCATTTTACTTGGATTTTCTTTCTTACAAATAAAAATGATGCATTTTTTAAATTTGTTATATTTTGCAAAAAAAAGGTACGCCAAAAAAGGCTTTATGATTAATCATCCGAAGTAAGCATGGAAGCGAATTTGAAAATGCTGATTTTAAATAATTTTGTGATTAAATGGATTTTTACATGAATTCTTTTCCTAGAACTCCTCAACAAAATAGTGTCGTAGTTAAAGAATAGAACTCTTGGCGATATGACTA
>JANAVB010029815.1:9013305-9175805 GCA_029216955.1 Iris pallida | reverse complement strand
TTTTTCTGGTCCTGAATACCAAGTTTGGTGCGATTCTGAGATAGTTGAATCGAAACGCCGTTTTGCGGGCCCTAGGTCCGACTCAACGGGCGATTTTGTGCACGGCCCGCCGGAATCCAACTTTGGACATACGGTTGGGTTCGTATCGAAAAACTGGATCCGTAGATATATAGTTTGACGACTTTAGAGACCATTGACCCTGGCACAATTTTTGGTACAAAGCGGGTCCAACGGCGGACATCATTTTTGTCCGAAATTACCGTTTTGCCCCTGTGTCCAGAATTGGACTTAAGGACAGGCAACCCTAGCTAATTTGACTATTCTAAAAACATTGGTAATGTTTATTTCAGCTTTCGGAGACAGTTGTGATGACTTGAACTTTCTGACTTGTTGATTGGCGATACATTGTTGGTTCCCGTGCAACCCCCAGGCAAGTATACCTTGCCGAACATATACAGTATTTACATTGTTTTCTTTCTATTGTTTTCTTTTCATATGGTCACATGATTCCATATTGCCATTGATTGTCTTGTCGTTTTACTTGTTCTAGAATACGTGCACGTATAGGAGATTCGACATTGCTGGATTATTGGTCTTTTCGTGTTATCTTGTCTCGTGATTGAGTTGTCAGTTTCTATATCTGTCCTTGACTTGACCATTCTTGACTGGGAGTATCTTACATTGTACTACAGTCGAGATATACTATAGATTGGGAGTATCTTACATTGTACTACGACCTATAGCCGATTCTTCTATCTTGATATTGCTTGATCGACTTGACCTGAGATATACTATAGCTTGGGAGTATCTTACATTGTACTACGACCTATAGCATATATTTATTGATTGATTGACTTGACTTGTGATACTATAAATTGGGAGTATCTTACATTATACTACGATTTATAGGAGTCTACTTGACTTTGTATCCTTTAGGAGAGGAGATCGATACTAGAATTGGCTAATCTTGACTGGGAGTATCTTGCATTGTATTACAGTCAAAATCTACTATAGATTGGGAGTATCTTGCATTGTACTACAAGCTATAGAGGTTAATCGATTGATTGGTAGCCAAGTCTAGTATTATATTTCCACACGACTCGTCGTCCTTAGATGTTCTCCTTGCAGTGTTCTTATCCTTCTTACATGTTATTTACTGTCATATTAGTAGGCATGTTTTATGTATCTTACTAGTCCTCTGAGGATTTGATGATCTCTTCAGGTAGTTGATTGCACGGAGTTAGTTAGCTGAGCATGTGGTAGTTGACTTCATCTTCATGATTAAGGTATTTTGTTAGTGTTATTGATTTACTATCATCATCGTGCTTTTATGGTATATCCTGCTTATCAGCTTAGCTTTATAGACTCATATTATTCTTGGAGTCTAATCGGACATATATGCTAGTGGGCTGCAGACCACGACCCATACTTGTTCATTCTTGCTTTATATGATTCTTGTGGATTGAGATATAGTTTAGATTAGACATGATTCCCTACTCTGGACAGCTTATACGTACTCGAATCGGGCTGGAGTCTGCTCGATACGTAGCTGGCTTGCTCACGAGCTCGTATCTGAAAAACCGGGTATGGGTCGTGACAAGTTTTTATGGTGGCCCATGCAGGTCAGAGCATATCGTATCGGTTACGTAACTGTACTGGTACGAGCCTGCGATAATGACTAAACCTTAGAAATCTCAATCCACTCTGCTTTGAAAATTCTCCTAGAAATTCTCTACTTCCTTGAAAACTCCATATTTTCTCTCGATTATACTTCCTTGCTTTCCGTACCATTGATTCTCGTCCCTTTTTCTTTGAGGTGACGAACGATCGTGCTATCTAGGATTTATCAGAAATTCTTAAGTTATAGTGTAATATTGCTTGGCTATTAAATATTTGGTTGTTTATAGATACGAGGATTATAGAGCCATATGTCCTAGGTAACTGTTGGTAGTAAGTTAACAACTAGTTGGAAGATTATAAAGTTTAGTGACCTATGTTTTGAGGAGTAGTATCACCGAAGGTGGGTAGAAGTCTTCGAGATTTCATAGTTACAAAATTGCTAGGAGAAGGACGTAAACTATTTTGAAAAATTAAATTTGAGGAGATTAAGGTAATAGTAGACTTTGATTTTAAGACATAGTCATGAATTAGAATTTTGAGGACGAAATTATTTTTAAGGTGGGTAGATTTGAAGCTTCCCTTCCCGGAAATATTTTTTTGAAATATTTATTTATTTATTTGTTTGATTTAATGGTGATTGTTTAAATTTGTTTTTATAAATAATTATTTAGTTAATTATTACGGTAGATGGTTTTAGCCATGGTTAGAAATTGGAGTACAAGATGGTTAGGAATCATGGCACGGATAGTGCAGTAGTGTGCCTTGACTAGTGTATTAGCAATGGTAGGGAAGATCGATCCATAGTGACGTCCTAACTAGGAAAACCAGGCCAAGTTGCGACTTAACCGTACCGAAGATTTTATTTATTATTTAATTATATTATTGAGTTTTAGGGAACCCGGTTATACCAAACCAGCCCGGATTGGACCCGTACCGAGCCCAAGCCCATGTAGTCATGTGGGACGTCCTATGACATTTGTGTTGATGTATTTTGGTATTATGGTGTTGTTTTCCGTTTTAATGATTTAATGAATATTTTCTAAATATTCGTCAATTAAATATTACAAATATTGTTATTAGTTGATATTCAACAATATTTGTATAAAATAGGCCTTGTATATTTTCTGGGATTATTAGACGGTGTAAAATGGTATATACACCATTATGGATTTATTAAATTTCATTATTATTATTTTATTATTATTATTATTATTTTATTTGGATTGTTATTTAATATTATATTTTATTGGTTTATATTTAATTGTTAGATTAAATTGTTATCATGTGATTTATAATTTATGCGCAAATATAATATACTAAATATGTGTACGTGTCTTTATATATAAATAAATATTGAATACATGTATGTGTATATATATAAATACTCGTATATATTTATATGTATATATATAAATATAATACATAATGGTATATACACCATTATGGATTTATTAAATTTCATTATTATTATTTTATTATTATTATTATTATTATTATTTTATTTGGATTGTTATTTAATATTATATTTTATTGGTTTATATTTAATTGTTAGATTAAATTGTTATCATGTGATTTATAATTTATGCGCAAATATAATATACTAAATATGTGTACGTGTATGTATATATAAATAAATATTGAATACATGTATGTGTATATATATATATATATATATATATATATATATATATATATATAGTAAATTAATATATTATATATAAGTGTATTTGTATGTGAGTATAAGATATATATATATATATGTGTGCATATATAAATATATAGAGTATACGTATACGTATATGTGTGTATATATATATACACACATATATATGTATGTATATATATTAGACTAATAGAAATAGAAATAATAAGAAAATAGAAAGGAATAAAAGAAGTAAGCGAGCATCCCAGCCTGGCCCAAGTCCCACACCCGGGCCCAACAACTCCCCCCGGCGCAGGAAAGCCCATCCCGAGAGTAGATGTAAATATATATATCATTATATAAAATCGGGAGATGAGGAGAAAGAGAACGCAACAGCAGCAACAAAACACTTAAACCCTAACCTAGCCGTCTTCTCCCGTACCTGGCGACCCTCCCCCACCTTGGGACCACCGCGCACGGCCACAGACCGGCCAGCCGTGGCAGCCCACGTGCGGCAGACTGCAGCAGCCGCAGCAACAAAACAAGAAGCAACATCAGCAGTTGCAGCTTTGAGGGCAACTTCGAGATGAGATTTCTCCCTCCACACTCGTCCGTTTCACGAACGGATTTCTCTGGTATGGAGTCTACTTATACATCTTTGAATTCCTCTAACTAGCATGGATGTGGCTGCTCTAGATCGTCCAGCAAGTCAACCAGAAATTCGACGAAACTCTGTCCAAAAAATAGAGCACAGGCCAACCCCGACCATGAATTAGAAGGCAGTTTTCTGTCGATCCTTCGAAGGTTTTAAGATTGTATCTGAGCAATGTTTTAGACAACCTATAGAGGATGGAAACCCCACCAGTAGTTTGATTTCTAATAATTTATACAGTAAGATAAATTAGATTGAAATCGAGAAAAATACATGAAAAATAGTTTTCAAAATTTAGAAATTTCTCCGATACGACGTGCGTCCCACCATTCCGGACGACGTGGTCACGAACCGAAAGCATCGAAAGGTGCGTAACGGCTTCGTGGTTGTGTGGGATTTGACGGAATTTAAATTGGCCGCGTGTGCGCGACGAATTTGATGCATATCCGTCAAAATTCACCGTATCGGCCTCCGTGCAAATTTCCTAATTACTTTGTGCACGCTCATCAGATTGAGATAAAACTTGTGCCAACAGGACCGTATCATTTTTCTGGTCCTGTATGCCAAGTTTGGTGCGATTCTGAGACAGTTGAATCGAAACGCCGTTTTGCGGGCCCCACGGTCCGACTCAACGGGCGATTTTGTGCATGGCCCGCCGGAATCCAACTTTGGACATACGGTTGGGTTCGTATCGAAAAATCAGATCCGTAGACATATAGTTTGACGACTTTAGAGACCATTGACCCTGGCATAATTTTCGGTGCAAAGCGGGTCCAACGGCGGATATCGTTTTTGTCTGAAATGACCATTTTGTCCATGTATCCAGAATTGGACTTAAGGACAGGCAATTCTAGCTTATTTGACTATTCTGAGAACATTGGTAATGTTTATTTCAGCTTTCAGAGACAGTTGTCATGACTTGGACTTTCTGACTTGTTGATTGGCGATACATTGTTGGTTCTCCGTGCAACCCCCAGGCAAGTATACCTTACCGAACATATACAGTATTTACATTGTTTTCTTTCTATTGTTTTCCTTTCATATGGTCACATGATTCCATATTGTGATTGATTGTCTTGGTCGTTTTACTTGTTCTAGAATACGTGCACGTATAGGAGATTCGTCATTGCTTGATTATTGGTCCTTTCGTGTTATCTTGTCTCGTAATTGAGTTGTCAGTTTCTATATCTGTCCTTGACTTGACCATTCTTGACTGGGAGTATCTTACATTATACTACAGTCGAGATATACTATAGATTGGGAGTATCTTACATTGTACTACGACCTATAGCCGATTCTTCTATCTTGATATTGCTTGATCGACTTGACCTGAGATATACTATAGATTGGGAGTATCTTACATTATACTACGACCTATAGCATATATTGATTGATTGATTGATTGACTTGACTTGCGACACTATAAATTGGGAGTATCTTACATTGTACTACGATTTATAGGAGTCTACTTGACTTTGTATCCTTTAGGAGAGGAGATCGATACTAGAATTGGCTAATCTTGACTGGAAGTATCTTGCATTGTATTACAGTCAAAATCTACTATAGATTGGGAGTATCTTATATTGTACTACAAGCTATAGAGGTTAATCGATTGATTGGTAGCCAAGTCTAGTATTACATTTCCACACGACTCGCCATCCTTAGATGTTCTCCTTGTAGTGTTCTTATCCTTCTTACATGTTATTTACTGTCATATTAGTAGGCATGTTTTATGTATCTTGCTAGTCCTCTGAGGACCTGATGATCTCTTCAGGTAGCTGATTGCACGGAGTTAGTTAGCTGAGCATATGGTAGTTGACTTCATCTGCATGATTCAGGTATTTTGTTAGTGTTATTGATTTACTATCATCATCGTGCTTTTATGGTATATCCTGCTTATCAGCTTAGCTTTATAGACTCATATTATTCTTGGAGTCTAATCGGACATATATGCTAGTGGACTGCAGACCACAACCCATACTTGTTCATTCTTGCTTTATATGATTCTTGTGGATTGAGATATAGTTTAGATTATACATGATTCCCTACTCTGGACAGCTTAAACGTGTGAGCACCCTAAAATTTGGGTTGATTTTTTTAAATTTTTTCTGATTGATTTAGTTTTTAATAAATAATTTATTCTGTATTTTTCCTTTAGTGTACTTTTCCATGCCTTTGATAATTGGAGTATCAGGGATGTTCAATTCTGGAAATCTTCTTCACAAGTTTTGGAGTGGTCAGGATTACCATCATGACGGTATATAGTATCCCACTCAGACTTGTTCCCTTGTGCTCTTTTTGCTTCGCTGAACTTCGGGTCGATTTAGACCATTTGATTATTAATTAATTTTCCCACTCTTTTCCTTGATCATTATTAGCACGTTACCGTGACTTTTAATTTGGGAGCGCAAGACCTGTCAGTTTCTTGAAACCAACTCCTCATTGATGATCTACTCGAGACGCTCGTCACCCACGACCCTCGTGTCCCACTCAGACATGCCATCTTGTGCTCCATTTGCTTCGCACAACTTTCCCGACACGTGACCCGATTTTATTTCACCCCACGGTGTCACATTTATTTTCCAACTTGATTTGTGGGTCTCCTGTCGACCAAAACCTGTCAGCCCCAACTATGGACATAGCCCACATTGAGCCTACTACCCGCATGCCACTTGTGTTCCATTTATTGGAATCCCCATGTGCTACTTATTTACTCATGATCATCAACGTCTAATTTTAATTCGATTATTGCACAATGTCCGGTTTTGACCCAATCCGGCTCCATCGAGTCCAGTCCAGCTGTGTGCTACCCTCCATCGTAACACCCTCATATTTTTTTGCCCAAAAATATCAAGTACTCTTCTACCAATTTTTCTATATTTATTGAAGTTTTCTATTATTATTAATCCCTAATGGAATGACCTATTTTTCCTACAAATTAATTCTAGCCTTTAGATCCTCCAAATTAATCCCATCCATTATTTTTCCCTACATTCATTTTCCTTAACACCCCATGCACAGCCGGCCCTAAATTTCATGGGACAACTTTTCTCCCATTCTCTCTCTTCTCATTAATTATTATCATCCTCTCTCTCTCTCCTTTCCTAAACTATTCCCACACAAAGCAAACAAAACTTTAACAGCATCAACCCACAAAAACCCGACCACCCCCTACACGCACAGCCCGACCTCTCCTCCCACTGGCCGGCCTTGCCGTGGCCTGGCCGTCGGCCACCGCAGCACCACCCCACACAGCTCCTCCCATCATCCATTCTCTCCTTCAACATTCCACCGCCACCTTCATTCCGCCACCACCTCCTCCATCCAGTAGCCGTCTGCCGCCCGACCGTCGTCGAGACCGCGTGCCCCCGTGCCCTTGTCGGCGAGGCCAGGCCGTACAGCCCCCCCTCCGCGCGTAGCTGCAGCAGCAGCAACCATCGGACAGCAGCGTGCGCCCCTTCGCGCGCGCGCACGGGCGGTGCAGCACTGCCGCCGGCCGCACACCGGCGTGCTTGACCTTCCACGTGGCTGGGCACACCCCTGGGTTAGGTCCCCTGACGGCCACCGTCCTCCGGGACGCGCCGTTGAGGCGATTCGTGCGTTTTGCACGACGTCCCGTCGTGACGCGCGCGGAATCGAGTTCATTTTGGCGCTCCGTCGCAGCAACTTCGCGTGTGTTTTCCCAGAAATCCGACCGTTGGATCGGTGATTTCTTTGCTCCGTCGCAATCTCGGTATATCCACCTTCACTCCAGTCAATTTTCGTCCGTCAATTTTATCGTTTGATACATCAAAATCGGCCACCAAGTTGACCGTTTAAATTGTATTAAATTTGGACAGTTTCACGGGGCCAACTTCGTCAGCTTATATCTCCTCCACCGCAGCTCCTTTTGGCGTGCTACCAGTTCCTGTGCGAACCTGGTATAACCCTCTTACTACCCCTCCAGTTTCGTTTCATTGTGAGCTTGTTTGATTGGTTGAATTCGACGCCAAAGTTGGCCTTTCGAATTCGTAATTTCCAACTTGTAGAATTCTATTTTTGAACACGGGACTCCAGATTTCATTTCTGACACCACCATTAGACTCGTGGCATCATTCTGGCATATTTTAATATAAAATTTATTAGTTTTGGAGAACGTGGGCCCTGGCACGCATTTCGGTGCAAAATGGGTCCCACATTCTGGGTCAATAGGACTTTTTGATGCCGGCTCATTCGAATCCAATTCCGGATATACCGTTGAGTTCGTATCGTCATTATGGGCTCGTTGACATATAATTTGCTAGGCTTTGGTGGACATTGGATCTGGCACGCATTTCGGTGCAAGTCGGATACCAATATCTGGGTCAACAGGTCATTTTGAGATCGGCTCGTCGGAATCCAATTTCGGATATACCGTTGAGTTCGTACATCATTCTGGACTCATTGACAGGTAGTTTGCTGAGTTTTGAGAACTTTGGCTCCGGCACGCATTTTCGTGCAAACCGAAATTCCAAGTTCTGGTCAACGGACCAAATTGAGATCGGCTCAACGGAATCCAATTCTGGAGATACCGTTGGGTTCGTATCGTCATTCTGGTTTCGTGGACATATAATTTGTTATATTTTATAGACTTATTTTCTTGCACATTTTTTGGTGCAAAACGGCTCCGACACGGACACCATTTTGACCCAAAATTATCTTTTTGCCCTTGTGTCCAAATTGGACCGTTGGTTAGGCTATCCTAGCTAATTTGACCATTCTGGACACGTTGGCGATGTTGATTTCATCGTCCGACAATATTTGTTGATAACTTCTCTGAGTTTAACCTTTTTATAATTAATTAATAATTAATTCTTATAATGTTCGTATTTCGAGATTAGTACAACGAAACTGAGCTCAGTCAATTCCAGTGATCTCACATCGCTGAAATTGACAAGATGGACACGTGGATCACTATAATAAGATTATCAACTTTACCATTGATATTCTTATCTCGATTTGCGTGTCGTAAGTTTTGACGTACGAATAACGAAGTACACTTGTATCTTTAAATTAGACTAGACTTGCCCTGTTTGACCAGAGTTGACCAGTTGACCCAAAGTCAACTGTAAGTCAGCACTTGACCTAGTTTGACTAAATTATTGACCGGAGTTGACCTAGAGTTATTTTGACTTAGAAGAACCTAGAATAATATAGATTGCCTGTAGAGATTCTTTTATTACAACTTGAACACCTTGTAACCTGCATTACTTTAAATAGGACTCTGTGGCTTCAGTGGGACCCCCTATACTTATCAGCTGTTCAGGTTATCGAGGCGAGTACATTCTCTGATCATTTCATATCCTGCTTAGAATTATTTCCTACATTAGATTACTTTACTTGTACTGTCACGTTGGTCACACAGATTGGTACTATATGGATCCCTTCTTGAGATGTTATCCTTAGGGTGCATCGGGTACTCTATGTTCTGTGCGTTTCACTTACATGGCGTATCACTATGCTTCGTTGATTCTTCGATTACTTGTGACATATACTCTTATGATCACAGAGTCTTCCTAGAATCCTTATCCCATTTATGGGTCTACTATGTACCACCCTTCGGGGGCCTACCACCCTTCGGGGGCTGTATATGGAATCATAACATAACCTGGTTGGATCCTTGTGTATTGATTGGGGGTACGGGGGAGTAGAATTGGACATGTGAATAATACACCAGTAGTATCTTATCAGAATCATTCTGTAGTGTCTTATCAGAATCATCCCAGGCCATTTACATGTCTATATTGTACTCTGAATCACTAGCCACTGTTAGTCTCTATTTATAGTAGATATTTCTATTACAGCTCTCTCTGTTTACATGCTGCACTTCTTTCAGTACCTGTATCTTACTTTACTGCATGATTATATTTTCTAACCTGCTATGATCTGTTGAGATGTACTGTACTCGCTCCAGTCCTGACTGGACCTGTTGATAAATTTTACAGATAGCCTGGAGGTTGCCTGCTAGCCTAGAGGAGACACTTTAGAGGTTGTTTAGATAGTTATTTCCATTGTCTGGAGTTGTATTTACTTTATGGATTACTGTATTTGAGTTTGAGATGTATTTCTGGGTTTTTGTATCTTAGACACTTAGACTCCTATCTCCTGTATCTCTTTTGGATTTTATGTTTTATCTATCCTTATCATGCTCTACCTTAGATGTGATTGAGATTGTATCTGCTATGTCACCCCCATTCGGGGAGTATAAACTGCTTAGCATTATATTGTTAGATGATGTGACCTAGGACAGCGTTCTACCGCCGACACTGCGGCGTAGGCTGGGCGTTGTTACGTTCTCGTACCCTAACAGTGGGTGCGGGTCGTAACACGTTTTTAGTGGTGGCCCATGCAGGTCGAGTTTATGTAGTGGTATTCGAACTAGAGTACCACTACAGCCTGCAGTAGGAATATGATATATTTTGAAGGTACTCAATCACAATTAGGATCCCTTGAGAGATTCCTGGGACGACCCTTGAGAATCTTGTTTAACTCCGATTTGAAAACTCTTTTTTCCTTGATTTGATTTATCTTTACTTTCTGTTGTTGAATTTGACTTTGATGGATTATTATTGAATTTGAGTTTGTATTTATTGATTTTGATGAAGATTGTGGAATTTTGAATCTTGATGTTAGTTGTAGCATCCGAGTTTGTATTTTGATGGATTTTATTCATTTTTGAATTTTGATGTTTGTTGATAAATTGATTTGTTTTTGGGTATTCATTGTTGAATTAATTTAATTTTTGACAAGATGAAATTATATGGGCAAGGTCATCTGAGTTTTGGAATCTAGTCTTCTATAGTCACATTAGCCAGCATGGTGAGGATATGTAGTCTGACTTTGGATATATTTCTCGGGTGTGGGAATTTAAGGTTTTCGCAGCCAAGCTAGCGGCATCGCAAAAATGTTAAATACCAAGATTCTAGAGGTATGTGCATAAGTCAAGGACTCTGTGATTATCGTAGCCTTGCTTACTAGTATGACGAGGATTTAGAGTACCATGATTTTGGATAGACGCATATGATTATCAGATTGTACCTTAAATATTTTTGAACATGTTTTTGCTACTTTTGTTTCAGTCATTCAAAAAAAGGAGGAATTATTGTTGTTTTGTTTTGTTTTGTTTCTCATTGTTTACTTAGGATGTAGCTTTAGCTATTTTATAAACCTTGTGTAACTTCTTACAAATTTATTTCTTCTTAATACAATAAATCAGTGATTTTGCTAGGCCTTATTTTGGATTTGATATTATAGCTCTGATTTCAAAATGGGTCCCCCTTTTAAACAGATAAGCAGAACAGATTCTTTTATCATTCTCTTCCCGCCAATATTTTATTTCCATCATTCCTTGTCTTATATAACTGTCATGATTACATCAATCCCCTATCTCGTATATAATTCTGTCAGGTATACCTTGAAAACTCTTGAATCTTCATATCATTTTGCCTGAGAAATGTTGAGAAAGTGACGTAAATCATCTAGTTCGGAAAAGATGTAATTGGTTATCATATGATGATTTATAGGAATCAAAATGTTGGATGTCAAATATGAAAAATTGAGAGGAAGATGTGGTAAAGGTTTAGAATGGAATCAAGTGATAAATGTTATCAATTTAGAAACAATCGCAGAAAATTTTGGTTATGAGTAATTCAGGGATATATTTCAAAGAAAAAAACTAATGAGGATATCAGAGGTCAACCTAGTTTTGAGAACTTAAAAATCTTTGTTATTGATTCTTGGGAACTATTACAAGGCTATGTAGAAATTTAGAGATGGAAAGGAGAATTTAATTGAATAAAATGATTATGCAAAATTGAACTAGATATTTTAAGAGGGTGACTAGAGACAGAGAGAACACAAGGATTTTACGTTATAGAAATTATTTTAGATGATTGGGAGAAATTATGGAATTCAAAAGGATAACATTTGAAGGTGAACGTTGAAGAAAATATGAAGGTTGATTTATAAACAAGAATAAATTTGTGTGATATAGTGGTATTGGAGTTAAATTAAATACGAGACTTGATTTAAACAAGTCCAAGGATTCCATAAACTGGATTTAGAGGTTTCGGATCTAATTTAGAACGAGGTGAAAGAATTTGGAAACTTGATTAAATGGATAAGTGTTGATACCTAATTAAGAGGGGTATGCTTCGTGGAAAATGTTTTGGAAGTTAAAGATTTTGTCTATGGTGATTGTGGTAAAGGTTTAGATGACTGAAGGTAATAAAATTTTGATGATAGTTATATAGAGGTTGATTTTCATATTGAGACTTGTGAAAATATATATATATATATATATATATATATATATATATATATATATATATATATATATATATATATATATGATTTGGCAAATGATAAACTGATAGTATTAGAGAGGGATGAATTGCTGACTTCGTATGAAATCTTTTCCTGTTTTCTCTAAAAAGGGTTTTTCAATATCATTGAATCCTAGTTTCCTTAATCACGACCCAATCAACTTCGATTATCTTTTCTTATCTTGGGTTGTACTAATTGAATTAAATTTGATTGTGACCTGAATCTCCATCCTTGTATGCTCGTCCTCAGACTTCGTTGAACCTGTCCTCCATATTGCCTAAATCTTGGTTTTCCCAATTTGATCAACTTAGATCGTATCGAGACTAAATATTCTCAATATGTATTGTGATTGGAATTTTCCATGGAATTGGCTTTCATTCCTTAACTTTGATTTTGATTTTCTTTTTTCTGAACCCTTTAAAGATAATGGGTAGTTACTTTTCTTTATTTTTATGATAAGTAGCAGTTTTCATATAGGATGGTAGACTGCCTTACAGTTTTGATGGTTTGTTGTTTCTGTAACTTCTCTAGTTTAACACCCTAGACTGCTTGTGTGTTTTGATACCCTATGACCGTTTCGGTTAGCATGACTAGAATACCTAGATGAGACTTTTACTACCACCGTATGCCATGACCTTGTATGTTGTCCTTTTTGATGGTATGCTTTGTTTAAATTCTGGGACTTTGATTGTGGGGGTTTGACCTAGAGGGAGTATGGACATTTTAATTTCGAGGATGAAATTTTTATAAGGTGGGTAGGATGTGAGCACCCTAAAATTCGGGTTGATTTTTTTTTAATTTTTTCTGATTGATTTAGTTTTTAATAAATAATTTATTCTGTATTTTTCCTTAAGTGTACTTTTCCATGCCTTTGATAATTGGAGTATCAGGGATGATCAATTCTGGAAATCTTCTTCACAAGTTTTGGAGTGGACATGATTACCTTCATGACGGTATATAGTGTCCCACTCAGACTTGTTCCCTTGTGCTCTTTTTGCTTCGCTGAACTTCGGGTCGATTTAGACCATTTGATTATTAATTAATTTTCCCACTCTTTTTCTTGATCATTATTAGCACGTTACCGCGACTTTTAAATTGGGAGCGTAAGACCAGTCAGTTTCTTGAAACCAACTCCTCATTGATGATCTACTCGAGACGCTCGTCACCTGTAAGCCCCTGGATTTAGGGCTTATTTTTTTCAATTTTATAAATCAATGATTTTGAATAAATATTATTATTTGATTATTATTTGATTTAATGCTCTTTACCGTGACTTGGAATTCTAGAGCGTCAGGGATGCCAGTCTCTGGAAGTCTCCTTCTTGGAGTTTGTAGTAGACGAGATTATCTTCACATTGATATATCATGTCCCATCCAAACTCGTTCCCTTATGCTCCTTTTGTATCGCGCAAGTTCGGGTCAATTTAGACCATTTAAATTATAAATTGATTTCCCACTCTTTTTCTTGATCCCCATAAGCACGTTACCGTGGCTTTTAATTTAGGAGCACCAGACTAGTCTTTTTCTTGAAACCAACTTGTCATGCCTGATCTACTCGAGACGCTCTTCACCCCTGACCTTCGTGTCCCACTCAGACACTCTATTTTGTGCTTCATTTCCTTCGCACAACTTTCGGTTCAATTTAGGCCAATTAATTATCTACCGTGAAACCTGATTTAATATCCAATTTAATTTCGGGATCCGACATCGACCCAACCTAGTCGACCCCAAATATGGAAATGGCCCACACGAAGCCTACTACCCGCCTGCCACTTGTGTCCCATTTATTTGAGTCCCCGCATGTTATTTATTTGCCCATGATTATAAACACCCATTTTTAATTCGAATATTGCCCCATGTCCGATTTTGGCCCGACCCGGCTCGACCGAACCCGAACCCAAGCTCCATATTGTTTTCTCGTGACGCCCAAATACCCCACATAATTTTCCTATTTTTTTTCCTATTTTGAAAATATCTCTTCCTCTCTCTACCTTATTAATATCTTGAATATCTAATTATATATATATACATATATATATAAAATATCTCTATTCTCTCTCTCTCCCATTAAAACACCAACACACCTCACCACCCCTCTCCCCATGTGTAGACGACCAGCCTATTCTCTCTCTCTCTCTAAATATCTTCTAATATCTCTCTCTCTCCCTCTTTATATATAATATATACACACACATATATATATATATATATATATATATATATTGTATAATCTCTCTCTCTCTCTCTCTCTCTCTCTCTCCTTTTCCAATCCCACAAGCAACCCCTTCTCCCCCCATGCTGTACGAGCACAGCAGCACACCCCCTCCCCACAACTCCTTCTTCATCTTCTTCTTCTTCTTAAGTCATCAACACCACCATCACCATTGTTATCATCATCATTATCACCACCTCCATGAACACCATTCATCATCATCATCTTCAACCTCCATCACCCCCGACCGCTGCCATGCCCAGCCGCGCGCACCACCGCCGGGCCTCCGCCGCAGCACGCCATCGCCGGCGACGCTCGCGCGCATACGCAGCAGGAGCAGCAGCTAGCCGCGGCTGCAACAGCAGCGCGAGCAGCAACTCCGGCGGCGCTGTCCACCGTCGTGCGCCACCGCGCGGCCAACCGCCGCCGCCGTCGGCCCCCCCGGCCGTGAGCGACCCCGGCGATCTCCCCCAGGCCACCGGCTACTTCCCCGATGCGCCGCATAGGCTATTCGTGCATTTCGCACGAAATCCCGTCGACGCGCGCGCGGGTTGAATCCAGAAATGGAGTTTCGGGATAGCAACTTCGTGCACATTTTTCGGGAAATTCGACCGTTGGATCAGCAATTACTTTGCTCCGTTACAATCTCGGTATATCCCTCTTCACCTCTGTCAAATTTCACCCGTTAATTTCGTCGTTTGATACATCAAAACTGGCCACCAAGTTGACGTTTAAAATTGAACTATTTTTGGACAGTTTTGCGATGCCAACTTCGCGGGTTAGTATCTTCTCCATCGCAGCTCCGTTTTGTGCGCCACCAGTTCCTATGTAAAGCTGGTATAACCCTCTTCCTTCCCCCTTTAGATTTCATTTCAGTTTGAGCTTATTAGGTCGGTCGAATTCGACGCCAAAGTTGGCCGTTCGAATTCTTTAATTTGCACTAGTTAAATTCCATTTTTGAACCCGGGACTCCGGATTCAATTTCTGACACCACCAGCAGACTCGTGGCGACGTTCTGGCATGTTTTCATATAAAGTTTGCTTGATTTGGAGAACGTGGGCCCTGGCACGCATTTCGGTACAAAACGAGTCCTACTTTCTGAGTCACCGGGACTTTTTGACGCCGGCTCATCGGAATCCAATTTTGGATATACCGTTGAGTTCGTATCATCATTCTGGACTCGTTGACATATAATTTGCTAGATTTTAGTGAACATTGGTTCCGGCACGCATTTCGGTGCAAGTCGGATACCAATATCCGGGCCAACGGGTCATTTTGAGATCGGCTCATCGGAATCCAATTCCGGATATACCGTTGAGTTCATATCGTCATTCTGGACTCGTTGACATATAATTTGCTGAGTTTTGAAGATATTTGCTTCGGCACGCATTTCCGTGCAAACCGGATTCCAAATGTCCGCGTCAACGGACCAGTTTGAGATCGGGTCAACGGAATCCAATTCTGGATGTACCGTTGGGTTCGTATCGTCATTCTGGATTCGTGGACATATAATTTGTTAGGTTTTGTGTACTTTTATTTTGGCACGTTTTTCGGTGCAAAGTATGTCCAACGGCGGATATCATTTTGGTCCGAAATTACCGTTTTGCCTCTGGGTCAAAATTGGACTTTTGGACAGGCTATCCTAGCTGATTTGACCATTCTGGACACGTTGGTGGTATTTATTTTGTCATCCGACAACATCTGTAGGTTTTTACCCTATTATTATAATCTTTCTCCTTTTGTGGTATTTTGAGATCCATCGATTCCAGTGATTTCACAACCACTGAAATTGAATGTGTTGACCCTGTAGATGTTTGTAGAGACTAGCTTTGACCCAGTTTGACCATGGTTGACTACTTTGACTGAACGTCGAAGTAGAGTCAATATTTGACCTAAGTTAGACTAGTTTTGACCTAGGTTGACCACAGTTGACTATTTTTGACCAAAGTCAACCGGAAGTCAACCGTAGCCTAGAATTGACCAGAACTTGACCGAAGTTGACCAGTTGACCCAAAGTCAACTGTTAGTCAACGTTAGTCAAGTTTGACCTAGAAGTTAGTATGTCTTTTGACCCTGATCAGCTCTTGTATTATTTCATCTTTAGGTCTGTGGCTTTACTCTGAACCCTGATTCATATTGACAGCAGGACCCCAGGCGAGTACATTATCTGATAATATTTCTATTTTATGATATCGTCTATGTTTCTTGTATTTAGTGTAGATACCCTTGTTCTCTTGACACATTGTTCACACGGATTGGTATTTCCCTGGATCCCGTCATGAGATATTGTTCCTCGCTCTCCTTGGTATACCTTGTGCAAGTCTTTCTTGTTCCTTGTGCATTGTATAGACACGATTCCTGCGAAGGCTAGCTACCCTCTCGGAGAATTGCGTGTCATGATGTGTCATGGTTGGATCCACTATACTAGTCGGGGATGGGGAGTATTAGTGTAGATGTGTGGTCATTAGCCACCTTGTTGTTCTTGTAGATCTTGTGAGTGTTAATCATACACCCCAAGTATGATTAACCAGGCCAGTAGACCTTGTGCAAGACCCAAGCCGGCCACATGTTGAAACTAGTACTCACACACTTAGATAGGTGATTCTTGATTCTTGTACATGCCATGATCAGTTTTACTTGCCTTGCTCTAGCTCTAGATTTACAGCTTACCTTGCCATGATACTCACATGTACAATTTTATGATTTCTTGTATATTCTCTCTATTTACTGCTACATGTTCAATATCGTATAATTAGAACTGTTATTTGAGATTTGTGCTCGTTCCATCCTGACTGGATATGTTGACAAAATTTTTGGAGTAGTTGTGCCACATTTGTTGGACTGCAGGATGATTCTAGCTGAGGTGGTTCACACTGTTCCTCTATGTGAGTTGCCTGGTAGTTATTCTTTAGTTAGTCTTGTTGTTCCTTTATTATCTTCCTGTCTTATGATCATTGTAGATTCTAGTTGTTCTAGTGATATTGTTATTATTTCTTATCTTATCTTCCTTAGTTTCGTGATGTGACATGAGTACATTTCTAGTTATAGATTCTTAGATGTTGTAGTTAGTATAGTTCACTTGACAGCGTTCTACCGCCGATACCGCGGCGTAGGCTGGGCGTGGCCCACGTATTCGTACCCGTATATCCGGGTGCGGGTCGTGACACATTTTTAGTGGTGGCCCATGCAGGTCAGTCTTTGCAATTAATGCGAAGTCGTGGTAGTACTTGAGCTTATCTGTACTACTGCGAGCCTGCCCTAGGATTAAGGTTGAGTAATAGAATATTTTAGGATTTTGGTACTCAGTCGCATATTAGGAACTCTTGGTAGATTCCAGGGATGACCCCTGGGAATCTTATTTCGAACATTTTGAAAATTTTCCAATTTGTTCTTGTCCGTTCTGATTTCTGAAATATCTGTCCTTATCAAACTTTATTCCTTCTTGGGATGAGTTTGTGGACCCCAGAGGGAAGGTATAAGTTGGACTTGTATATCATCTAGGTTTGAGAGAGAATATGATTTACCAACCTCGTATCATGGTCGAGGTTTATTTTAGATTATATTTCACCATTTTCTATCTTGACCTAGGTAGTACACTTGGGACTTTCCCTGAGATTTTCCTCTGAACCCTATCTCGGAAGTTGTTTCCGTTGTTTCTATTAACTTACCCTTGACTTGTTGTTGAAATTTAAATCTTAATATTCGTTGTTGACCTTTGATTTTGTTTCGGAAAATTCTTTTAAGAATTTGGTTAAGATATCCTGATAAACATATTTTGGACGAGGACAATGAGAACAGTAAGTGTCTTCTTTACTTATGGAGTTTGGAATTTATCGTAGTCATATTAGCTAGCCTGACAGGGACATGGAGCCTGATTTTGGATATACTATCCTAGTTATGGAATTTAGATTCTCTTGCAGCCATACCGGTTGGCGTGGTAAGGAATCTAGATGACATAATTATAGGGTGTATACCTTGGTTATGGACTCTATCGTTTATTGTAGCTATGTTTACTGGCGTGGCATAAATTCTGGCAACATAATTCTGGATAGACGTGTATGGTTATCAGGTCATATCTTAAGTTGATTCACTTCTTTTACCAATTGAGCAAGATAATTCCTATCATTATTTCTTGTTTATCATTGTTTTCTCTCCCATCGCATGATGATTTTCTCATCTTACCGTCATTTCCTTTGCCTTGTTTAGCTATGTCTTGATTATACAAATCATCCCGTACTTGGACTTCAATTATATCTTCGATTCTCTAAATTGTCTCTAAAATCGTGCCCCAATGACTTAGCTTATTTCTGAAATCATGCACATATAATTTTGTTCATATCATAATTCTATCGTGCCAAATCCCTCATCGTGCCTGAACAATTTTAAATCGATTATCTTGATCGTACAAACTCGTCATTCTTGGATCGTGCCTAAATTATTGACTAAATCTTCTATCATGTTTTAACCCCACTACCAACCTTTAATTTCAAGGACGAAATTTTTATAAGGTGGGTAGGATTGTAAGCCCCTGAATTTAGGGCTTATTTTTTTCAATTTTATAAATCAATGATTTTGAATAAATATTATTATTTGATTATTATTTGATTTAATGCTCTTTACCGTGACTTGGAATTCTAGAGCGTCAGGGATGCCAGTCTCTGGAAATCTCCTTCTTGGAGTTTGTAGTAGACGAGATTATCTTCACATTAATATATCATGTCCCATCCAAACTCGTTCCCTTATGCTCCTTTTGTATCGTGCAAGTTCGGGTCAATTTAGACCATTTAAATTATTAATTGATTTTTCACTCTTTTTCTTGATCCCCATAAGCACGTTACCGTGGCTTTTAATTTAGGAGCACCAGACTAGTCTTTTTCTTGAAACCAACTTGTCATGCCTGATCTTCTCGAGACGCTCTCCACCCCTGACCTTCGTGTCCCACTCAGACACTCTATTTTGTGCTTCATTTCCTTCGCACAACTTTCGGTTCAATTTAGGCCAATTAATTATCTACCGTGAAACCTGATTTAATTTCCAATTTAATTTCGGGACCCGACATCGACCCAACCTAGTCGACCCCAAATATGGACATGGCCCACACGAAGCCTACTACCCGCCTGCCACTTGTGTCCCATTTATTTGAGTCCCCGTATGTTATTTATTTGCCCATGATTATAAACACCCATTTTTAATTCGAATATTGCCCCATGTCCGATTTTGGCCCGACCCGGCTCGACCGAACCCGAACTCAAGCTCCATATTGTTTTCTCGTGACGCCCAAATACCCCACATAATTTTCCTATTTTTTTCCTATTTTGAAAATATCTCTTCCTCTCTCTACCTTATTAATATCTTGAATATCTCATTATATATATATATATATATATATATATATATATATATATATATATATATATATATATATATATACATATATATATAACATCTCTATTCTCTCTCTCTCCCATTAAAACACCAACACACCTCACCACCCCTCTCCCCATGTGTAGCCGACCAGCCTATTCTCTCTCTAAATATCTTCTAATATCTCTTTCTCTCTCCCTCTTTATATATAATATATATACACATATATATATATTATATAATCTCTCTCTCTCTCTCTCCTTTTCCAATCCCACAAGCAACCCCTTCTCCCCCCATGATGTACGAGCACAGCAGCACACCCCCTCCCCACAACTCCTTCTTCATATTTTCTTCTTCTTCTTAAGTCATCAACACCACCATCACCATTGTTATCATCATCATTATCACCACCTCCACGAACACCATTCATCATCATCATCTTCAACCTCCACCACCCCCGACCGCTGCCATGCCCAGCCGCGCGCGCCACCGCCGGGCCTCCGCCGCCGTGCGCCATCGCCGGCGACGCCCGCGCGCGTACGCAGCAGGAGCAGCAGCTAGCCGCGGCTGCAACAGCAGCACGAGCAGCAGCTCCGACGGCGCTGTCCGCCGTCGCGCGCCACCGCACGGCCAACCGCCGCCGCCGTCGGCCCCCCCCCGGTCGTGCACGACCTCGGCGACCTCCCCCAGGCCACCGGCCACTTCCCCGACGCGCCGCATAGGCTATTCGTGCATTTCGCACGAAATCCCGTCGACGCGCGCGCGGGTTGAATCCAGAAATGGAGTTTCGGGACAGCGACTTCGTACGCATTTTTCGGAAAATCCGACCATTGGTTCGGCGATTTCTTTGCTCCGTTACAATCTCGGTATATCCCTCTTCACCTCTGTCAAATTTCACCCGTTAATTTTATTCGTTTGATACATCAAAACCGGCCACCAAGTTGACGTTTAAAATTGAACTATTTTTGGACAGTTTTGCGACGCCAACTTCGCGGGTTCGTATCTTCTCCATCGTAGCTTCGTTTTGTGCGCCACCAGTTCCTATGTAAAGCTGGTATAACCCTCTTCCTGCCCCCTTTAGATTTCATTTCAGTTTGAGCTTGTTAGGTCGGTCGAATTCGACGCCAAAGTTGGCCGTTCGAATTCTTTAATTTGCACTAGTTAAATTCTATTTTTGAACCCGGGACTGCGGATTCAATTTCTGACACCACCAGTAGACTCGTGGCGTCGTTCTAGCATGTTTTCATATAAAGTTTGCTTGATTTGGAGAACGTGGGCCCTGGCACGTATTTCGGTGCAAAGCGGGTCCCACTTTCTGAATCAACGGGACTTTTTGACGCCGGCTCATCGGAATCCAATTCTGGATATACCGTTGAGTTCGTATCGTCATTCTGGACTCGTTGACATATAATTTGCTAGGTTTTAGTGAACATTGGTTTCGGTACGCATTTCGGTGCAAGTCGGATACCAATATCCGGGCCAACGGGTCATTTTGAGATCAGCTCATCGGAATCCAATTCCGGATATACCGTTGAGTTCGTATCGTCATTCTGGACTCGTTGACATATAATTTGCTGAGTTTTGAAGACATTTGCTCTAGCACGCATTTCTGTGCAAACCAGATTCCAAATGTCTGCGTCAACGGACCAGTTTGAGATCGGGTCAACGGAATCCAATTCTGGATGTACCGTTGGGTTCGTATCGTCATTCTGGATTCGTGGACATATAATTTGTTAGATTTTGTGCACTTTTATTTTGACACATTTTTCGGTGCAAAGTGTGTCCAACGGCGGACAATATTTTGGTCCAAAATTACCGTTTTGCCCCTGGGTCAAAATTGGACTTTTGGACAGGCTATCCTAGCTGATTTGACCATTCTGGACACGTTGGTGGTATTTATTTTATCATCCGACAACATCTGTAGGTTTTCACCCTATTATTATAATCTTTCTCCTTTTGTGGTATTTTGAGATCCATCGATTCCAGTGATTTCACAACCACTGAAATTGAATGTGTTGACCCTGTAGATGTTTGTAGAGACTAGCTTTGACCCAGTTTGACCATGGTTGACTACTTTGACTGAACGTCGAAGTAGAGTCAACATTTGACCTAAGTTAGACTAGTTTTGACCTAGGTTGACCACAGTTGACTATTTTTGACCAAAGTCAACCGGAAGTCAACCGTAGCCTAGAATTGACCAGAACTTGATCGAAGTTGACCAGTTGACCCAAAGTCAACTGTTAGTCAACGTTAGTCAAGTTTGACCTAGAAGTTAGTGTTGGCCCAATGATTGTATCATATTTTTGAATATGGTTAATATGTTAAGTTTAGCATTTCATTATCACTAATCTTTATACTATCACTATACCATTTCTACTTATACTTATACCTTTGGTGATATGTGCCTATTGGTTTACATATGAGTGATATGAGCTTATCTATCTTAAATTTAATTGGGTCGCCAAAATCAAAACTATGTTTTTGATTGTGGTCATTCAATTAAGTTTAATCTTTATGATATCACTAACATTTATGCCATCACCTTAGCACTTATACTTAAACTTTGCATAGTCCTAATGTGCTTTAACTTATCATACTTGCTACTATGTATATTGCTTTGTTCGTCTAACATGTATATGCAGAAAAGCAATAAACAAGATCAATGTGGACATATGCAATGAAGAAATCATGGTGGGCCAAAGACGACGGATCCCACAAGATTTTTCTGAACCACCCGACGACATCTCTGGAGCCACGCACCGGGGGTTCCGCTGCCCGGTCAGCGGACGGGGGTCGAGGGGGCAGCGCCCCTCGTCGGGGGTTCGGGGGCGAAGCCCCCGAAAGGTATTCAGTTTTTACAAACTGGATATCTTTGGACAGCTGCCGCCAAGGGAAAAAGCCAGCACCTATCAAAGGAAGAAGCCAAGCCGTGCCATCATCATTTCAAGACTCTGAAGAAGCCTGCACCTATCTAAGTATATCTGGAGTCTGTAATGAGTCTTAGGAATAATTGTAAACACAAGAAATGGATGGCAAAATCGAAAGCTAGGGCAGAAATAAGCCCAGGATCATTTTTGGTAGAAAACGGCATACCGACGGTATACCGGCGTATACCGATGGTATACCAGTTTTTGTTCACAGAAAGTTTCTGTTTACAAAACCGGCATACCGACGGCATACCGGTCCATACCGACGGTATACCGCTTCCGAAACGTTGAAATTCCAACGGTCGGATTTTCAGCCATTAATGATCCCAACGGCTATATTTCTAGCCGTTGTAATCCCAGACCGGTATTCCGCCGGTATGCCGGATCATACCGGCGGTATGCCGGTTCGTGACTGAAAAGTTGCCTTTGGCTTCTTTTCAAGCTTTGGTTATAAATAGCCTTGAACCCCTTCATTCAAGGTTGATGCTTTGAGCCTAAAAATTTCCAAACCACCAAAGCTTATCCACATACAACTCTACAAAGCCTTCATTTGCCATCTACAAATTGTGTTAGAGTTTTTGAGTTGAAAAGTGAGATCTTCATTCTATTGTAAGGAGATCAAAACCTATTGTGAAAGGTTGAAGTTGGGGAGTCTTCGTATCCAAACTCTCGGTTGAAGTTGGAGAGTCTTCGTATCCAAACTCTCGGTTGAAGTTGGCAAGTTCTTCGGATCCAAACTCGTATTGAAGTTGGCGAGTTCTTCAGATCCAAACTCGTGTGTAAATATTTGCTCAAATAGTGGATTAAAGCCGGAGAGAGTTCCGGGACTGGACTGCCTCTTAGGAGGATACCAGGATATATCGGGTGTTGGTATTGTGTTTGCTTCTTCTCTTGCACTTATATTTTTAAATTGTCAATTAGCTTGTGCTAAGTGCTTGATTAGTTAGCTTGACCCTATTCACCCCCCCTCTAGGGTTCCTACAGTTAGTATGTCTTTTGACCCTGATCAGCTCTTGTATTATTTCATCTTTAGGTCTGTGGCTTTACTCTGAACCCTGATTCATATTGACAGCAGGACCCCAGGCGAGTACATACTCTGATAATATTTCTGTTTTATGATATCTTCTATGTTTCTTGTATTTAGTGTAGATACCCTTGTTCTCTTGACACATTGTTCACACGGATTGGTATTTCCCTGGATCCCGTCATGAGATATTGTTCCTCGCTCTCCTTGGTATACCTTGTGCAAGTCTTTCTTGTTCCTTGTGCATTGTATAGACACTATTCCTGCGAAGGCTAGCTACCCTCTCGGAGAATCGCGTGTCATGATGTGTCATGGTTGGATCCACTATACTAGTCGGGGATGGGGAGTATTAGTGTAGATGTGTGGTCATTAGCCACCTTGTTGTTCTTGTAGATCTTGTGAGTGTTAATCATACACCCACGTATGATTAACCAGGCCAGTAGACCTTGTGCAAGACCCAAGCCGGCCACATGTTGAAACTAGTACTCACACACTTAGATAGGTGATTCTTGATTCTTGTACATGCCATGATCAGTTTTACTTGCCTTGCTCTAGCTCTAGATTTACAGCTTACCTTGCCATGATACTCACATGTACAATTTTATGATTTCTTGTATATTCTCTCTATTTACTGCTACATGTTCAATATCGTATAATTAGAACTGTTATTTGAGATTTGTGCTCGTTCCATCCTGACTGGATATGTTGACAAAATTTTAGGAGTAGTTGTGCCACATTTGTTGGACTGCAGGATGATTCTAGCTGAGGTGGTTCACACTGTTCCTCTATATGAGTTGCCTGGTAGTTATTCCTTAGTTAGTCTTGTTGTTCCTTCATTATCTTCCTGTCTTATGATCATTGTAGATTCTAGTTGTTCTAGTGATATTGTTATTATTTCTTGTCTTATCTTCCTTAGTTTCGTGATGTGACATGAGTACATTTCTAGTTATGGATTCTTAGATGTTGTAGTTAGTATAGTGCACTTGACAGCGTTCTACCGCCGATACCGTGGCGTGGGCTGGGCGTGGCCCACGTATTCGTACCCGTATATCCGGGTGCGGGTCGTGACATCACCCACGACCCTCGTGTCCCACTCAGACACGCCATCTTGTGCTCCATTTGCTTCGATCAACTTTTCCGACACGTGAACCGATTTTATTTCACCCCACGGTGTCACATTTATTTTCCAACTTGATTTGTGGGTCCCCTGTCGACCAAAACCTGTCAGCCCCAACTATGGACATGGCCCACATTGAGCCTACTACCCGCCTGCCACTTGTGTTCCATTTATTGGAATCCCCATGTGCTACTTATTTACTCATGATCATCAACGTCTAATTTTAATTCGATTATTGCACAATGTCCGGTTTTGACCCAATCCGGCTCCATCGAGTCCAGTCCAGCTTTGTGCTACCCTCCATCGTAACACCCTCATATTTTCTTGCCCAAAAATATCAAGTACTCTTCTACCTATTTTTCTATATTTATTGGAATTTTCTATTGTTATTAATCCCTAATGGAATGACTTATTTTTCCCACAAATTAATTCTAGCCTTTAGATCCTCCAAATTAATCCCATCCATTATTTTTTCCTACATTCATTTTCTCCAACACCCCATGCACAGCCGGCCCTAAATTTCATGGGACAACTTTTCTCCCATTCTCTTTCTTCTCATTAATTATTATCATCCTCGCTCTCTCCTTCCCTAAACTATTCCCACACAAAGCAAACAAAACTTCAACAGCATCAACCCACAAAAACCCGACCACCCCCTACACGCACAGCCCGACCTCTCCTCCCACTGGCCGGCCTCACCGTGGCCTGGCCGTCGGCCACCATCGCACCACCCCACACAGCTCCTCCAATCATCCATTCTCTCCTTCAACATTCCGTCGCCACCTTCATTCCGCCACCACCTCCTCCATCCAGTGGCCGTCCGCCGCCCGACCGTCGTCGAGGCCGCGCGCCCCCGCGCCCTCGCCGGCGGGGCTAGGCCGCGCAGCCCCCCCCCCCCCGCGTGCAGCAGCAGCAGCAGCGACCATCGGATAGCAGCGTGCGCCCCTTCGCGCGCGCGCACGGGCGGTACAGCGCCGCCGCCGGCCGCACACCGGCATGCTTGACCTCCCACATGGCTGGGCGCACCCCTGGGTTAGGTCCCCTGATGGCCACTGTCCTCCGGGATGCGCCGTCGAGGCGATTCGTGCGTTTTGCACGACGTCCCGTCGTGACGCGCGCGGAATCGAGTTCATTTTGGCGCTCCGTCGCAGCAACTTCGCACACGTTTTTCCGGAAATCCGACCGTTGGATCGGCGATTTCTTCACTCCTTCGCAATCTCGGTATATCCACCTTCACTCCTGTCAATTTTCGTCCGTTAATTTTATCGTTTGATACATCAAAATCGGCCACCAAGTTGACCGTTTAAATTGTAGTAAATTTGGATAGTTTTGCGGGGCCAACTTTGTCAGCTTGTATCTCCTCCACCGCAGCTCCTTTTGGCGTGCTACCAGTTCCTGTGCGAAGCTGGTATAACCCTCTTACTACTCCACCAGTTTCGTTTCATTGTGAGCTTGTTTGATTGGTTGAATTCGACGCCAAAGTTGGCCTTCCGAATTCGTAATTTCTAACTTGTAGAATTCTATTTTTGAACACGGGACTCCAGATTTCATTTCTGACACCACCATTAGACTCGTGGCGTCATTCTGGCATGTTTTAATATAAAATTTGTTAGTTTTAGAGAACGTGGGCCCTAGCACGCATTTCGGTGCAAAGTGGGTCCCACATTCTCGGTCAAGGGACTTTTTGACGCCGGCTCATCGAAATCCAATTCCGGATATACCGTTGAGTTCGTATCGTCATTCTGGGCTCGTTGACATATAATTTGCTAAGTTTTGGTGGACATTGAATCTGGCACGTATTTCGATGCAAGTCGGATACCAATATCCGGGTCAACAGGTCATTTTGAGATCGGCTCATCGGAATCCAATTCCGGATATACCGTTGAGTTCGTATCATCATTCTGGACTCGTTGACAGGTAGTTTGCTTAGTTTTGAGAACTTTGGCTCCGGCACGCATTTTCGTACAAACCGGAATTCCAAGTTCTGGTCAACGGACCAAATTGAGATCGGGTCAACGGAATCCAATTCTGGAGATACCGTTGGGTTCGTATCGTCATTCTGGTTTCGTGGACATATAATTTGTTATATTTTATTGACTTGTTTTCTTACACATTTTTCGGTACAAAACGGCTCCGACACGGATACTGTTTTGACCTGAAATTACTTTTTTGCCCTTGTGTCCAAATTGGACCGTTGGGTAGGCTATCCTAGCTAATTTGACCATTCTGGACACGTTGGCGATGTTGATTTCATCGTCCGACAATTTTTGTTGATAATTTCTCTGAGTTTAACCTTTTTATAATTAATTAATAATTAATTCTTATAATGTTCGTATTTCGAGATTAGTACAACGAAACTGAGCTCAGTCAATTCCAGTGATCTCACATCGCTGAAATTGACAAGATGGACACGTGGATCACTATAATAAGATTATCAACTTTACCATTGATATTCTTATCTCGATTTGCGTGTCGTAAGTTTCGACGTACGAATAACGAAGTACACTTGTATCTTTAAATTAGACTAGACTTACCCTGTTTGACCAGAGTTGACCAGTTGACCCAAAGTCAACTGTAAGTCAGCACTTGACCTAGTTTGACTAAATTATTGACCGGAGTTGACCTAGAGTTATTTTGACTTAGAAGAACCTAGAATAATATAGATTGCCTGTAGAGATTCTTTTATTACAACTTGAACACCTTGTAACCTGCGTTGCTTTAAATAGGACTCTGTGGCTTCAGTGGGACCCCCTATACTTATCAGCTGTTCAGGTTATCGAGGCGAGTACATTCTCTGATCATTTCATATCCTGCTTAGAATTATTTCCTGCATTAGATTACTTTACTTGTACTGTCACGTTGGTCACACGGATTGGTACTATATGGATCCCTTCTTGAGATGTTATCCTTAGGGAGCATCGGATACTTTATGTTCTGTGCGTTTTACTTACATGGCGTATCACTATGCTTCGTTGATTCTTCGATTACTTGTGACATATACTCTTATGATCACAGAGTCTTCCTGGAATCCTTATCCCATTTATGGGTCTACTATGTACCACCCTTCGGGGGCTTACCACCCTTCGGGGGCCTACCACCCTTCGGGGGTTGTACATGGAATCATAACATAACCTGGTTGGATCCTTGTGTATTGATTGGGGGTACGGGGGAGTAGAATTGGACATGTGAATAATACACCAGTAGTATCTTATCAGAATCATTCCGTAGTGTCTTATCAGAATCATCCCAGGCCATTTACATGTCTATATTGTACTCTGAATCACTAGCCACTGTTAGTCTCTATTTATAGTAGATATTTCTATTATAGCTCTCTCTGTTTACATACTGCACTTCTTTCAGTACCTGTATCTTACTTTACTGCATGATTATATTTTCTAACCTGCTATGATCTGTTGAGATGTACTGTACTCGCTCCAGTCCTGACTGGACCTGTTGATAAATTTTACAGATAGCCTGGAGTTTGCCTGCTAGCCTAGAGGAGACACTTTAGAGGTTGTTTAGATAGTTATTTCCATTGTCTGGAGTTGTATTTACTTTGTGGATTACTGTATTTGAGTTTGAGATGTATTTCTGGGTTTTTGTATCTTAGACACTTAGACTCCTATCTCCTGTATCTCTTTTGGATTTTATGTTTTATCTATCCTTATCATGCTCTACCTTAGATGTGATTGAGATAGTATCTGCTATGTCACCCCCATTCGGGGAGTATAAACTGCTTAGCATTATATTGTTAGATAATATGACCTAGGACAGCGTTCTACCGCCGACACTGCGGCATAGGCTGGGCGTTGTTACGTTCTTGTACCCTAACAGTGGGTGCCGGTCGTGACAATACGTACTCGAGTCGGGCTGGAGTCCGCTCGATACGTAGCTGGCTTGCTCACGAGCTCGTATCCGAAAAACTGGGTGCGGGTCGTGACACTGTATCTGCCTCTGTGTGTGGGTACTCGTAGGTCTGTCTCTGTGTATTCTTATCTGTGTGTTCGTGGGTGGAAGAAGGAAATGTGCCCTCTATTTATAGCTTATAGGCTGGCTGCTCATGCGCACATATGTAGGATGCGCCTGTACGTGGGGACGCCACGTGGTGATTGCTGATGGAGGCGCATGGGCGATGCGCTTTGATTGAGGAGTTGAACCCTTCCTGTTGCATTTATAGGATGCGGCCGAGCTGACACGTAGCAATGGAGAGGATCTTTCAGTTGCTGAGATCTTGGGTGATTAGCACCCCTTCATAGGCTGAATCGAGTCAAAGGACACATGTCGTAGGTCCATGGCTCAAAGATCTCGGATTTGGTGGGGAGTGACCTGATAGGATACGCCTGGGATTGGGCGCATGAGGAGACTTTGGCTTTTAACCTTTAGGAGTCACGAACCAGTCTGGGCGCACGGCTTTTGGGGCGCATACGAGGCTTCAGTAGGGACTTGACGTGTCACGACCCGCACCCACCGTGAGGGTACGAGTACGTAACAGCGCCCAGCCTATGCCACAATGTCGGCGGTAGAACGCTGTTCTAGGTCATGAACTATAACTAACATGAAAATACTCTCCAAAAGGAGGCCAACACAGAGGTACAACTCAATCACAATCTAGAGATAGAATATGGCACGATAGATAGATAAGAAAATTCTCAACTGAGGTACAACAGAAATGAAATAACAAGTCTCAACATCTCTAAAAATATATACAAACTCTGAATCAAGAACAACAACTAAACATAAAAAGGAAAACAGTCTAAGCTATCTATACTAAGCAAGGTATCGTCCTCAGCAGCTGCCTGAACCTCCCCAGGGGTCCAGGTCGCGAGTGTCATCTAGTCAAGCTCCAAAGTAAGGGGGTGTAGGGTTCCTCATCATTCTCTGTAAAATTTTCAACAGGTCCAGTCAGGACGGGAGCGAGCACAGTACATCTCAACAGTTCATAGCAGGTTAGAAAATATAATCGTGCAGTAAAGTAAGATATAGATACTGAAGGAAATGCAGTATGTAAATAGAGAGAGAACTGTAATAGAAATATCTACTATAAGTAGAGAGCTACCAGTGACCAGTGATTTAGAGTACAAAGTCGACATGTGAACGGCTTGATTTGCACATGGCTATACTAAAGAGGCGTACATGGCTATTCTACTTTGGAATTGTTCACATGGCTATTTATACTCCCCCGTACCCCCAACTAATACACAAGGATCCAACCAGGTTATGTTATGATTCTATCTAACAGCCCCCGAAGGGTGGTAAGCCCCCAAAGGGTGATATGCCCCCAAAGGGTGATAAGCCCCCGAAGGGTGATATGCCCCCAAAGGGTGATAAGCCCCCGAAGGGTGATACATAGTAGTCCCATAAATGGGGATTCTGATAGACCCAATAAATGGGATAAGGATTCAAAAAAGACTCTGTGATCATATGGGTATATGTCACAAGTGATCAAAGAACCAAAGAAGCATATGATACGCCATGTAAGTGAAACGCACAGAACATAGAGTACCCGATGCTCCCTGGAGGGATAACATCTCAAGAAGGGATCCATATAGTACTAATCTGTGTGACCAATGTGACAGTATCAAGTAAAGTAATTTAATACAGGAAATAATTCTAAGCAGGATATGAAATGATCAGAGAATGTACTCGCCTCGTATCTGAATGTCTGAAGTAAATGTATTGTCCGAGATGAGATACCTGACTCCTAGTTAGAGCAACACAAGTCAAGATGTATACAGGGGATGATAATAGTAATCTACAATGCATCTGCATCCTGTGTAGGTCAAACTAGACTAAAGTCAACACTTGGTCAACTCCAGTCAACTACACTAGTCAAACTAGGTCAACTAGGTCAAGACTGACCCGAACAAGTCTAACAAGTCTCACTAGGCCTAACCAAGCCTAGTCTAGCAATCACACACCATTCACAACTCATACTAGACTACCAACACACAATCATTGGTGTATTCATACCATACACATAGGCCTTAAGCCATAAATATAGCCTATAGGCCTTATGGGCTATATCACATATTTTACACATATTGTATATTATACCAAGTTAATATAGTTATCATACACATATATATATAGGCTATATTATATTACATTGCATTTCACACTAGGTTATATATTATATATATACATATATATAAACATAGAGAGGGATGGGGGAAACATTACACATATGTGTGTGAAGATGGTGGCATGTGTGCTATGGCAGTGTGTGGTATGTGTGTGACTGATAGATGAGAGTGTGTGGTGTACAGGAAAGTGTGTGATAGGCTTAGACATGTGAGTGTGTGTGGCAGAACCTATATACTTGAGTGTGTGTGTGTGATGAGTATGGGAATGAGGGTGAGAGGGTGAACTGTCAAGAGACAGTGGCATGTGTACAATGTGAAAACTGGAATTAGTATATACATTACAATGTGAAGCAGGAAAGGGAATTTAGTTCCTAAGGGGACTGAAACAAATTCCAGTTTTCAGAACTATTCCTGAAAACAGGACCCCAACCAATACACTAACAGTGAACAAGGCAACCAGTGAGTTAAATTCTAAAATCAGTGTATACAAAGCAGTGGGGTGTACATGGGTGTTAGGCTTGAGAGTGACAGTCCAATAGGAAAGAACAGGGAAATCAGTTAGAAGAAAGGGAAGGGAAACCAATCAGTTTACAGTTAACAGTTGAGCCAAAACCAACTTCATTAGCATTCAACCATGCACAAACACAACTAATACAAGGTATGAGAATTAAACTTGAAATCAGTTTTAAAGGAATGAATCACTACTAGTTTTAACATTGAAACTATCATGAAATCCTCAGTTTTTGACAGGAAAATAATAGAGTATGTATGTGAATGAGTGAATGTGATTTGTGTGTGTGTTTACATACAGTTCACTCCTATGTGTCAATCTCAGTTTTTGAGTGAAGAAGGAAAATTCAGTTATTAGTTTTCAGGAAAATTTTCCAAATGACAGTTCATATACATACAAATCCAAACACAATCCAATTCGAATTCCTCTCAATAGGTAACATCAACTCATGCATAAACTCTCAGTTATCTGTTCAGTCATTTCCAGTTTTCATAGAGTAGTGTGTATGAACCATTTCAACAAAACATTGGGTGAATTTCAGGATTAAGATGACAGTGTACCTATGTGTGTGCTACACATGAGAGTGTGATATGTCATAGGTGAGCTGAACAGTGTATAGGAAAGTGTCTCATGTGTGTACATGTGTATCAATGGAACAGTGGTGTCAAGTGTGATGGACTAAAACAATGTGCTAACAGTGTAATATGATCTCAGGTTTCAGTCACAAATTTTATGAAATTGAAAACCAAACAATTAAAACCAACACTCAAGCCTAATATACCCTAACCTAATATCAGTGCATGAGTGTCTCAGGATTTAGGAATATGGAACATAGCTCAGTTTTAAGGAGAATGGGATCAATTTAACATTCAATTGTTTGAGGGAAGGAAATGGAATCAAACTCAATCAAGAGGGAAGTCAAAACCATGCAGTTACATTCATCAACCAATACAAAACATGAATCAAATCTCAATTAGAGGACATTCAATAATTAGAAATAAAAAACCCCATTCTCAGTTCAATAAAATGACAGTTCAATGACAGTTTTCAGGATTCCTGTTTACACATTAGTCCCAAACTAATTCAAAAGCAAATTTCCTTTGTTAACATCAAAACCTAACATGTACACAATCCTCAGATACATATAGGTGAACTAATCTTGGCAATTTATCATTTTGAAATTAGTTAAAGAAACAATTTATCTCAGGATAGTAAATATGTGAAGTGTGTATCAGTAAATTTGGGGAACATGAAATTTATGAATCGAAACATGTAATTATTGCAAGAAATAGGTTGGTAATTGTTCTAGCACATGAGTATGTGTCATGGGGTCACCTCGTGTCCAACCAAGTCGACACAAATATGTCCAAACAACAAAACACCCACACAGACACGGACTGTGCATTGACAGTGTCGTGCACGCGTGCACGTGTGTCCAGTACACGACACAGGCCACGTGGTGACACGTGGCCGTGCACACATGTACGCCTAGCATAGGGCCATAAGTGTGTCACCCTGTACCGTGTCCACAAGTGTCGTGTCAAAAGAAAACAGTGTGTATCAGTGTCGATTTCTCGGCTGATACTGTACAGTGTAAATCTAGTGCACGTGTCCGTGCTCCCTCGACACGACACAAGGCTGTGTCAAACTCGATGGGTGGCACGTCAGTGTGTGCCCCCACCTCTATGCCAAGTGGCAGCCCGCCACGTGGCGCGTGCAAGGAGGAAAGCCCCCCGAGCAGCAGGGCATTGCCCGAAGGCTGCTGCGGGCGTGTTCGTGTCCGTTTTGGACACGGACACGACTCGAATCCGTGCTTAGTCTATACAAAACATGATGTACACATATAGATCTGTCAATCCATGCATTTGGTTCCACAAAAATCAGAAATAAATTCCTCACAGATATTTCATCAAACACATGCACATTATTCATGATACGTGTCCGATACGGACACGTATTGGACACAAACCCTAACAATGCCTATACCAACAGAGAGAGGGCACCTAGGGCTTCCTAATCATGCAAAGAAAATAAAATTCTATTGAAGGAATAGGAAATTACCTATATGTTGAAATTCCAATAAAAAGCTCCAAAAGGGGGGGTTTTTTCTTATTAGCCAAACTCTCCAAATTGCCCCAAGCCTGAGAATACTCTCCATGAACAGCAAGAGGAAGATAATTAGAATCTAATGCAAGTGGTTTGAGCCAAAATGGAGTTAAAATGGGAAAGTTATGGATTGGGGAAGATGGCTATACCTCTTTCTTCAAAGCTTGAAAGAAAAATAATTAAAAGAGGCAAGAACAAATGGAAGAGCCATTAAATAGGGTGGGAAACCCTAGGTTGGCTGCCATGGGCTGATTAGGGTGAGGTTTGGGTACATGGTGTGGGCCTATGGGCCTTAAGGCTAGTTATTGATTTAAGGTTTAGTCACAAGTCATGGCTTATGACTTAAATCTAACTTAAGTCAAATAACCATACCATGGGTCAACTCTAGTCTAACTAGGGTTACATGACCTAACCAAGTCCAAACACAACTAGGGTTAGCTTCTAGGTTAGCCTACCAAGGTCATTGCTAGTCAAAGTCAACCTAGTCAACCCTCAATCAAACAATTCCAAAATAATTTCTAAAAATTCCCATAAATTCAAATAAATTATAATAAATCCAAATAACCCTAAAAATATCAAAAATATCCTAATCACATGGCTAGGCTCTAGGGTAGACAGTCTCTACTGTTCACTAGCAAAACACCAAAAATCACAAGTCATGAATTTAAATAGTTTAAAAATAATTAAAAATCACTAAAAATCATAATATGAATAAATATCATTAAATAATAATTATAATTACAAAATTTCAAAATTACCCTCTTCTGAAAAACTGGATGTTACAATCCTACCCACCTTATAAAAATTTCGTCCTCGAAATTAAGATGATAGCAGGCCTTCTAGGTCAAACACCCCACAATCAAAGTCTCAAACATACCGTCAGATAATCATATGCGTCTGCCCAAAATCATGATACTCAGAATCTTCGTCATGCTAGTGAGCAAGGCTACGATAATCACAGAGTTCTCGACTGAGGCACATACCTCTAAAATCATGGTATTTAAAATTTTCACATTGCTGCATGCTTGGCAGCGAAAATCTTAAATTCCCACACCCGAGAAATATGTCCTAAATATGACTATATGTCCTCACTATGCCAGCTAAACACGTCTATCGAAGATTTTAGATTCTATAACTGGGTGACCTAGCCCATATGATTTATCCCAGAAGAAAATCAAACATCACACAAGAACAACAGGACAAAATTGATAAATCATCAAGGAACAGAGGGAATCAAAATTTCAAGGCAGTTATAAGAGGCAATTGCAGAATTCAAGTCAAAAGAACGGAACCTGCAACTAGATCTCCAACGGCCTGAGCATCCTCGACTGTCCTGGCGAAAGCTCGCCCTTGCTGGCCTCCCCTGGCCTGCTGCTGATGCAGCATGTACCTCTGCTGCTGAGTCGGCAAGGGTAATCCCCTCTGCTGGCCTACCGGAGCCCTAGCTCCTGCCCCCTGAACCGTCTGTCCCGATGACTCGGGATACTCTCTCAGACGATGATCGGATCCTCCACAAAGTAAACATCTGCCCAGCCTCTTCCGGCATGCGCCCCAATCGTGCCCTGGTCTCTTGTAAAAAGGACAAATGATAACAAGCTGCTGTCCCGGGGTCTGCTGCTGCCTCTGCGGCTGCTGTGCCTGCTGAAAGGGTACACGATCCTGAAACGGCCGCTGCTGAAGGTAGACCCTCGGCTGTTGGTACTGCTGCTAAAATTGTAGAAGTAGCATCTGCTGCTGAAACTGTAGGGGTAGCATCTGCTGTGGATACTGTGGCTGAATCTGCAAGCAGGGCATCTGATGCGGATACTGCTGCTGAATCTGTAGGTGGGGCCTCTTGGCCGGGCCCGTACTGCCACTAGCTTCCTGAGTGTCTCGCATCCTCTTCTCCTTCAGCCCAAGATCGTCCTTCGCTGTCATGGCTCCTACCAGAATCTGCTCGAAAGTGGCATCGCGGTCGCTCTTGGTATATGACTTGATCTCTCCGATCAAACCCCTACGGAACCTCCTCGCCTTCCCGACCTCGGTAAGATCCTCGATGAATCTGCTCAAACGGCTGAACTCTCCAGCGTACTCCTCAACGGTCTGGTTCCCCTGAACCAAACTCTCGAACTGCGCCTCCAAAGCACGGAGTGCGGTATCGGGAAAGAATTTCTCCTTAAACAGTTTCTTGAACGCTGCCCAAGTCTGACCGGCTGTACCAACCCTCGGGTCCGTCTGGTACCAAGTACGGGCCAAGTCCTGCATCTGACTGGCCGCTGCCTCGATCTGTAATCCTGCTGGTATCTGTGCCAATCGGAATATCTCCTCAATGTGCTCTATCCAATCATCAGCGTATATGATGCCCTCTGTACCCTTGAAGTCTCAGGGTCCCATCTTCTTGAAGGAATGGATATCTGGAGTCCTCGACTGATACGGCTGCATCTGGCCTTCCTGTTGCTGAGCAGCCACCAGCTCCACTGTCGTTCTAACCAACTGGTGAGTATCTTGTATGCTCTGTCGGATATCAGCAGACTGGCTCTGCTGTATCTGTTGCTGAAACTCCATGAATCGCTGGAAGATGGTAAACATCTGAGCCGCATCTACTGTCCCTGAAGGTAACTGCTGCTAGTACATATCTGAAATGACGGGGGAAGGCCTACGGACAGGTGGAGGTGCACTTCCAAAAGCTGCAGAAGCTCCTATGTGAGCAGAAATAGGGGGTGCTGTGGTCCCAGCGTCCACGATCAGGCGAGGGGTGGTAGGCCTCTCACCAGCGTCTGCTGGGCCAGAGCGATGCGATCGTATCTCAATCATCATCCTGGAGACAGATCAAACAAGAAAATCAATACTGAGATAGAATCGATAATTCAAGAGAGGACAGTTATCCAAGGAAGCAAATTTTCAACAGGAATTTAGATGGCATGAATCCAGTTAAGAGTTTTTTCTAATGTGATTGAGTACCTCAAAAATATCCTAATCCTACTGCAGGCTGTAGTGGTACTCAAGTTCGAATACCACTACACAAACTCGACCTACATGGGCCACCACTAAAAACGTATCACGACCCGCACCCACCGTGAGGGTACGAGTACGTAACAGCGCCCAGCCTACGTCGCAGTGTCGACGGTAGAACGCTATTCTAGGTCATGAACTATAACTAACTAACATGAAAATACTCTCCAAAAGGAGGCCAACACAGAGGTACAACTCAATCACAATCTAGAGATAGAATATGGCACGATAGATAGATAAGAAAATCCTCAACTGAGGTACAATAGAAATGAAATAACAAGTCTCAATATCTCTAAAAATATATACAAACTCTGAATCAAGAACAACAACTAAACATAAAAAGGAAAACAGTCTAAGCTATCTATACTAAGCAAGGTATCGTCCTCAGCAGCTGCCTGAACCTCCCTAAGGGTCCAGGTCGCGAGTGTCATCTATGCAAGCTCCAAAGTAAGGGGTGCAGGATTCCTCATCATTCTCTGTAAAATTTTCAACAGGTCCAGTCAGGACGGGAGCGAGCACAGTATATCTCAACAGTTCATAGCAGGTTAGAAAATATAATCGTACAGTAAAGTAAGATATAGATACTGAAGGAAATGCAGTATGTAAACAGAGAGAGAACTGTAATAAAAATATCTACTATAAGTAGAGAGCTACCAGTGACCAGTGATTTAGAGTACAAAGTCGACATGTGAACGGCTTGATTTGCACATGGCTATACTAAAGAGGCGTACATGGCTATTCTACTTTGGAATTGTTCACATGGCTATTTATACTCCCCAGTACCCCCAACTAATATAAAAGGATCCAACCAGGTTATGTTATGATTCTATGTAACAGCCCCCGAAGGGTGGTAAGCCCCCAAAGGGTGATATGCCCCCAAAGGGTGATAAGCCCCCGAAGGGTGATATGCCCCCAAAGGGTGATAAGCTTCCGAAGGGTGATACATAGTAGTCCCATAAATGGGGATTCTGATAGACCCAATAAATGGGATAAGGATTCAAAGAAGACTTTGTGATCATATGGGTATATGTCACAAGTGACCAAAGAACCAAAGAAGCATATGATACGCCATGTAAGTGAAACGCACAGAACATAGAGTACCCGGTGCTCCCTGAAGGGATAACATCTCAAGAAGGGATCCATATAGTACTAATCCGTGTGACCAATGTGACAGTATCAAGTAAAGTAATTTAATGCAGGAAATAATTCCAAGCAGGATATGAAATGATCAGAGAATATACTCGCCTCGTATCTGAATGTCTGAAGTAAATGTACTGTCCGAGATGAGATACCTGACTCCTAGTTAGAGCAACATAAGTCAAGATGTATACAGGGGATGATAATAGTAATCTACAATGCATCTGCATGCTGTCTAGGTCAAACTAGACTAAAGTCAACACTTGGTCAACTCCAGTCAACTACACTAGTCAAACTAGGTCAACTAGGTCAAGACTGACCCGAACAAGTCTAATAAGTCTCACTAGGCCTAACCAAGCCTAGTCTAGCAATCACACACCATTCACAACTCATACTAGACTACCAATACACAATCATTGGTGTATTCATACCATACACATAGGCCTTAAGCCATAAATATAGCCTATAGGCCTTATGGGCTATATCACATATTTCACACATATTGTATATTATACCAAGTTAATATAGTTATTATACACATATATATAGGCTATATTATATTACATTGCATTTCACACTAGGTTATACATATTATATATATACATATATATAAACATAGAGAGGGATGGGGGAAACATTACACATATGTGTGTGAAGATAGTGGCATGTGTGCTATGGCAGTGTGTGGTATGTGTGTGACTGATAGATGAGAGTGTGTGGTGTACAGAAAAGTGTGTGATAGGCTTAGACATGTGAGTGTGTGTGGTAGAACCTATGTACTTGAGTGTGTGTGTGTGTGATGAGTATGGGAATGAGGCTGAGAGGGTGAACTGTCAAGAGACAGTGGCATGTGTACAATGTGAAAACTGGAATTAGTATATACATTACAATGTGAAGCAGGAGAGGGAATTCAGTTCCTAAGGGGACTGAAACAAATTCCAGTTTTCAGAGCTATTCCTGAAAATAGGACCCCAACCAATGCACTAACAGTGAACAAGGCAACCAGTGAGTTAAATTCTGAAATCATTGTATACAAAGCAGTGGGGTGTAAATGGGTGTTAGGCTTGAGAGTGACAGTCCAATAGGAAAGAACAGGGAAATCAGTTAGAAGAAAGGGAAGGGAAACCAATCAGTTTACAGTTAACAGTTGAGCCAAAACCAACTTCATTAGCATTCAACCATGCACAAACACAACTAATACAAGGTATGAGAATTAAACTTGAAATCAGTTTTAAAGGAATGAATCACTACTAGTTTTTACATTGAAACTATCATGAAATCCTCAGTTTTTGACAGGAAAATAATAGAGTGTGTATGTGAATGAGTGAATGTGATTTGTGTGTGTGTTTACATACAGTTCACTCCTATGTGTCAATCTCAGTTTTTGAGTGAAGAAGGAAAATTCAGTTATTAGTTTTCAGGAAAATTTTCCAAATGACAGTTCATATACATACAAACCCAAACACAATCCAATTCGAATTCCTCTCAATAGGTAATATCAACTCATGCATAAACTCTCAGTTATCTGTTCAGTCATTTCCAGTTTTCATAGAGTAGTGTGTATGAACCATTTCAACAAAACAGTGGATGAATTTCAGGATTAAGATGACAATGTACCTATGTGTGTGCTACACATGAGAGTGTGATATGTCATAGGTGAGCTGAACAGTGTACAGGAAAGTGTCTCATGTGTGTACATGTGTATTAATGGAACAGTGGTGTCAAGTGTGATGGACTGAAACAATGTGCTAACAGTGTAATATGATCTCAGGTTTCAGTCACAAATTTCATGAAATTGAAAACCAAACAATTAAAACCAACACTCAAGCATAATATACCCTGACCTAATATCAGTGCATGAGTGTCTCAGGATTTAGGAATATGGAACATAGCTCAGTTTTAAGGAGAATGGGATCAATTTAACATTCAATTGTTTGAGGGAAGAAAATAGAATCAAACTCAGTCAAGAGGGAAATCAAAACCATGCAGTTACATTCATCAACCAATACAAAACATGAATCAAATCTCAGTTAGAGGACATTCAATAATTAGAAATAAAAAACCCCATTCTCAGTTCAATAAAATGACAGTTCAATGACAGTTTTCAGGATTCCTGTTTACACATTAGTCCCAAACTAATTCGAAACCAAATTTCCTTTGTTAACATCAAAACCTAACATGTACACAATCCTCAGATACATATAGGTGAACTAATCTTGGTAATTTATCATTTTGAAATCAGTTAAAGAAACAATTTATCTCAGGATAGTAAATATGTGAAGTGTGTATCAGTAAATTTGGGGAACATGAAATTTATGAATCGAAACATGTAATTATTGCAAGAAATTGGTTGGTAATTGTTCTAGCACATGAGTATGTGTCATGGGGTCACCTCGTGTCCAACCAAGTCGACACAAATGTGTCCAAACAACAAAATACCCACACAGACACGGACTGTGCATTGACAGTGTCGTGTACGCGTGCACGTTTGTCCAATACACGACACAGGCCACGTGGTGACACGTGGCCGTGCACACGTGTACACCTAGCATAGGGCCACACGTGTGTCACCCTGTACCGTGTCCACAAGTGTCGTGTCAAAAGAAAACAGTGTGTATCAGTGTCGATTTCTCGGCTGATACTGTGAAGTGTAAATTCAGTACACGTGTCCGTGCTCCCTCGACAGGACACAAGGCCGTGTCAAGCTCGATGGGTGGTACGTCAGTGTGTGCCCTCACCTCCATGCCAAGTGGCAGCCCGCCACGTGGTACGTACAAGGAGGAAAGCCCCCCGAGCAGCTGGGCACTGCCCGAAGGCTGCTCCGGGCGTGTTCGTGTCCATTTTGGACACGGACACGACTCGAATCCATGCTCAGTCTATAAGAAACATGATGTACACATATAGATCTGTCAATCCATGCAATTGGTTCCACAAAAATCAGAAATAAATTCCTCACAGACATTTCATTAAACACATGAATACTATTCATGATACGTGTCCGATACGGATATGTATTGGACACGAACCCTAACAATGCCTACACCAACAGAGAGAGGGCACCTAGGGCTTCCTAATCCTGCAAAGAAAATAAAATTCTATGGAAGGAATAGGAAATTACCTATATGTTAAAATTCCAATAAAAAGCTCCAAAATGGGGGTTTCTCCTTGTTAGCCAAACTCTCCAAATTGCCCCAAGCCTGAGAATACTCTCCATGAACAGCAAGAGGAAGATAATTAGAATCTAATGCAAGTGGTTTGAGCCAAAAAGGAGTTAAAATAGGAAAGTTATGGATTGGGGAAGATGGCTATACCTCTTTCTTCAAAGCTTGAGAGAAAAATAATTAAAAGAGGCAAGAACAAATGGAAGAGCCATTAAATAGGATGGGAAACTCTAGGTTGGCTGCCATGGGCTGATTAGGGTGAGGTTTGGGTACATGGTGTGGGCCTATGGGCCTTAAGGCTAGTTATTGATTTAAGGTTTAGTCACAAGTCATGGCTTATGACTTAAAACTAACTTAAGTCAAATAACCATACCATGGGTCAACTCGAGTCTAACTAGGGTTACATGACCTAAACAAGTCCAAACACAACTAGGGTTAGCTTCTAGGTTAGCCAACCAAGGTCATTGCTAGTCAAAGTCAACCTAGTCAACCCTCAATCAAACAATTCCAAAATAATTTCTAAAAATTCCCATAAATTCAAATAAATTATAATAAATCCAAATAACCCTAAAAATGTCAAAAATACCCTAATCACATGGCTAGGCTCTAGGGTAGGCTGTCTCTACTGTTCACTAGCAAAACACTAAAAATCACAAGTCATGAATTTAAATAGTTTAAAAATAATTAAAAATCACTAAAAATTATAATATGAATAAATATCATTAAATAATAATTATAATTACAAAATTTCAAAATTACCCTCTTCTGGAAAACTGGGTGTTACATGACTTCTATCTTTAGGGATCAGAGAAAAGTCTGAGACGCATGGCTTTTGAGGCGTATGCGGAGATTTAAGCGCATGGCTGCGGAGGCGCATGCGAGATGGCTGGGCGGCCACGTGGCTTGTAACTGCCGGAGGAGAGTAATGATGATGCTGACGTCGACGACGATTCATCTTCTGAAAAAGCTGTCAATTGTCAAGTCCTCGGGGGATGTGGTGCCAACTCTGTCAGACTTCAGCATTTAATGTTCTTTGACAGGTGATGGTCTGTTGAGTGGGCGCATTGATCTGTATTCCACTAGGCGCATGGGGACGCATGGGGCACATCCTTGTAAGGCGCTTGGTGCTGATGGGCGCATCAGTATGATGCGCGGTCTGACCGGCGCATCCGTTTGTATGACACGTCTTTATTGGTCCAACTATTACGTTCTTCGAGTGCTTTAAATAGCCATTTTTGACTTGGCTGAATTCGAAGCGTCAGGTTCATCACCATTAATGCAAATTCATTGTACGGGATTCGGAGAGCCCACCACTTGGCTCATGGGTTAGATTTGCCCGGCCTATAAATAGTGGCAAGGAGAGAGTTTGCTTCTCGTTCTTTCACGTCCTCCCGAATGAACTTGTTTGCTCGAGCACACTCTGTTGATGAGATGCTCCCGAGGGTGAAGATGCGATGCATTGTCTTTATTGATGCACTTGAAGGTGACTGTTACATCCAAAAGTCGGAGTCAAGGGCTTCTGAGGCAGGCGAAAGGTGCCTGTTGCATCCAAAGATCGGGATGCTCGAGCCTCGTCTTTGTTATGCTGGAAGCGCCACAGATCGAAATTATGGTGCCCCGGTTTTGGAGGCTCTTTCCTCTGTCAAAGTGGATGTTGCCCATTCTGGTTGTGTTGAAAGCCTCCTTTTGCCGCGGATCAACTGCGGAGAGCTCTTCCTCCAGCTAGAGGGTTGATTGCCCACCCTCATTCTGCTCAATAAATGTTTTATTAGTCGAAGCATTTGATGGCGCATATACTGAGACTTCATGATACGCCTGACTGAGATGCTGAAGGGCGGCACATAACTGAGCTGCTGAAGGGATGCACATAACTGAGTCGTTAAAGGAATGCACATAACTGAGACTCTTGAAGAGATGCGCCTGACTGAGACGCCGAAGAGATGCGCCTGACTGAGACGCTGAAGGGCGGCACATAACTGAGCTGCTGAAGGGATGCACATAACTGAGGATGTACCTGACTGAGCTGCTGAAGGGATGCGCCTGGATGAGACGCCGAAGAGATGCACCTGACTGAGAGTGCATGGCAAGATGTGCCTGTTTGAGAGCGCATGGTGGTTGCTGCGCCTGGCTGTAGACTTAGGGTCTTTTTTTTGTAGAAGTTCTCCTTTGTACAACCTTTTTTAGACATGTAATAGACTTTTATATGAAATAAAAAATCTCCTTTTAATGTCTATGCTTTTGCTGTCTGCTGTGCCAAGTACTTTATCTGAGCTTTCTGGCGTATGTAGTGTTAGGCGCATAGGATTTCTGTTCCTGAAATTCCATGCTTCTACAAGACCCCCTTCAAAGTTTTCAAAACTTTTTGTCAAGTTTTGGAATACTTTGAATAAGAAGCACGATGGTGTCTTTAACGGGGCGTATGACCGTTCGGGCGCATGAGTACTTCGCGCATCAGTGATGGGGCGCATGCTCCTCTCAGTTAATGCAAATGATAACGCTTCGAAGTAACCAAAAAGGATTAATGATGATCTTTTTGGATTTATTTGCGGTTATCACTTCATGGAACCCGAGGGGGCGGCTGATGTCACTCCTCATCGGTTTTCACGTCTGTATAAGCCTATAAATAGGCATATGATGGAGAGAGAAGGTTCTTCTCCACTTTGCTTTCTTCTTATCTAGAGTTCTCCTTTTCGAAAACCCTAACTTCTTCTTTCATGAGATGGCCCCCAAGACTCCTTCCGGTGGTGCTGGCAAGGAGAAGGAGCCTGCGGAGTTCGTCGAGGAGGATGCTCCAGTCACCATCGTGACTCCGGCCGACGTTCGGTCTGCAATGACGGGTGGGTGTGATCCCTCAACTTTTTAGACGAGTCTGGAGAACATGGATGAGTTGCATCATGTTGCTGTGCCCTAACTCTTTACCGCCAACGCGCATGGACTTCTGTCCTTATGATGTGTTGAGGTTATTCCGCCGACGCACATGGGTTTAGGCCCTGATTATGCGCCAAGGTTTTGCCGCTGACGCGCATGGGTTTAAACCCTGATGATGCGCCGAGGTTTTGCTGCTGACGTGCATGGATTTAAACCCAGATGATGTGCCGAAGCTTCACTGCTGACGCGCATAGGTTTAGACCCTGATGTTGCACCGAAGCTTCACTGCTGACACGCATGGGTTTAGACCCTGATGATGCGCCGAAGCTTCACTGCTGACGCGTATGGGTTTAAACCCTGATAATGCGCCAGGCTGCTTGACATACTCGATATTATGTCTTCTTAAGGCTTCTGTGTCGCCTGACTTTTATTTTTGCTGTGTCAGTATCGATGACTATCCCTTTGCTGAATGAAGTCCTTCTGGATGCTTCTCTTTGCCAAATGGGAGTTGATTTCGACGAGGAGGTTATTAACCCCGCGAAGGCTGCTATCCTACTGAATCAGCCTTCCGAGAGACTGCTGCAAATTCGGGATCAGTCGCATGTTTTCCTCCAGAGTATGATGGAGAGCGGCAAATTGAAATCCGCCGAGTCCGAGGATGCGACTTTCTTGAAACCTGTCTTTCTATTTGGTGACCGCTTGACCTCCACCGAGGCGAAGGTACTGAAGATCAAGGAAGACTGGTTCTTCTCTGCGAAGGACATGGTTCTGTACATGCGGCAACTTGAACGCCAATTGCCGCTGACGGCCTTATACCGTTTGGCTTCCAAGAGAAGGATGTCATGGAAACTTACTCCTTCTCAAGGAGGGGCATAGGGGGTACCCTTTCAATTGATGTTACTTCAAATCAAAGGGATACTTTAGCCGCCTCGCGAGCCGGACCCTCGTTCAGTTGCCCAACTTTGCGCGCTGGGAGCCTTTATAGTGAGGTCCCTAATGACACCTTTGCCTTTGGTGCTTCGACCTTTGTAAATCAGATGTTAACATCGAAGGTTATGTATCTGAAAGTTAGCTTTAGGGTTTAAGGTTGGTGTCACCACATGCCGAAGTGGGACGAGTTGACCCTTTGTGTGTTGTCGAAGTTCAAGGCTGAGATTAAAGAGATTGGGTTGACGGCCGCTATCCGTGCCACACAGGCCAGCGTGGATCTCAACAAGCATATGTTTCTTGCACTCTTAGAAATGTTCAATACCCAGACTGGCACTTTCTTTACTCCAGTGGGGGAGTTAGAATTGGCTCTCCATGAGATGTACGAAGTGTCCAAGCTTCCCTGGGGCTCAGAACCGTACGAGGAATATTTCTCGACAAATGAAGAGATCCTGGTTCTGGAAAAGAAGGACCCGAAGATGATGGCTATTTTCAAAGAGGTGGCGAGCCACCATTATCTGCTGCAACGGAAGGACAAAGGCAAGTCACAGCCTCATGTGACTACTTGGAGGGATTATATCTTCTAGCAGGACCTGGCGGACTCTACGAAGGTTCGGTTTACGACTCTACAGGGACTAAAGCCCACGGAAGTAACCTTCAAAATGAGCCGACTATGCGAGAAGGCTCCTCGTTCAAATGAGAGTGGCGAGGATGTATACAGCTGTTTCTGGCATTGCGTACACCGGATGTCATCCAAGGCAGTATTGACTGCATACTTGAAGATATGGCTCTGGGACTGTGTGTTCTCAGGTGGGTCAGGCTCTGTGGAGAGGGTGACCCGGAACCTTATTTTGCCAGCAGTGAAACTGGTTTTTGGTTGCCCTTTGGCTCTCCTCCCCGCGATGGTGTGTAACCTGCTGCGGGGTTTGAGGGATTTCGCGGATAACGTGGTCCATGAGAGGGGCAGGAAGGACAATATTTCCTGCGCTGAGCTACCATTCCATTATCTGATGGGATGGTTGATTCTACATCACCCGAACATGATGAGTCCGGGTCCTGAAGACGATCACGTTGAAGGTGATGCCTTTATCCGCCGCTTCTACAAGAGTAAGTGGCTGCACACCGGCGTCCCCGTCTGTAGGAGAGTCTTGTCTTATCTTCAGGGGTGGAAGAGCGTCAAGGTCAGTCCCATCTTCAAAGATTTCAAGGCTGACCAAGATTTGGAAGACTTTGGCGAGGATACGATCACTCTGCCAAAATGGAGGTTTCGTTGGTTGTAGAGTATTCAGCCTTCCACTTGGTCTACCGCAACCAGAATAAGTGTTATCTGGAGCCATATCTGTCGAGTCGGTTGCCAGTTTGTTACACCAGCTAATATTACGGAACCCCAGTAACAGTCTGGGATTTGCTAAAAGTTTGCTGGATGGAGCCCGAGGTTGGCAATATTACAATGTCGGGTGCACTGGGGTTCGTTTTAATATACTAGTTCACAACCCTCGGCCACATATCCTGTATTCGGCCGTTAAGCTGTATTACGCCATGAATACTGTGCCTCCTGATTATGATAGGGAGACTAGTTTCATCGTTGGAACTCAGCTAGAGGCTACGAAGAACATGTTGGCGGCGGCCCGGTCATATCGTCTACCAGAGTTGGCGGGATATCGGGCTGCTGCTGCAGCATCAACGGAAGGTGCTCGGGAAGATCCTCCAGCTGGAAAGAGGCAGGCTGACACGGAAGCCGGTTCGTCTGCACCAAAAAGGCCGAAAAAAATGACGACTCCAAAGACTACGGGAGTGCCGCCCGTAACGCCAATGGAATCAGTTCCTGCTGAGGTAAAGACGTTCTCCATAATCTGGTTCCTTCTATCATTTTTTATGACATATGCTTTCCTTTTGTAGGAACCGTTGAAGAAGAAGACCCGAGTTTTGAAACAGGGCGTCAGTAAACTGAAGGAGGTGGCGAGCTCTTCTGATGAGCGCATTCCTCCGATTGTAATGTCTCCCGTTAAGGAGAATCCTGACAACGTCGTTCCTGCGGAGATTTTAGTATCTCCATATTATGTTGGAAGGGAAGCTGAAGATGCAGCAGTTTTTGAGATGGTGCAAGTCGCCGTGGAGGCCTCTGTCATTGAGGACCCAGCAGATAAGGGGCTTTCTGATGAGGAGGTGGAGTGGAGTTCGTCGTCTTCAGATGACGTTCCTCCAGAGATGGATGAGCCTGTTACAGGAGCAACATACATGATTGAAACAGAGGAGGGGGCTGATTTCCCTACTTGTCATGATGAGGGGAGGTCGGCTGCAGCGTTACTGAGCCCTACCCCAGACTCAGCAGTGGAGGCTGAGGTGGCTGCCGACGAGGAGGCAGCGACAGATTCTATCCCCACGGAGGGATCCGATGAGGAAGGTGAGACTCGTCCGCCGAGCCTGACTCCAAGGAAGCCGAGTCAGGAAACAAGTGCTGATCTCACTGCCTTGCCAGATGGGAAGGTCTCGTGCGTCCTGCTGACAGTGTGTTGGATGCAGAGGAGATAGCCCCTGACGTCGGTGGTCCCTCCGAGATTGAGAAGGGTAAGGGTTTGCTTGAACCCCCTGTTGCTCCTTCTACTTGGGGTACGATATCGACGCCCCTCTCGGCTCCTTCCGCTCTCTTGGCTCCTCGAGCCAGTGGCGAAATTTAAGCCCTCATTGAGGGAGAGTCCGTTGATGCCGAGGTTTCAGCCTCGCAGATTGAAGCCGACGGGTCTTCTTCCGGTCCGTTGTCTAGAGCGGCTCCTCCAACTTCTGCTATGACACCGCAAGTGCCGGCGGATGCGGATGAGTACGTGAAGTTTATCGTTGAGGTGGTGTACAAGATACTGCAGAGGGGCGTATCGGCAGTGATGAATGCCAATAGGAGTTTTACGACGGCAAAAACCATGGCACTCCCTTACATTGGTCGGATACGTTCCCACCAGGGCCATGATCATATGGCCGAGATTCTGGAGGCATCGGTAGCCGAGCTCGACCAGCTGCTTTTCGAATTTCAGTATATCCAGCGAAATGATCTCTCCGCCCTGATAGACGCAGAAAAGGAGAAGTTGATCGCTGAAACTGAGTCATCTTATCAGGCTACCGTGGCTATCTGGGAATGTGAGGTGGCCGAAACTGAGGCTGCAGTGGAGAGGCTAGCTCAGTCCACGCAGGAGAAGATGGAGTTGCGAGCTGCGTTGGACGCTAGTATAGCGGAGGTTAATGCCAAGATTTGCCTCCTTGAAGACCAGCGGGCCCAACTCTTGTTAGATGCTGAGCGAGTCCAAGCTGAACATGTAGCATCTAAGGAGGAGGAAGCGGCTTTCACCCGCCAGGCTCTTTCCCTGGCCAAGCAGCGGCAACAGTTGGACGAGAAGCATGAGGATGACACTTCTCCTGAGGCCATAGAAATGATGCGTCAAGAAGCCGAACGCCGAGTCCTAGCGACCGTAGAGACTCGGGCGGTAGACTTGAAGCGTCGGATCGAGGAGCTTTCTGCCAATCCTGGTGATGCTTAGGGATTGTAGTCTCTCCCCCTCTTTTCTTATTATTTTGTGTAATTTGCAACTCCTGCTGGGGATATAATTCTTTACCTTTAAATAAAGAATGAAGAGTTTTGTGGTGTGTTCATTCCTTGCTGTCATGAACTTGATGATTTGTGTGGACCTATTATCTTTTGCGCACCTTGGTTTTTAGGTACAGATAATAAGTTTGAGAGAACCGACATGTTTGCTCAATGGTAATGTGGACGTGGCAAATATGGGGTTCAAATGATAGAATCTTCCTACTCAGAGGTGTTATGGACGTGGTAGGAATGAATCGGGGGGGATACGCGAAACTACTCAGAGGTAATGTGGACATGGAAGTTCTACGATCAATGTACGGCAATGCAAGGGTTGTCTGTACGGGATGTTTACTCAGAGGTAGTATGGACGTGATAAACATGATAAGCAGCATAATCCTATATGGTGTCAGATTATGTTTTACAGGGCGTAGAAGAGCAACTCAGAGGTAATATGGACGTGATTGTTCTTCTACTGAGGATAGAACGCCACGGAACAGCTGGGTTCTGGAAGCGTAAGATTTTGTGGAAGGGAGGTGCACGTGAGCCCTGATGATTGGGTCCACAGACTCCCTTATTGGGTGGAGATAGAAGTACATGTCTGGAGGATGTCAAGAGTAGTACTTCTTTAGGAACTTGCCGTTGATGGGCATCATGAACAAGTCCCCATTGGGTTTGGCGAGGCGGCAAGCACCGTTTGAGTATACCGTCTCTATGATGAAAGGTCCCTCCCACTTGGGCTCGAACTTTCCTGGTGTCTTGTGAGTCAACACCATTGGCCTCCTGACTGCCAGAACCAGGTCGCCTACTTGGAAAGTCCTCTGCTTGACCTTCTTGTTGAAAGCCTGTGATATACGGGCTTGATAGAGTTCGATGCGCTTTTGAACCAGGAGACATTTTTCGTCGAGTGCCTCCAATTCTCGTAGACGGTGACGTTGATTGTCTTCTTCTGTGAGTTGATTTGTGATTGCTACACGTAGTGAGAGTATCTGGATCTCGAGAGACAGTACCGCTTCTCTCCCGTAGACTAAGGAGAATGGTGTGCTGCCCGTCGGGGTCCGTACCGTTGTGCGGTAGGCCCAAAGGCATTCGCCAAGCTTTTCGTTCCAGTCGCATTTATTGGATAATATGACTTTTTGAGTAGCCTGACGATAGTTTTGTTAAACGCCTCGGCCAATCCGTTTGCTGCCGGATTGTAGGCGGTCGATGCCATTTTCTGAATGCGATTCTTGTCACAGAATCTGCTGAAAACATGGCTGATGAATTGTGGACCGTTATCGTAGATAATCCTCCGAGGTACCCCAAAACGGTAGATGATATGGTGCTTAATGAAGCTGATCACCCTAGAGCTCTTCACTTCTGCCAGTGGAACTGCTTCTGTCCATTTGGAGAAGTAGTCGGTGATGGCTAGGATGAAACGGTGTCCCTTTGATGAAGGAGGGGTGATCGGTCCTACAATGTCCATGCCCCAAGCTTCGAAGGGCAAAGAGGCGACCGTAGGATGTAGTGGTTTCGACGGTGTATGGATGAAGTCGGCATGGAGCTGGCAAGCATGACACTTCTTAGCATAGTCGACAGCGTCGGCTGCCATGGTTGGTAAATAGTAGCCCATGTGTCGCAGTCGATCCTGCAGCTTAGGGCCAGGTTGATGGGCCCCGCATATTCCGTCGTGCGCTTCTCGAAGGGCTTCGGCTGCTTCCTCGTTGGATAAACATCGAAGGAGAAGTCCATCGTAGGAGCGTCGATACATCATTTTAGTAGCCGTATCGTAATAGAATCGAAGGAAATGCCTCTTGACTGAGACGGCTTCCTTCGGGTCCTCTGGGAGAATTCCATAGACAGCGAAGTCGATGAACGAAAACCTCCAGTCTCGGACATTAACACCAGCACTTGTTGACATTGTATTGTCCATTTGTGAGCATAAGTTATTTTTAGGACGGACCAAGTCTCGACCAACTACCGTAACGTAGTGTTGAGTCCCGAGGGGTGCAGCCAATGAGGCTGCAAGGCTTGCCAGAGCGTCAGCCTCCAGGTTTTGTAATCGGGATGTGTGTTCTATGAAGAACTTGGTGAAGGTTGAAATAATGTTCAATACAACTTTATGGTAAGAAACCAGATCTTCATGGTGAACTTCGTATTGCCCTCTGATCTGGTTAACGACGAGTTTTGAGTCGCCGTAGGCTTCCAGATGATCCACCTCCAGCTGTTGCGCCAGCTGGAGTCCCATGATGAGAGAGTTGTACTCGGCAACATTGTTGGAGCACGGGTTCGAAAGGGAGTAAGCACACTGGACGACCAGCTGATCGGGAGAGACTAAGTCTACCCCCACTCCGGCGATGATTTAGCCTTTGGGGCCTGTTCTTGAAGCGCCGTCGAAAAACATCTGCCAGATGGAGCTTTCTTCGGTGATATTTGATTCTTGGACCTCATCCGGGATGTCTTCATAGAGTCTGGAGGACTCCGGGATGGGGTGTGCTGCTAAAAAGTCGGCAAGAGTTTGACCCTTGATAGCTTTTTATGGAACGAACACCATGTTGTATGGCGTCAACAGGATCGCCCATGTAGCTAGCCGGGAGTTCAATGATCCTGGCTTTGTCATGAGAACCCTGAGCAGATTGACTCGAGAGATGACATTAATTATCTGGCCTGAGACATAATGGCGAGTCTTCTGGATGGCGAATACCAAAGCCAGACACTTCTTTTCAACGGGGTTGTACCGGTATTCGGTCCCGATCAGTGTCCTACTGAGGTAGTAGATAGCTTGCTCATAGTCCGTATCGCTGTTCTGAGCCAGCAGAGCGCCGAGGGAATGATCCATGGCACGGACGTAGAGGAGAAATGGTTTGCCGGTAACGGGTGCCACCAGGACCGGCGGGCTCGTCAAGTAAGCCTTGATATCATTGAAAGCTTTTTGGCATTCCTCTGTCCAGACGTAAGAGACTCCCTTCTTCATGAGTTGAGTAAAGGGTTGGCATTTTCCGGAAAGGTTTGCTATAAACCTTCGGATGTATGCCAGACGCCCCTGCAGGCCTCGAAGTTCTCGGAGGTTCTTCGGAGGGTCCATGTCAAGGATGGCCTTAGTCTTCTCGGGATCGACATGAATGCCTTTCGCCATGATGATGAAGCCCAGAAACTTTTTGCTGGAAACCCCAAGGAAGTATTTAGCGGGATTCATCTTGAGTTGATGCGCTCACATGAGATCGAAGACTGTCTTCAGGTCTTGTAGATGATCACCTTTGAGACGGCTCTTGATTGCGATGTCATCAACATAGCATTCGACTGTTTTGCGAAGATGTTGAAGAAAGATGGTACTCATAGCTCGTTGGTATGTAGCACCAGCATTCTTCAAGCCGAAGGGCATCACTGTATAGCAGAAAACCCCTTTCGGCGTCCTGAATGACGTGTGTTTTGCGTCATCGGGGAACATCTTGATCTGATTGTAGCCCGAATACCCGTCCATGAAAGACATGGGTTCGAAACCACATGTATTGTCGATCATCACATCGGTGATTGGAAGCGAGAATTCGTCCTTTTGGCAAGCAATGTTGAGATCCCTGAAGTCGATGTAGACCCGTATCTTCCCGTTCTTCTTGGTGACAGGGACGACATTGGCCACCCAATCCGGATGTTGCTCCTCACGGATGAACCCGCTGGTCAGGAGTTTGTCCACCTCTTGATCGATAGCGTTCATGATGTCAGGACGAAAACGTCGCTGTTGTTGCTTTATAGGCTTGGCATCAGGTAAGATGTTGAGCCTGTGCATCGCGATCTGGGGATCAAGTCCCGGCATATCTTCGTAGCTCCAGGCGAAGACGTCGATATATTCTTTGGCCAATTAGACCAAAGATTCCCGGTCTTCTCCTTCTAGGTTTTTGCTGATGAAGATGGGTTTGGAAGAAGATCCATCCCCAAGGTCGATCTGCTCGACTTCGTCTTCGGTAGGCGGTTCACGTAATTCAAAACGAGACTCCCATTGTTCTCCTAGGCGTCGAGCCCAGGGTTCTTCTTCGAAGAATTCTGGTATTTGGTCTTCGCCTTCATCTTTTTGAGGTTGTGCAGATGCCATGTTGGCTGACAGCACCTTCTTGAAGACTGAGCCGATACTGGTATCGGAATCCCAAGTTGATGCTTCGGACGAATGAGAATGTTCTACTTCTTCTGCCTCCGAACTTTTTGGAGTTGTCGACGGCGTGACATAGCCCACCCCCCGTCGAGTTCGATGATAGTAGTCCTGCGGCTTTCCTTTAGGTGTTGGAAGCCGGAGAGGAAGACGTCGACCCTTTCCGTAGTTCAGGCCTTTGTTGCTTTTTAGATCGTAACCCATCTTTTGGATGAGGTACTTTGCCTTGTCCGTGTACCGATATACTTATATTCTGCCGGTATCTGGTTCTGGTTCGAGTGACGGGAGGTCTTGATGATGCTCGACTTTACCGAAGATGATGGATTCTTCGTCTCGATTCCGCTGTGGGACTACAAAACAGACCACTTGGGACGGGACTACTCGATTTACATGATTGACGGTCGTTATTTGTGTTTGCAACGACCGTAGAGCGTTATCTAATATATACATGGCATTCCAATGTAGAAGACTAGAATAATTAAAAGACACTCTATTATTGAAGAAACACAAGATTTTATCCCGCGGGATTACATTGTCCAGAGAGGGTGCATCTACATCAGCAGAGATATATTCCCCTAGCTCTTCATCTGTGAGTACTGGGGTCGGATCAGGAGAGTCCACCGCAGCTTTGATCTTGGGATCCGAGAGGGCTATGTGGGCATTCTCCGACAGCTTGGATGAGCCTGATGATTGCAGAGGTTTTCCTTTAAGATGCACCTTCAGAGGTGCCTCAATTGCGCCTTCAGTGATTGGTGCCTTCCCTTGTAGTTTTACTACAAGGGGAGCCGATGTTTGAGGCGGCTTTCCCTTGAGCCGTATCTTTAAGGGAGCTTCAGTGGATGTTCGACCTAGAACAATTGGTGCTTTTCCAGGTAGCTTGATGTTCATGGAAGGCAACGTCTGAGGCGGCTTCCTTTTGAGTCAAATTTTTAAAGGAGCGTCAGAAATCATCTCTGGCTCCATGTCCGGCTCTGCTGCCGTTTCTGCCTCATCGTCAGCATCATTGGCTTCCTCCTCGTCGGGCGACTTGTACAAGGTAGAATCAGTAAAGTAGGCTTCGACCCCCTTGAAAGGGTCGATGTCCGCGAACTCCGTCCGGATGATGTCGTTGGTGGACACGTACTTCATACATTAGTGGAGCGTAGATGGCACCACCATGTACTCAGGCAGCCACGGAGGACCCAGTAGGAGGTTGTAGTTGACGTCAGCGTCCACGACATAGCAAGTCACCTCGGTTCTGAGGTTACCGATATGACACTTTAGCCGTATTTTGCCCAGCGGCTTGCTTTTGCTAGCATTGAAGCCGCTGATTGTCGTGTTGGAGGGCGCCAGACGGTACGTTGGGATCCCCAGTGTTGAGAGTAGCATCTTTGGGATGATGCTGAGGGAAGACCCTGGATCGATCTAAATCCGCTTCACCTTGACGGAACCGATATACCCTGTATAATACAGCGGCCTGTTGTGTCGGTTGTGCTTAAGCAGCATATCTTGTTGGGTGAAGGTTATGTTAGGGATAACCTCATCCGCACAATGGCAATACGCACATGTAGTCGTGAGATCTTCAGGCTGCTTGACCTGACTGATGAAGGACTCAGCATCCTTCAGAGCTTCACAGAGAGCTTCACGAGTGTCCTTGGAAAGACGAAAAAGCTCAAACAGAGATAAGCGGGCGGGAGTACTGGCAAGTTGTGCCAGTATGTTGAAGTTATGGGGCTTGGCTAGCCTCGAAGCATTTTTCTTTCGCAGAGGCTTGTCGAAATGCTTCTACTTATTGGCTGCTGGAGGCCTGGATGGGCCTTCTTCCTGGATAGCAGGGACGGTGCAAGGAGGCACCACCTCGACGGTAGCTTTGTCAGGTTACGCATTCTGATGTGAACTCGTCTGTACAGGAAGTGCCTCTTCCGCAGAAGAAGAGGCCATACAACAAGACTTGATCTTCCTGCCTTTAGTTTTGGAGGCAAAGCGTGCCTCCGGTTGAGTAACCTCGGAGACGAGGTCAGGATGAACCCATAAGACCTCTCCCAGAGATGTGGTGAGTGGGATGAGTCCACTCATATTGTCACGGGTAGGTGGTAGGTTAACCACCTCTATTATCGCCTTAGGGATGGGGACGACGCTATCTTGTGTTGTGGTTGGCGGCAAGGTACCAAATTAGAGTGACACCAGGTTGGCCGAGACCGTTTTCTCTTCGTAGTCGACGGAGATGACATCCGCATTAATCATGCGCTGGATATAGTTTTTGAGGACGTAGCAGTCCTAGGTTGGATGTCCGACAAACCGATGGTAGTTATAGTACCTCGGATGGTCCACTTTTCCAACCTTGTCGGGACGCTTCGGGTCTGGCAACTTGATCTTGTCACCCTGCTTCAATATCTCGAAGAGTTGCAGGGTGTCTTTATCGTTGAAAGAATAAACCTCCTTTGGCATTGGTGCAAGTGGAGGCTTCTGAGTGGGTGCTGATGCACCTTTGGAGGCATTGACAGTCAACACATGTTTCCCCTTCGTCTCTCGTCCAGGGTTGTTGGCTGCAGGCCATTTTCCTTTGTCCTCAAAGGCAGGGAAACTGACTCCCAGAAGACGAGCATTGGACGCCTTCTTTTCTGTCGCTTCGGCCTCGATGATCAAGGAACTCCAATAGGGAGTAGGAGTAGAGTTGAGCCAGAGTTTGATTGCAGGCAGCATGTTCATGCTGCAGGAGAAGAGGAGTACATATTCTGGCATGCCCGGGGGCAGTCTGAAACAGGCCTGTCGGAAGCGTTCGATGAATACTCGAACTGTTTCCTTCTCCTTCTGACGTATCTCTATGAGGGACGCCATTGTCATGTCCTTCCCTCCGTCGTAGAAATGGTCGAGGAAGAGACGCGTCAAGTCGTCGAAGGAAGATATAGAGTTGTCGGGGAGATTGCAGTACCAGTCGTACGCCACTCCTTTCAATGCCCCGATAAATATGCTAGTGAGTAGTACGTCCTCCTTCGGGAGATGTTCCGTTTGAGACTGGAAGTACGTCAGATAGCGGCACGGAGAATCCTTTCCGTCATATGGTGTCAATGTTTATGGTTTATACTTGGGAGGATAAACCACTTTGTTCTATTCGAGGGGATATGGTTGGGGGATCCCCATCTTCTGGTGCTCCTCTTGCCTGTTCTTGGACTCAAAGCGCTCGCGTAAGTCCCTGATCATCTCGACCACGTCTTCCGTGGAGCTGGGTGTCGGAGAAGGTAGTACCGCCTGGAGTTGAGCATTTGATGGCTCCGACGTCCGTGGTGCTTCGCGGCGATCTGTATCCAAGGATACCCATTGAAGGGGTACACTTGATTCTCCATTGGCCCCTGGGTCAGGACCGGTAGAAGGCGCCCTGGCCAAAGCGGACCGTATTTCAAACACTGCTTGAGTCAGTGTTTACATGGAGGCAGAGAGGGTTTTGAGTCCTTCCTCCAAGGTATCCATGCGCTGGACGAGGTCTGCTGGCGGCGCATCTGGCTTGGCATCACCCCCAGTCATGTATACTGTCATGACACGGCTGGAAGTGGATGGATTGGTTGAGGCTTCACTTTCGGCCTCACTCTCCTGTAGGGGAGAAACTTCCCCCGGAGCTTCGTCTTGGCTACCCCCAGCTACGTTCTAAAGGACACCCTCGTCTTCGGGAGAAGTATCCGCAAGGGCCTGATTACCCCCAGTTCTGTCTTGGAGGACTTCTTCGTCTTCGAGGCGCAGATTCACAGGGGCTAGACTACCCCCAGCTGTGCTCGGGAGGCTGATTTCGTCCCCAGGATGAAGATCCACCCCAGCTGTGCTCTGGAGGATATCTTCGTCTTCAGAAGGAGGGTCAACAAGGGCTTGACTACCCCCAGCTTCCTCCAGGATCTTCTTTCTTCCCCGAGTGCCTTCAAACACTCCAGAGGACGGGACAGTTGTCTTGGTTTTCCTCGGCTGGCTCTTGGACGAGGACGAGGAATTGTCAGTCGCCTTTCGGATTGACGAGGAGCTAGAGATTACGTTGCATGAAGCAACCTTTGATTCTGGCTCATCTTCAATTCACACCTTCTTCCCGAGGCGACGTCGGAGGGGTGTTGATGATTGCAGCCGCTGGAACACCGACTGTCTTGGAGGCGGGACTGCTGTTTTGCAACAACAGTTGATGGTAACTACAGCACAGGTGTGCCCTGTGAGGGGCACATTGTGCTTGTCAGTCGACTCTCCTGATCGACATTTGTAAGTGATCACGTTATGCAGGTCGTTGGAGGAGAGTGCCACCTTCGTACCCCCATCAGGCGCATGGCAAGGCCAAGCACCGGAGTGGTCAAGTGAATGCTGCACCTCTTGATCCAACACCAAACAGGCGCTCAGATCAGTACTAGGGGTATAACACTTAAAGTGACTTGAACGAACCTCGGACGCACAACCAGTGGAGGCACAGAAGTTCAAGACTACAGGGTTTGCCTTGCTCGACTTGGTTGCGAACGCAGTAGATGTGCCCATGTGAGACAAGGACTTTGAAGGTCGGCTCATTTCTGGCACAGAAGCACCCGAGTTGACCTTATACAGCTTACCATCAGCAGCGCACATGATTGTGAGTGCATGCTTCTGGTTTACTGAAGGCATAGCACATTTAAGGCGCATGGCCCGTGCTGCCTTGGACTTCTTTGTACCAGCCCGCTGGGGTGCATAGTACTCAGAGTCCAAATTCTCCTCGCCACTACAACGAGTGAGCCTGTCGAAGACAGAGACCTTTTGTGGTGCATCAGAGGTGATGCACGGGACATTGGCTGCGCCCATGCTCCGTCGACGCATCTTCCTCGCCTGAGAGGGAGATGGCTGGGGAATGTGGTCAGTCGCACGTTTCTCTGAGAGATACGCTGCACCGGTGGGCGCATCTTGGCTGCTGAGGACGTCAGCAGGAAGGGTAGGCTGCATCGGTGCATCCCCTTCGGTGATGGTGCCAGAGGCGTCGACCTTGCGCACCCAGACCTGGCGAGTCTTCTTCAGCTTCGGCACCCGCTTCGAAGGACTCGCACTGCCTTCAGAGATGAACTCCTCATACGCCTGTTGATTGAGGCGTACGACCAGCGTCATGTGGGAGGAGCCTACCTTCACATCGTCGGATTGCGACACAACTTTCTCGGTGGAGAAGAAAGAGGTCCCCAGCAGAGTCGCCAGCTTGTTTGCCATAAAAATGTTTTGATTACAAATTTTAATTACAAACAGAATAGTGTTACAATGTAGGACTTGGATGTAGTCCTAGGAGTACACTTTTGTTTATCTAGGTCCCTTGTGCCGATGGAGCTAGTGGTAATGCGATGACTCCGTTGACGATCTGACGACGGTTCTTGGTTCTCTGAAGGTCTGAGTTGCTCTGGGTACTGGAGCTTGCGGAGAGGAAGAAGACGTTGAGTGTCTGTATCTGCCTCTCTATGTGGGTACTCGTATGTCTGTCTCTGTGTATTCTTGTCTGTGTGTTCGTGGATGGAAGAAGGAAATGATCCCTCTATTTATAGCTTGCAGGCTGGCTGCACATGCGCGCATATGTAGGATACGCCTGTACGTGAGGATGCCACGTAGTGATTGCTGACGGAGGCGCATGGGCGATGCACTTTGATTGAGGAGTTGAACCCTTCCTATTGCATTTGTGGGCTGCGGCCGAGCTGACACGTAGAAAGGGAGAGGATCTTTCAGTTGCTGAGATCTTGGGTGATTAGCACCCCCTTCATAGGCTGAATCGAGTCAAAGGACACATGTCGTAGGTCCATGGCTCAAAGATCTCGGATTTGGTGGGGAGTGACCTGATAGGATGTACCTGGGATTGGGCGTATGAGGAGACTTTGTCTTGTAACCTTTAGGAGTCACGAACCAGTCTGGGCGCACGGCTTTTGGGGCGCATGCGAGGCTTCAATAGTGACTTGACTTCTGTCTTTAGGGATCAGAGAAAAGTCTGAGGCACATAGCTTTTGAGGCACATACGGAGATATAGGCGTATGGCTACGGAGGTGCATACGAGATGGCTAGGCGGCCACGTGGCTTGTAACCGCCGGAGGAGAGTAATGATGATGCTGACGTCGGCGACGCTTTGTCTTCTGAAAAAGCTGGCAATTGTTCAGTCCTCGGGGGATGTGCTGCCAACTCTGTCAGACTTCAGCATTTAATGTTCTTTGACAGGTGATGGGATGTTGAGTGGGTGCGTCGATCCGCATTCCACTAGGCGCATGGGGACGCATGGGGCGCATCCTCGTAAGGCGCTTGGTACAGATGGGCGCATCAGTATGATGCGCTGTCTGACCGACGCATCCGTTTGTATGACACGTCTTTATTGGTCCGACTATTACGTTCTTCGAGTGCTTTAAATAGCCGTTTTTGACTTGGTTGAATTCGAAGCGTCAGGTTCATCACCATTAATACAAATTCATTGCACGAGATTCGGAGAGCCCGCCACTTGGCGCATGGGTTTGATTTGCTCGGCCTATAAATAGTGGCAAGGAGAGAGTTTGCTTCTCGTTCTCTCACATCCTCCCGAATGAACTTGTTTGCTCGAGCACATTCTGTTGATGAGATGCTCTCGAGGGTGAAGATACGACGTATTGTCTTCATTGATGCACTTGAAGGTGATTGTTACATCCAAAAGTCGGAGTCGAGGGCTTCTGAGGCAGGCGGAAGGTGCCTGTTGCATCCAAAGATCGGGATGCTCGAGCCTCGTCACCGTTATGCTGGAAGAGCCGCAAATCGGAATTGTGGTGCCCCGACTTTGAAGGCTCTTTCCTCTGTCAGAGTGGGTGTTGCCCATTCTGGTTGTGTTGAAAGCCTCCTTTTGCCGCGGATCAACTGCGGAGAGCTCTTCCTCCAGCTAGAGGGTTGATTGCCCACCCTCGTTCTGCTTAATAAATGCTTCATTAGTCGAAGCATTTGATGGCGCATATGCTGAGACTTTATGATGGCTTGACTGAGACGCTGAAGGACGGCACATAACTGAGCTGCTGAAGGGATGCACATAACTGAGCCGCTCAAGGGATGCTCATAACTGAGGATACACATAACTGAGACTCTTGAAGAGATACGCCTGACTGAGATGCTGAAGAGATACGCCTGACTGAGATGCTGAAGGGTGGCACATAACTGAGCTGCTGAAGGGATGCACATAACTGAGGATGCACCTGACTGAGCTGCTGAAGGGATACGCCTGGCTGAGACGCCGAAGAGATGCGCCTGACTGAGAGCGCATGGCGAGATGCGCCTGTTTGAGAGCGCATGGTGGTTGCTGCGCCTGGCTGTAGACTTAGGGTCTTTTTTTTGTAGAAGTTCTCCTTTGTACAGCTTTTTTAGACATGTAATAGACTTTTATATGAAATAAAAAATCTCCTTTTAATGTCTATGCTTTTGCTGTCTGCTGTGCCAAGTACTTCATCTGAGCTTCCTGGCGCATGTAGTGTTAGGCACATAGGGTTTCTGTTCATGAAATTCCATGCTTCTACACCGACGATCCTCCTACAATACTAGAACTTCCCCTGGAAAGAACCTTTGTGATCATATTCACTCCATTGTCCTCCGTATAAATCTTCTCAAGCGTCGCATCCTTTTTCTCAAGCACATATCGTATCGAATGATACTGAGTCTCGATATGTTTGGACCGACTATAAAATGTCATATTCTTCCCAAGATGGATTGTGCTCTAGCTATCGAAAGAAAATATACTGCTCTTGCGTAACCCCCATTTCCTACAAAAACTTCTTTATCCATAGTAACTCCTTGCAAGCATTCATCGCTGCAATGTACTATGCCTTTGCCTTTGACAAGGCGATACACTTCTGCAACCTCAACGATCATGACTCAAGAATTATCCTTATTTTGTAATGGTTTTAGTGCAACACTTATATGGGTGTTGTTGAAACTATAATTTGCAACGGTTATGTAAATTTGAAATAACGTGTTTCCAAATTATATATATTTGCAATGGTTAGAGATTCTAGTACACTTTTTACAACGGTTCATAAAAACTTGCTAAACATTTTTTTAAATGATTAAACAACGATTTTATGAAAGTGTTGTCAAAGTGAGTTGAATATGAAACGGTTATGCAAGGGTTTTAAGTATCTATTACAAATTTGTTAATATTTTGCAATAATTACATAAAGACTTATAAAAAGGCTCATTGTTAGCAACAGTTGTGCAACAATTTTTATAACCTATCGCGAGTGGGCTTATTATTTGTAATGGTTGTGCAACTATTTTTTCTACTACCGGCAATTTTTTTTGTTAAATAACAACGTTTTTTATAACCATTGCCAAAAGAATAAGCAATCTTTGCAACATATTGATCTCGCAATAGTTTGTTTATAGTGTCCAAATTTGATTTTTTTTATTTTAATACACAATAGGAATTTAAGCATCAGAATTACTCGTTTGAATTTTAAAGTAAATATTAATTGGTCCCTTGTTCGTTAACAAAAAATATGAGAGAATTAATATTTAACATGGATCCAAAATCCTCAATTGATAAAAATGATATAAGTACTTAACTCTCTGTGTGTGTCTATACACACACACACTTATATGCAAACAAGCCTCTAGCCTAGTGGTAGAGAGGAGGCATGTGATCTGGGAGGTCAGAAGTTCAAGCCCCAATGGGAGTGTTTCATGGTTCTATTTACCAAGGAACTTGCATCCCTTCAGAAAAAAGTACTTACATGTCTTATAGATTTATTTGCAATGGATATTGACCGTTCCCTATTATCCGTAATAGATTTTAACCGTTGCATGAAACATTTAGGCAACATTTATCACCAATCGTGCATTACTCAATATATACAACGGTTTATTAATCGTTGCCAAATATATTATTGGCAACGCAATGTAACCGTTACGCATTAATGTGAGATCCACTGCATAATACGTTATTTGTAACTATTTATAGAAACTTTGTGAAATTTCTTCTAACCGTTGCAAAAGGAATCTGCAACTCTCGAATTTACAACGGTTCCAAAAACTGTTGTGGATTGATTTTGAAAATAGTTATATTATTTTTGTAATAGTTTTTGACCGTTGTAAGACACCCCGATTTCTTGTAGTACCACGAAGCCGCTCCACCAGCAAACATCATCACGTAGCCCGAAGTCGATCTCTTCGTATCTACATCTTCAGCTACATCAGCATCGATATATCCAATAAGCATTGGTTCATCACCACCAAATGAACATTTTCAATCAGTAGTGCTCTAAAAATATCGTAGAATCTGTTTGACGCACTCTGTAGAAGCTTTAAAAATATTAAAAGAATGCATTATGCCATTTACAGATGGCGCCAGGCCCTATCCATCAAATGGCGCCCATCATCAAATAGTGCCTAACATAAAATGGCGCTCGAACATCAGATAGCATAGGCTGCCACGTGGCGAGCTTCCTCAAGAACCCGAGTCGTCAATCATAATGACTGAGAACATAACAGTCGATAAAATCCGTTCAAATTCTGAGCGCACGACGCTCGAGGAGGATTGTGTCAGATCCATCATAATGATGGTTGTCAGCTACTTCGCACCATTTATCATTGGCGCAAAATGATCAACTCCTCACAGAATCAATGCTCAATGCGTTTCACAATTGGCGCCTATCAACAGTGTGCGTCATTCATCAACTGGCGCCAATCATTCAACTATCTTCCAGAAGCAGTTAAAGATGACGTGGCGTGCATGCCACTAATCTCAAAGAACGTACACACGATACTACCCACGACCAAGTGCATTTTCCTCACAAAATGCCATGTATCCCATGCAGTTAAGCTAACCGTTCGCGCAAATGGATAAAACAGAATATGGTGCGCCAAATAGTGCATAATCAGCCTATTTTATACTGTGCGCCAATCATTGTAACTGACTGGCAGTAATTCCAAAGCCCTATAAATAGGGTTCAAAATCACTTATCAAGGCATCATTAATGATCATAGTCTTCTGACAAGAGTTCTCGGCAGTTCTCCATCACTTTTGCAGCACATTCCAGAGATTTTCTCCTCCGACATCGCATATTCCAAGGGATAAAGTGATCATTTTGTGATCAGATTCCTATAGTTTTACTTTCCTAGAATCAAATTGTACTCTTGTACTTTCTTTTCTTAGTTTGTATTTAATTTTTTTCTTAGACTTTTGTTTTTGCAAACAAAATGGTGACTCTGCTGGAGACGACTTTCACCTCTGACGAGAAGGTGACAACTCAATGAGATGTTGCATCGGTCGGCATGATGCAGAAGATTTTGGTCGTTGAGTTCGACCAAATTGCTTACGAGGAATTGATTGACGCCGGGAGTGCAAGCGCACCACCACTGCTGCTGCCAAGAACAAGGCGCGCGCTATGTGGACTCCAAAGTCCACCGCCGTGCCAATCACTACTGTTTTTGCTTAAGATAAGGAAAAGTGCCCAATGGTCTTTCCCCACTCTTCCCCAGTCCTTGGCTTGGAGGAAGACTCACTCGATTGTGCCTCCGCGCCAATCAGTGCCAGAACATCTCTGAACCAGAACTCTACTTCCAAGAAAGTAAGTTCTGTTCAAAGTTCACTTCCTTCTGTCCATAGGCGTCGCACCAAACACGATGTGCCCGTGTGCACAGAACACCAAGGCATCCTTCTGTCCATAGGCGTCGCACCAAACTAATTTATGCCTGGCTGCTCTGCGCCAATCTGGCCAGTGCTATGATCTCCCTATCCTGTGTATATCAAGAACAGAACAGGGAAGATTGAGGGTGTCACGGACCGATAACCATGTGGCACCAGATGATGACATACGTACCTATCTTAGTAGGCATAGTACATAACTTCCCCAAGCAAATCAGATGGCACACCAGAAGACTTCAAAGCAGTCTGCACCAACTACTAGGTCGTGCACAGTGAGGGCTTCTAAGAGCCAGAACCCACTCACCTATGCCAATGAACTTAGTACTGTCCTGTATACGCAGGGAACGCAAAAGTTTAGGAGTAGACATCATATTCCTAATATAAACATGTAGATTCTGTCTTCTTCTTCTTTTTCTTTTCCTGCTACTGTACCCGATCTCCGTGATTTCATTGCACAAAAGCGGAAGACTACGAGTTCATCTCATGCAACGGTGATTCCATATCATGAACATCACTGTAATCAGTATCAGGAGATTGTAATCAAGTGTTACTGTAAGACAGCCAATCGGTCGGTATTTAACCGCTTGAATTACCTTCGCTCACCTGATATGATTTTGATTGATGAAGATAACTCACTTCGTGCAACATCGACTGCATACGACAAACATCGTTGTAATTCACATTAAGTGGAGGTCAAGTGCTGCTGTAAGCCAGCAAAACGGTCTGTGTCCAATCATTTAAATTACTCTAGGTCTCCCAATGTGATATTAGTGGATAAAGACGAATTGCTGTTTGCTTCTGTCAATATGACATTTTGTAGCACTGGGGGTAGAAGACGCATGAGGCGTAATTTATCATGACCTTCGAGTCAATAAAACTACAGTTAAATCCTAGACTCTTCTGAAGAAGTCTACTAAAACACAAGATCAAGAAGCCAAAACTTCCTCGGTCAAAGGAATCTTCCCGATTCTAACCCTAGGGGTAGTGACATACCAGACTTTGATGCCGACATCGAAGACTCTGATCAAACTATCCTGTCTACTAGTTCATCCTTCGTGTCGAGAGAAGTGTCCACTTATGTAACAAACGAAGAGCAAGAGGCTTCCAGTTCTGCTAGACAAGAACATAGAATTGCTGCCTTAGAAGCTAATCTGAAGGTCATGGCTGACATGGTTACAAGCATGCACGCAGTAATCATGACATAACATGTTGTTCCACCAGTTGTGAACCTAGTTCCAACTCAAGAAGACGTAGCAGGTTCTGTGTCTATCAACACCGGTCCTGGAGTACAGCCTCAGCTAAATACCACCATCCCGAAGGTTATATACATTCAAGCACAGGCTACTTCAAGTCACTCTGGTGTTAGGGGTGATACTTACCATGTGGTTCTACCTCCTAATCCTTTAAATCAGTCTACTGCTCCTCAAATACCGGGAGACCCTCTTAAAGCTGTCAAGCTTCTGTAAAATCAGTTTGAGGCTTTAAACAAATGGAGTGATTACAAAAGTTAGGAATCAAACAACCTATCCTGCAGAATGTAAGGAAGTCCCGTTACCACCTAAATACAAGTCACCGATCATAATACTATTCGACGACAGTACCTTGCCGAGTCAGTATATCAATTACTTCGAGATGATGCTTGATCATCTTTAGCAGAACGATGCTCTACTTACTAGAATGTTCGTCGAATGTTTAGCGGGTATTGCCTATGACTGGTATCGAAGCTTGGCGGATGGATGCATAACATCCTTCGGAGTGTGAAAACAGACGTTCTTGGAACGATTCTATGAAGGGACCTACGACATGACTATGTCTGCCCTCATCAAAATCAAATAGAAGTCCAATGAGACAACCGAACGTTTCATCGAGCACTTCCGACAAGAGGCACTGAAAATGACTTTAGGCATCCCTGATGCACATTGATTATAGATACTTACAAATCATACTTGTTACGTATAGTCAGCATGTGGACGAAACCTATACAGTTTTAAGATTGGGGTTCCTTTATTGTAAGTGCCAGAGCAGCTGAAGATAGTGCTGAGAAATTTAAACAATTAGGCATCCCGATGCCTAATCTGGACAAAGATAAGCATCCTGCTACTAGCAACGGCAGTCATCAAAATAATCGTAAAGGCAAATAAGCTTTAGCCATCAATGTAGGTCATCCAGCACCTATGACAACAACACCTCCATAGAGGGCAGCACCACGTCCCAAGAAAGATTATTCCTTCGATGACGACAATGTTATGAGCATCTTTGATTGCTTGATCAAAAGCAATAAACTTCAATTGCAGAAGATCAAGTGGCCAGATGAAGTGGGTAAGACTGATAATCCTAAATATTGCATGTATCACAAGTTTCTGGGACATCCAATCAGGGCGTGCTATGTACTCAAAGGAAAGATCTAGAAATTAATTAATGCCAAAGAAATCACCCTTCGAAAGGATGAGAAGACGGTGACAACCAATGTCGTCTATCTATAATTTGGAAACTTTGCTCCCTAGCTAGTCTCTGATAGTGTCGTCGCGATACCTAAAGCAACTATGGAGATCGTCAACCTCCCGTCGGCTCGAAATGACGTTTTGGTTCCACTGTCAATAGCCAAAGGCAAAATCATGTGGGTTCATCCAGACCTGGTCGACAAATTCGAGCAGAAGACATTGATATCTGTTTCTTCTTCCAAGTTAAAGAAGTCGGCCAAGTATAAATCATGCAACATGACTTCTAGTGAGCATTCCTCACTTGATGGACGTGTTCCCTCTTTGAAGGCTACTTTCATTCCTACAGGATTCATGTAGTCTTCTTCAGAAGTCAACTACCAGCCTGAGTTCCACCGATATAGTCAGCAATCCTGTGAGCTGATGATAAAGATGGGTTATGATTTTCAAAAAGCACTAGGCTTGAACAATGGAAATGAGTCTCCAGTACCTCTATCTCTACAACTTCAAGATAATCGGTCTCGTGTTGGACTGGGATTTGGGACATATTATATGTTCCCTTATCAAAGAAAGAAGCCCAAAAGTAAAGCATGAGTGAGGACATGTAACATAGTTTCTGTCACTACCACATTTTTAGCCTAAGGATATTTTGGTTATTTGTGACTTTTTGTGAAATTGAAATTTTATTAATTAAATATGTGCTAATTAATTAATTAAGCCTTAACCTAGAAGTAACCCTAATCTAGATATGATCATGAGACTAGAAATTTTATTAAAACCTTCTAACTAAGTGCCAAGTTTAGTAATATATAGATATTTACTTAAGGTAGATATTTGGTTAAGATATTTTAGCTTGAACCCTAATATCTATTTGGACCTTTAACTTGAGGCTTAGGAATTGCATTGCTAAAGAGACCATGACCCAACCTTGCATCAAAACCCCAACCCTAGCTAGGTATGGCCAGCCAAGACATCACCCCCACCCCTATATAACATCTCTTCATTCATTCTTGCCTCTTTTACAAAGCCTCCTTAAACCTAAATTGTGTTCTTCCCCAAATCATCCCATTTTCTCCATTTCTCCTATAAATTGAGCCTAGTCTTTTGTATTGCACTCTCCTACAGTAGAGGAGATCATTGGGGGCTAGCTAGCAAGGATTTGGAGCCCTTTGGATCATAGCAATTGGAGAAGGGCCTCTTTTCTAAGGCTTTTCATTGAGACCTAACTCTTAATAGGTAATAGCCCTAGAACTCATTTAAATTCCTGATTTCTTTCAATAGATGCATTCATTTAGGTATACCCTAGTTGTTGACCAAGTTCGGGAGGATTATGTGTCTATTTGATACGCGTATCGGAGTGTAGTACAAGGCGTTTGATGAAATACCCCAATAAACTATTTGTAAATGTTTTTCAAAACTAATTTCACATTTTTATTGTTGTTTATGTATGATTTGGATTTCTTGGACACTGAGTTGAATTTGGTGTCATTTTCGTGTCCAAATCAGACATGGAGATCTCTGCACAGGGCTGTCACCTTTGCCCTGCTACTCGACCATGATTTCTCCTTGCACGAGCCATGTGGACACGTGCCACTTGGAATGGAGGTGGGGGCCATCACTGTCAGGCCCCTCTTCGACTTTGAGGTTGATTAGTGTCGTGTCGGAAACAGAAACACGGCTGCACTGTTTTGATACTACACTGTGCACGAGCACGAGCAGTCTCTGATACTGCATTCGTGTCGTGCACAGATACGTCTAGGACACTACCTAGACACGTGTACATGTAGCCCTATACCCCATTGACACTTGGATACGTGCACGAGGTGTCACGTGCACTGTGTCGTGTCTGACACGACCCGACATGGCTGCACGAGCCTGTCTGTGCTATGCAGTTCTGATACTCTATGTTTGTGTGTATTTTGACACTTTGTGTCCAGTTCGTGGACACGTTGGGACATGTAGGATATGACACTTCACTATGCACTTTCCTTCATCTTTCCCTGTATATGTATATATATATATATATATATATATATATGTATAAAAAAAATAAAAAAAATAAAATATATATATATATGTATAAAAAAAATAAATAAATAAATAAATAAATATATATATATATATATATATATATATATATATATATATATATATATGTGTACGTATCTTAGTATATACTGTAGGAACCCTAGAGGGGGGGTGAATAGGGTCAAGCTAACTAATCAAGCACTTAGCACAAGCTAATTGGCAATTTAAAAATATAAGTGCAAGAGAAGAAACAAACACAATACCGACACCCGATGTATCCTGGAATCCTCCTAAGAGGCAGTCCAGTCCCGGAACTCTCTCCGGCTTTAATCCACTATTTGAGCAAATAGTTACACACGAGTTTGGATCCGAAGAACTCGCCAACTTCTTACACAAGAGCTTTAATCCGAAGGGCTCTCCGACTTCAACCGAGAGTTTGGATACGAAGACTCCCCAACTTTAACCTTTCACAATAGGTTTTGATCTCCTTATACAATAGGATGAAGATCTCACTTTTCAACTCAATAACTCTAACACAATTTGTGAATGGCAAATGAAAGCTTTGTAGAGTTGTATGTGGATAAGCTTTGGTGGTTTGGAAATTTTTAGGCTCAAAGCATCAACCTTGAATGAAGGGGTTCAAGGCTATTTATAACCAAAGCTTGAAAAGAAGCCAAAGGCAACTTTTCAGTCACGAACCGGCATACCGCCGGTATGATCCGGCATACCGGCGGTATACCGGTCTGGGATTACAACGGCTAGAAATATAGCCGTTGGGATCATTAATGGTTGAAAATCCGACCGTTGGAATTTCAACGTTTCGGAAACTGTATACCGTCGGTATGGACCGGTATGCCGTCGGTATGCCGGTTTTGTAAACAGAAACTTTCTGTGAACGAAAACCGGTATACCGTCGGTATACGCCGGTATACCGTCGGTATGCCGTTTTCCACCAAAAATGATCCTGGGCTTATTTCTGCCCTAGCTTTCGATTTTGCCATCCATTTCTTGTGTTTACAATAATTCCAAAGACTCATTACAGACTCCAGATATACTTAGGCAGGTGAAGGCTTCTTCAGAGTCTTGAAATGATGATGGCACGGCTTGGCTTCTTTCCTTGATAGATGTTGGTTTTTTTTTCTTGGCGGCAGCTGTCCAAAGATATCCAGTTATACGCTTGGCTTCTTTCATTACAGACTCCAGATATACGCTTGGCTTCTTTGATGTCGTCGGGTGGCTCAGAGAAATCTTGTAGGATCCGTCATCTTTGGCCCACCATGATTTCTTCATTGCGTATGTCCACATTGATCTTGCTTATTGCCTTTCTGCAAATGCATGTTAGACGAACAAAGCAATATACATGTAGCAAGAATGATAAGATAAAAGCACATTAGGACTATGCAAAGTTTAAGTATCAATTATATAGTGATAGCATAAATATTAGTGATATCATAATGTTAAACCTAATTGAATAACCATAATCAAAACATAGTTCTGATTTTTGGTAGCTCAAGTAAATTTAAGGTATATATAATAAAAACTCATATCACTAATATGTAACACAATAAGCACATATCACCAAAGGTATAAGTATAAATAGAAATGCTATAGTGATAGTATGAAGATTAGTGATAATGAAATGCTAAACTTAACAGATTAACCATATTCAAAAATATGATACAATCATTGGGCCAACATATACTAGTGTATGTATATATATACCTATGTGTGGGTTGAGTTTTGGGTTTCCAATTTTCCAGTTTTGGGTGATTTTCCTGAGTTTGGTTTAGGTTTTGGATTTATTCCATTGTTATGGATGTTCAATAGTTTAGATATTAGGTTAGATGTTGTTTCTAGTATATAATGTATATACTGGTCCCTATATATATATATATATATATATATATATATATATATATATATATATATAAAATATATATATATATAATATATATATATATATATATATATATATATATATATATATATATATATATATATATATATATATATATATATGTTTCTAGTATATAATGTATATATTGGTCCTATATATCAATATATATATTATATACTAGAAACAACATCTAATATATATATATATATATATATATATATATATATATATATATATATATATATATATATATATATATATATATTTTTTCTTTTTTTTTCTTTTTTTATATATATATATATATATATCAGTTAAAAAAAAAGAAAAAAAAGAAAAAAAAAAGAAATATATATATATATATATATATATATATATATATATATATATATATATACATATATATATATATATATATATATATATATATATATATATATATATATTTTAGATGTTATTCTCAATGGAGAAGCAATCACCACTGCCAAAACCCACCCCTACCAAGAGGAGCTTGATGAGCTCCCTAATGGAGGTAGCCTCCACCACCCTCATCACCCGCTCCTCCTCCTTCAAGGAGGACTCCTACATCCCCACCCACCTCAAGCCCAACGAAACCAAAGCCCTCAACGACCTCAAAAGTCTCCTCTCCTCCTCCTCCTCCTCCCCCAAAGCCAAGCCCCTGTCGCTATGGTCCATCCCCATCTCTGACTCCCCCGACGACGAGCGCACCGACGTCGTCCTCCTCAAATTCCTCCGTGCCCGGGACTTCAACCCCAGCCAGGCCCATGCCATGCTCCTGCGCTGCGTGGAGTGGCGCGAACAGTTCAAGGCCGACTCGATCCTCGAGGAGGAGCTCGGGTTCAAGGAGCTGGAAGGGATGGTCGCCTACATGCACGGGTGGGACCGGGAGGGGCACCCGGTCTGCTACAACGCCTACGGGGTTTTCAAGGACCGAGAGATGTACGAGCGAGTGTTCGGGAACGCGGAGAAGCTCGCCAAGTTCCTGCGGTGGTGGGTGCAGGTGATGGAGAGGGGCGTGAAGCTGCTGCAGCTCAGGCCTGGCGGCGTCAACTCCATCATCCAGATCACGGACCTCAAGGACATGCCCAAACGGGAGCTCAATATATATATATATATATTAGATGTTATATATATATATATATATATATATATATATATAACATCTAATATATATATATATATATATATATATATATATATTTTTTTTTTTTTTTTTTGAAAACCAAGCGGCCGTGTCAAAGACACCCAGCCACCGCTTGGCCCGGGGGCCGTGGGCGAACCACCAAGCCGCTCCCGTGGGGGCTCGAACTCCGTCCGATGCCCCAAGTGTCGGGGCGCCTAGCCACTTGAGCTACAAGCGCCCGACATATATATATATATATATATATATATATATATATATATATATATATATATATATATATATATATATATATATTTAAAAAAAAAAAAAAAAATATATATATATATATATATATATATATATATATATATTATATATATATATATAAATATTAGATGTTATATATATATATATATATATATATATATATATATATATATATATATATATATATATATATATATATATATATATTTTTTTTTTTTAAAAAAAAAAAAAAAAAAAAATATATATATATATATATATATATATATATATATATATATATATATATATAAAATATATATATATATATATATATATATATATATATATATATATATATATATATATATATATATATATATATATATATATATTTTAAAATATATATGTTAAAATATATATTAGATGTTAATATATATATATATATATATATATATATATATATATATATATATATATATATATATATATATTTATATATATATATATATATATATATTTTTTCGGAAAGGAAATTTCATTAAAAGCAAACAAACAAACAGAGAACATAGAGCGGGTCCCACATGCGGGACCCGGCTGCAAAATTCAAACCACAAAGAAAATCAGACAGAAACTGAACGGACGCGTGCCCGAGGGGGCGCAAGCCCCGAGGGCTGGAGCTGCCTGAGCGGAGCTCGAGGACCAAGGGAAGTGGTGCCGCCCGTCGGGCAGGGCGAACCGCCGAGGACGAGGGGGAAACAGGTCCGGCCAGGAGAGCCGCAGCGGTCGGTGGCGGCCGGAGGGGGGGCCGAGGATTGGGAGGCACCCCGGAGGTACAACGCGGGGCCCGAGGAGGGACCTCGGCGGAGCGCCCAGACCGAGGAGCGGGGGGCCACGGCGTAAGGGGGGCTCAACCCCGGGGGAGCCCGGCGGAGGGGAGCCGGAGGGGTGCTCTCACCGGGGACGCGGGAGAGGGAAGACGGAGGTGGGGGCTCGAGCACGGGAAGCCACGACGTAGAGGGGCTGAGCCTCGGGATGGCGACCCCGGCTGCCGGCGAGAGGGAGACGTGGAGGAGGGGGCCACGGAGGAGGGGAAGCGACCACAGTGAAGGGGAGGAGCGGAGACCTGCGGCGGCCGGCAGAGGGGGAAGGAGCGGAGAAGACGGCCGGACTGCACGCGAAGGAGGCTGTCACCGGCGAGGGGCGGCCCAGGCGAACCGAGCAAAGTGCAGCGGAGATGCGGCCGACGAAGGGAAAAGGGCGGACAGATCCGCCGGTGGGGAAGAAGTGGCCCGACGGAGACTCGGGCCAGGGAGCGCGGGGGACATGCCGCTCCGGACGGGAGCTGCGTGAGAGCACGCGGGGGGCTCTCTACTCGCGAGGGGGAGGGGAGCCGCCGACGACGAGGGAAAGGGGGGAGAGAGCTAGGAAGAGGTGGAGAGGAAGCCGGGGCAGGAAGGGGGGGAACCGAGGCGGTGGCCGAGGGAAGAGGGGGAGGATCCACGCCCGATCCGTCGGGGGAAAGGGGGATCGAGGCCGACCCCGACGGGGGACTGAGGAGGGAAGGGAAAGGTGGTGGAGGACCGGACTGACGGCGCCGAGACCGGTGGCGCCGGGGACGCCGGTGGTTACGACGGCGCCGGGGACGGAGGGGGGGAGTTGAGCGTGGGGGACGTCGAATGGCAAGAGGGCGCCGGCGAGGGGATGGGGAGCCCCCCACAGGGGGGGCGGCCATGCGAAGACCAGCCGGCCGAGGGAGCTTGGTCGGCGGGGAGAGCCGCTAAGGGTGGGAGAGAATCCTGGAAGAGCGGACAGCCCGGAGAGATCGACCGGCCAAGCAACCCAGCCACCCACGAGGAGGAGGGGGGCTGCGACGAGCCCAGGCGCCGCGCCCGGCGGAGACCGGGTCTGCTTCCAGGAGTGGAAGCGCCCCCTCTTCATCTTATATTTATATATATATATATATATATATATATATATATACATATATATATATATATATATATATATATATATATATATATATATATATATATATATATATATTAGATGTTAAAATTGTTAGCCCAATGATTATATCATGTTTTTGAATATGGCTAATCAATTAAGTTTAACATAATGACATCACTAATATTCATGTAATCACTATCATGTTGCAACTTAAACTTAGCATTGTCCTTAAACTTAGCATTGTCCTAATATTAGCATTGTCCTAATGTTTTATGTCAATATTGCTATGCTTGTATCATATTGTTTTGTTTGTCTAACATGTATTTGTAGACATGCTGTAAGCATGATCAAGCTTTGTCAAACCAGGACACATGCAATAGAGAATTATTGATGGGCCAAAGACGGTGTTATACAAGAAGATTTGCAGATTTGTTTATCTTTGGACGACCGTCGTCAAGGAAAAAGGCATCTTCAAGTCTGCTCAGATATTTGAAGAAAGGCGTCATCAAAGGGCTCTTAGTTTTCCTATTTTATCAATGTATTTTTCATATTTATTGAGTCTAGGAATACGATGTACACTGCATCGTACTGGCAAATAGGCTACCCAAGAAACGTTTTCAAAATACCCTTTCATTTTGAAAACAAACCCACTTACAAAAGCCCAAAACTACTTCCTAACTGTTTGACTTTTCAAAAAGCCCAAAACTAATTTGCAAAAACCCTGACAAAACTCCAACAGAACTCAGACAAAATTCGACCAGAGTTCGGCCAGAGTTCGGTTATTGAACGTTGCTTTTTGAACTTGGTCTTCCTGCAGTTACGGATCCCAACGAGATTTTCTCATAGAGTTCTGCCCGGATTCTGCCCGAATTCTGTCAGAATTTTGCCTTGAGAAAAACTTTAAATAGAGAAGGATTTCGATCATTTCAACACACTCATTCACTTTCATATCTCTTCTCTATAAGCCTACTACTTCTTCCAAAGTATTCTGAGCTATTCATTTTCAAATCCCAAGCCAGTTACAATCCTCTAGTCGATTTGCCAGTGCGGTACGGTCTAGAAGTTTCAGAGTGGTTGTAATCAGAGGCTTGATTGAAGTTAGACACTTCACAATTGAAGTTGGTCGAGTACTTCGTATCAAAGCTCGCGTTGTAGAAGTTGCAAGAACTTCAGATGAAAACTTGTGATGATTTTCCATAGTAGATTCAACTGGAAGCTAGAGTTCTTCCGACTGGACTAGTCCTCACAAGAGGGAAACCAGTATACATCCTTGTGTTTGCATTTGCTCTCTACTCTCTACTTTTCACTTACATATCTGTGATATATTATCTGTGATCTTGTTACTAACATTTTTAAATAGTTAATTTTCGCTGCCTACTCTATTCACCCCCCCTTCTAGAGTATTGTGCTTTACAACTCGTTCCTACAATCGGTCCTACAAATATATATATATATATATATATATATATATATATATATATATATATATATATATATATATATATATATATATATATGTTATAGGTTTGGGTTGAGTTTTTGTGTTAAGTAAGTGTTTTCAGCCCTCACCCTTGCTCTCCCCTTTACACCAGCATCCCCCTTCACCCTCTATACACAGTACACGCACACACTTGCATTCCTTTTTTTTTTTTGCCTTTCTACATATATATGTATATGTATATTTTCCCCTTTATTTCCTTAATGTATACATATATAGTATATAGATGTATATGTATATAGATAATGTATATACATTATGTTGTACTAGCTATATATATATAAATATATATATATATATATATATATATATATATATATATATATATATATATATATATATTCCTTAGGCTTGAGTTTATGTGCTAGATTGGTAGGCCTTCTTACAGGCTTGCCCTCTATACACTAGTTAGTGCATATATATTGTGTTTATATCTTAGAGACTTGTTAGGCTAGTTTAACCTTAGAAATTGGATAGATAGACCTAAGTTAACTCATAGACTTGAGTTTGTCTAAACCCTAGACTAGTTGACTAGTTTGACCTAGTTTGACTAGATCGTTGACCAGAGTTGACCAAGAGTTGACTTTGGCCTGAAATGACCTAGAATCATATAGAATATATTGTAAACTTTATTATTAGCATTATGAATACATCATAACTTGTATTGCTCTGAATAGGACTCAGATACCTCGATCCGGACATTTTATACTCACAGACATTCAGGATCTCAGGCGAGTACATTCTCTGATCTTTTTATACTTGTTAGGATCTATATTCTTGCTCTAGACTATTTTACTTGATGCTGAAACTTGTTATCACGGATTGGTACTATATTGATCTTTTTATGCGATATTATCCCTTAGCGGATACATCGAGTGTTTCGTGTTCGTGTATTTTATCTTGGGCATCGTGTACTCCTTGTATTCATGTTATTTGTATACAAATCGTGTACTCTCATGTACTCACATGGTCTTCGTGTACAAACTAAACTTTGTGTACAATAACATGACTGGATCCTTGTGTATTGATCGGGAACGGGAGAGTAGAAGTGGTTATGTGATTATACTCTGTTAGTTTACTCGTGTATAACCTCTGTAGATTACTTGTGTATAACATCGTGTCGGTTACATAACCATCTTGTGCTCTAAATCACTAGTCACTTACAGTTCTTACTTATCATACAGATATTTCCAGCTTACCGTATCTCTCTTATCTATCATGTACATTCTTACAGTTCATGTATCTTACTCTATTGCTTACTTTATATTTTCTGTCATGATATAAACTGCGTGAGAGATTTTGTGCTCGTTCCTGTTCTGACTGGACCTGTTGAAAATATTACAAATGATACCGATGAGTTCTGCCCTACCTATTATAGAGCAGCCTTAGATGACACTTGCGAGCTGGACTCTCAGGAGGACCTAGCTCTAGCTGAGGATATCACCCCTACTGCTTGGACTAGTTAGCTAGACTGTCTATCTTATTTTGTTGTCTTGTCTTTGTATTGACTTTTGAGATGTATTATTTCTGGATGTTGAGATGTTGTGTCGTATAGACACTTAGACTTATTTCTTTCTGTTTGTATGTCCTCTGTTTGAGATTCCATATATATCATAACGTGCTATTTCTACCTTAGAATTGTGATTGAGATGTACCTTCTGTATAGTCCTCCGATTGGAGAGTATATCTTATGCAGTTATATTTATGTTGTGTTAGATGTATGAGACCTAGGACAATGTTCTACCGTGGATACTGCGGCGTAGGCTGGATGAACCCACTTTTCGTGCCCCTACACTGGGTACGGATCGTGACACATTTTTAGTGGTAGCCCATGCAGGTCTAGAGTTCTGAGTTATGTCTCAGTTCATAGTGGTACCCGAACTAGAGTATCACTACAGCCTACATTAGGATATAGAATATAGTTTTGAGGTACTCAATCATATTTAGGAAAAGCTCTTATCTGAATTCCTGCCATCTAAATTCTTGATGTTAATTGCTTCCTTTGAAATAAACTGTCCTCCTTTGATTATATCGCGTTTTCTTAGTATTGATTTCCTTGTTTGATCTGTCTCCAAGATGGTGATTGAGACACGATCGCATCGCCCCAGCACGGAAGGTACTTCGGAGATGTCTGCCACCTCTCGTCCAGTTCAGTAGGGACCACCATTGCAGACACAGCAGCAGAGGTTCATCCAGCACCAGCATCAGGCCAGGGGAGGCTAGCAGGGGCGAGCTTTCGCCATGGCAGCTGAGGATGCAGAGGCTATTGGAGAGCTGATTGCAAGTTTTGTTCTTCTCGACTCCATTCCAGCTTTTGCATTGTTCGATTCTGGTGCTTCCCACATCTTTGTGTCTGTATCTTTTTTATTAGACATCATCTAGCTTCTGAATCGTTGCCTAGGACTTGCGAGATCACGACCCTTGTTAGCAATCACCCGAATAAAACACGTATTATACGCAAATTTTTTCGTATCTTACATAAATGTAAAATACTTATGTATGTTTGAAAAATTCGGACTTGTACGCGAATTTTAAGCCTGTGGAGTTTTAAACACGTACCGTACGAATTTTTAAAACATTCGACCAAAAAAACTTGATTGAGAAACCCAACAGTTTTCACTTTCTTGACTCTTGCTGCTATTAAATATTAAGACCGGCACAATTATCAAAAGAAAAGAAGAAAAAATCTCACAGCTGTAACCAAAAAAAGAAACATAAGAATCTTTGCACATGTTGCTTACAACAATCAAAGAAAAACCTTTCGATTTTCCATCCTACTTTTACTTTCTTTTCTTTATATAATGTTCCCCAACCTCATCTTATTCTCACACTGAACTCTTGTTTATGAAGGAGTAGAGGTGGGTGGGCCATATATATATGTCGAATTTTTAGTGCCGAATTTGTTCATATGAAACGTACTAAACACGAATTAAATCTAATCCGAATATTTTTCGTTAAACGATTTTTTGACCGAATTTTTTACCGTATTTTACTTAAATTGTGCCGATTTATACTCGTGCTTTTGTCGTCCTGAATTTTTACCATTTGTCGAATTGCTAACAAGGATCACGACTGGGGGTGGCATCATCCTCGTTAGTGATATTTACAAGGATCGAAGAGTAGTTTTGGGACACCGGAAGTTGGATGCGAGTTTGCTCGTAATGCCATTACCGAAATACGATATCGTACTCAATATGGATTGGTTGAACAGGTACCATGTAATACCCCTAAATTTTTGGAATTATTTTTTTATTCACTAAGTTAAGTGTGAATCCTAAGTTTACCTAAGTTATAGTCCAAATACTTTTAATTCTAACGTAAATCTCATAAACATAAGTACTTACATCAGTCTCCTTGGCCCTCTCGTCGATGAAGCTCCCGTCCTTCCGTCTTTTGTGCGTATGCTGGAACACGTCGTGCATGGTGACCGATTCTGGCGCCCTTCCCTCCTTCACCGCCCATTGGGCCTGCATACGAAATTTCCGTAGAACGTCGATAACTCCTTTAATTAATAATACCTAATTCGATAGTGAAATAAATTTACGGTAGCTCACCAGATCTGCAAGCGTCGCTGCATTGGGCCTTGATCCCCCCGTATGAAGGCCCGCGGCCTGTCGGTTCGCCTTCGCCTTCTTCGATTTCTCCTTGTACGCAGGGGTATCCATCATACCTAAGAGGTCCTCATAATACTCCTGCCGGATCCAATTCGGCCTCGTATGCCCCATTTTCAGGTCATGAATCATATCCCGTATCTTCTTCGAGGCAGCGCTTCTGTAGGTCCTGCGGATCGCGTCCTCGCGATGGGGGGGCCACCAGTACGTCGTCTAACATAGAAATTCAATTATCACGTAATTTAAAAAATGGTTGATTAAAGAGTAACTAATAATTAACCAGAAGATATAGATATATACCCTCAACTCGTTGAGCCAGACGTACTTCACGTTTAGGGGCACCGATGAAAAGTTGAGGTAGGGACCGTGGAAGTTAGCCATGATAATTTCTCCAAGAGCCCTGCCAACATTAAACGAAAAAAACCTACAAAGAAGAAACGACTGGATTATTAACTTGAATAAATAAAAGAAATTTAATAAATTATCTTAAATTTACTTACGAGGTCCCCGCGGGCTATAGCTTTCGTCAGAACTCGCCTCTCGGCATCTCTGGTGCCGTCGGAGGATCCGCGGGTCCGCACATGTACTCCCCAGTAACCGGATGGAATCGAGTATGGGGGTACTCCGGGGCCTACTGTGCAGTAACTGGGGCATCCCCTGGTGGATCCGCTGCTGGTGGTTCCGATAGCGGAACGGATCCGCTAGCAGATCCGGACTCATGCCTCGATGAAGTGGTCGATCGAGGGCGGGATGCGTCTGTGCCCGGGGTACTCTCCGGGTCGGGTTCGCTCGATGGGGTCACATCCCGGGAACTATGAATACGACCACGACCACCAGCACCACTACGACCATAACCACGACCCGCACCACCACCACCACCACGACCACCACCAGCACCACGACCACGGCCAGCCATCATGACCTGTAAATAGAACACATAAACATAATTAACAATATAAAAGTATAAATGGATATAAAAAACTAAACTAAAATATACATACCCCTAGTAGGGAGACGAGTGCCGCCGCGACGAAAAAGACTAGGAGTGCCATCTGCAATAAGTAAATAATCGAATGAAAAAAACATGAATTCACGTAATTGCTTTTATGAGGTCAAACTTAATTCACGTAATTGGAAGTGTTTTTAATATACAATAATATTTAACCTAATCATCGTCTTCGTTCTCATCCTCGGCCTCGTCTTTATCATCATCCTCCTCATCCTCATCCTCATCCTTATCTTCATCGTCGATTTCATCTGTATCCTCATCCCCATCTTCTTCTTCTTCTTCTTCTTCTTCTGCCTCAATATTTGGGACAAGATGCCTCTTTCTCCCCTGGTTGACAGCTAAGTCTTGTGTATCAACCTCTTCCTTCCCTCTATTTTCCTCAATAATATCTTTAACATCTATTGTATCTGAGTGTTGTCCCAAGTATTGGGACTTTTCGATCTGGTCCTCTTGGTATGCTGGGTCTCCAACGTTGAATGTATTTCTAGATTTAATCTTGCATACTGCCTACCAGTCAAATCGATCTCTACGACGCCTTGGGTAGCTTGTATAGTAGACTTGAACAGCCTGATTTGCTATCGCAAATGTATCGGACCCTCTATACCTCCTGCGATGATTTATATCGACGAATCCAAATTGTTTATCGATTCCCCAACCTATATTTGGTGTCGTATCGAACCACTCACATTTGAACATCACAATATGCATATCATATGGGCCAGTATATTGTAAATCTACAATATCCCGAAGCACTCCATAATAGTCAAAGTCCGGCTCGTCGTCATAGATGGTGCCTCTTATGCAAACACCGGAATCCTTGGTACTGATGCCGTCATTGATAAATTCGACATTTATAGCATTCTGAGTTGACTTAAACCTGAAGCCATTAACGACATAGCCTGGCCAAGTCTTTATTTGCTTCTTCGGTCCCAATGCCAGATAACGAACACTCTCATGAGTGAGTGTTGTTTCAGGCAATAAAACCTGTAAACAAATATTTATAATTTAAATGTTTCAGATTATATATTTATAATCTCAATTATAATCACAGTTACTTACGTATTTGCGAAACCATGACAGAAATGTACAATCAACCTCTCTTTGAAGTCCCTCATCGGTAATACCGGTGTCCTCATTTTGACTTCATCTCTAAATACACTATTAGAGAAAATAAGAATATATAAGTGTAGTCACTTACTTCATCAAATTCGAGATTATAACGAGTGCAAGTGTACTGACTTACTTCTCCAAATCTTTCACTTATTATATGTCACAGTTTAACAAGACATATCGGTGAGCGGCATCATACTCGTCGTCTGTCAACCACCGTCTTTTACTAGCCCTAACAGGCTTGCCCCTTACATTGAATATTCCTCCATCCTCAACGTCCTCATCATTCCTTTGAGGTCTATTTCGATTTGTCTTAACATGAGTATCGAAATAAATAGAGCAGAAGTTTGACACCTCTTCGATAAGATATGCTTCGCATATCGAAGCCTCTATATGAGCTTTGTTGCCAACTTTTTTCTTTAGATGGTGTAGGTATCTAGAGAGACAAATTATCTTGAGAATTAAGAAAGAATTTTAAAACACACTAAAATTCAACTTAAATTATATCGATTTTTATGTACCTTTCAAATAGGTACATCCATCGATAATGAATAGATGCACCGACACGGGCTTCGTATGCTAGATGAATCGGTAAATGCTCCATGCTGTCGAAGAAGCCAGGAGAAAATATTTTCTCCAACTTGTAAATTGTTAAGATAATCTTCTCCTCAAGTTCAACCATGTGTTGCACAGTCAACTTAGTTGAACAAATATCCCTAAAAAATATTGATAGTTCGGCCAACGGAACCCATACAGCAGAAGGCAACAACTCTTTCAAAGCAATGGGCAGTAATCTTTCCATAAACACGTGGCAGTAATGACTCTTCATTCCCGTTAGCTTGCTTTCATTGAGATCAACGCATCTAGATAAATTCGACACATAGCCGTCGAAAAATCTTAAAGTAGATACACACTTACAGATTATTAATCTATCTTCCTTGCTCAATGTGTATTGTGCTATCGGCTTACTTAATTGTCCAGCAGCTCCCCTTTGTATCAAGTTCAGATAAGGACGCTTGCATATCTCGGTAATGTCTTGTCTTGCTTTTGGATTATCCTTCGTCTTTCCTTTAATGTCCATGACGGTATTGAAGACATTATCGAACACATTCTTTTCGATATGCATAACATCAAGATTATGTCTTATAAGATTATCTTTCCACTAAGGCATGTCCCAGAAGATACTCCGTTTGGTCCAGTTATGGGTTTGTCCGAACCCATCGACACGATTGTTTGATGGATCTTCCATTACAGTGGGCAAGTCCTTTACATCTTCCCAAATATCGTATTCCGACAATCTGGCAGACGGATGAGAAAATTCTTGTTTTCCAGCTCTGAACGCGTCCTTGTTCTTTCTCCAAGGATGACTCGCGGGCGGAAATTGACGATGACAATCAAAGAAAGGAGTTTTTCCTCCATGCTTAAGGCGGAATGCCTTACTATTTTGCATGCATATCGGACAAGACAGGGTGCCGTGAGTACTCCATCCCGACAGCATACCGTATGCGAGAAAATTATTGATTGTCCACATCAGTGAAGCTCTCATCTGAAAGTTCTGTTTCCTGGAAATATCATAGGTCGTTACGCCGATCTCCCACAGCTGTTTCAGCTCATCCACCAACGGCTGTAAATATATATCGATATTCTTCGTCGGATTTTTGGGACCCGGTATGATAGCTGTCAAGAACATATAAGGAGTCTTCATACACATCCATGGTGGCAGATTGTAAGGGGTCAGAATGACCGGCCAGCAGGAGTATTGAGATTCCGACTGCCCGAAAGGGGCGAATCCATCAGAACATAGCCCCATGCGTACATTTCTAGGCTCTGCAGCAAAATCTGGATGGCGAAAATCAAAATATTTCCACGCCACTCCATCCGAAGGATGTGACAATTCTCCATCGTCCTTTGTGCGTTCTTCGTTGTGCCACGTCATGTGTTCTGCTGTATTCTGAGACATATACATCCTCTGCAAGCACTTCGTGATCGACAAGTAATGCATATACTTGTAAGGACGTCGTTTTCTAGTTGACTTTCCTTTTCCTCTGACTTCCTTGTAACGATCCGCATTACAGAAGCTGCAACTTTCTACATCTTCGTTCTCCTTGTAGTACAACATGCATCCGTTGCGACAACAATCTATCTTGTCATACCCCAGTCCCAGTTGTCGGACCATCATCTTCGACTTGTAGAAGTTTTTTGGAAGCTCTTTTGATTCCTTCGGTAACACCTCCTTCATTAGTTGTGTAATCCGATCATAGCAAGTTTGTGGCAAGTTAAAATTGGACTTTATGTTCAACAACCACATCGTCACTGACAGTACGAAATGTGGCTCACAACCAGGATATAAAGAAGTTTCAGCATCCTGAAACATATCATAGAACTCCTTCGCCTCGGGATTAGGATCCTCCGGATCAAAATTAGGCCCTACCGTGTCGTACACCATATCTCGTGCAAGGTTCTGCACGTCTCCATAATCAACGGAGCATTCGTCGTCATCGACGACAAAATCCGCTGCAGCATTATTATCAAAAGCATAAGTAGCAGCATTCGCAACCTATCTTTCCGCATATAGTTCACCTTGTGATGACCACAGGCCGTAATCACGTACGAAACCCTTACGGGTCAATTGATCTCTTACACTCACCACTTCTTCGTAATGTCTATTGCGACAATTACGACATGGACACTTGATTTTGTTACCGTCCATAAACTGAGCTTTGCTCATGGCATACTTAAGAAACACTTCCACGCCTGCCTGAAAATCGTCACTCACACCTATTCTGCTCTCGTGTTGTCGTTTGTACATCCATGTACGATCAACGAAATAACGATCCATCACAGATTGGATGTAAAAATCTGTATAGTAACACAAACTAAACAAAATTAGTATATAATAATGTAACTGGTGGATCCGCTGGTATTCTAGCTGGAGAATACCTCGGAAAATCTAAGTACAGTTGTTACTAATAGTTCGATACCGAGTTCGATACCGATACCGATAGTGCGATACCGATACTGATAGTCCGATACCGATAGTGCGATACCGATACCGATAGTGCGATAGTATGATAGTCCGCTAGCGATACCGATAGTTCGATACCGATAGTCCGATAGTTCGATACTGATACCGATAGTCCGATACCGATTCTTCGATAGTCCACTAAGTCGAAATGATTCCTCTTAAGCGTCGAGCATGTTATACACGGTTCAACTTGACGAGTTCTTAAATATTTTTGTTGTGTTGTATGCTTGCAGCAGCAAATCAAGTTTTAGAGTCATTATAGGTCAATTAATCAAACTGAGTCAATCTATCTATTTCTAAATTGCAAGAGTCCACTTCTAGGATATGGGAGCTATATCCTAAATATCTAGTCTAAAATTAACTTGGTTAGGATACTAGAGTGTCCTTACTATCTAGCAAGCACTACCTTAGTCTAGTCACACTAGCATTAATTACCTATAATTCCTACCATGTCTACACTCACACATTACACCCCAAGCCGTCCTGCATGCTAAAAGGCATGGTAGGCCTGCCTTCATTCCTCACTCTCTAAAGCACACATACACATATATATGTATATCACAGTTAGATGTATAGATATATACATCTATATTCAGTGACTTATGCAGATGAAGAACTCGCACTGTCCTTGACACAGTGAACATATACACCATGAACCCAAACTCCATATTCACATTTACTAATCCAAACACCACCAAACTAATGGATAACACCCAATATGGATAACACATTATTTAGCCAATATATAAACTCAGATGAATTTGAGAAGCAAAGACCCCCGCCGCCCCCGACCAAAGCCCGCCGCCCCAAGCCCGCCGTCCAGCCCCCGATGCCCCCCACCCCAAGCCCGCCGCCCAGCCCCCGACGCCCCCGCCCCAAGCCCGCCGTCCAGCCCCCGACGCCCCCGCCCCAAGCCCGTCGCCCAGCCCCCGACGCCCCCACCCCAAGCCCGCCGTCCCCGCCCCAAGCCCGTCGCCCATCCCCCGACGCCCCCGCCCCAAGCCCACCGCCCAGCCCCCGACGCCCCCGCTCCATGCCAGCCGCCCAGCCCCCGACGCCCCCGCCCCAAGACCGCCGCCAAGCCCCCGATGCCCCCGCCCCAAGCCCGCCGCCCAGCCCCCTACGCCACCGCCCCAAGCCAGCCGCCCAGCCCCCGAATGTCCCCAAGCCCGCCGTCCCCGCTGCCCCTACGTCAACACCACGACAGAGAGAGAGAGAGAGAGAGATCGAGAGAGAGAGAGAAATGGGATTACCTTCGGAAGAGAGAGAGGAGAGGATGCCGACGCCGATCACCGAAGCCGCGGGAGAGAGAGAGAGAGAGAGAGAGAGAGAGGAGAGAGAGAGAATTTGGGGGGAAGGCGAAAAGTTCCCCCCGCCGTTTCATTTAAAGTCTGAAACGTATATTTAGCGACGGCTTATAGCCAGTCGCCCGGTAGTCGCTATATTTGATACTTGCCGACTGAATATCCGTCGCTATGTAGTCGAAGAAATGTCCCGCCAATTCTTGACATAATTCCCGCCAAATAATCGACTACGTAGCAACGACTATAGATCCGTCGCTATATCTCCGACACCCTAGCGACGGATGTGCGACCTTTCCCCCTAAAAATTAAAATAAAAATGTAAAGGCGTGTGGTCGGCAATCCGTCGGCGAGTGGCTACGAAGCCGTCGCTAACGCCGACTGAAAATATCCGTCGCTAATCGTCCTTCGCTAATTTACTGTATTTTGGTAGTGAACGTTCTACCACCAACACTGCAGCGTAGGTTGGACGTACCCACTTCTCGTGCCCCTACACTGGGTACGGGTCGTGACAGTTTCTCTCTCACCTTCTTTAGAAGAAGAAGTCTTTATCGATACTAGGTCGGGTAGACTCTATCTCAGAGACTACCCAGATGGTCAAGAGAATGAAGTTGTCACTCCAATAACAGAAAATAATGAATTAGTGACGCTTCAAAACGTCACAAAAATGACAAAAAATGTTGCAAATCTGAATCTGTGACATTTTTGCGAGGTTTTGTTGTCACGACCCGCACCTACTTTTCGGATACGAGACGTGTCCAAGCCAGCCTACCCCGCAGAGTCGACGGTAGAACGTTGTCACGACCAAGATGCTCAAAATCAAAAAATTTAACATATATGCTCATTCACATTACTAAATCAATTTTGTAAATTACAACGTTTACAACTTCACATTTGCTAGAAAATACAATGTCTCACAAAATAGAAAAGACAACTAATTCAACTATCTAGGTTGACCTCAGCATACCCATGCCTTTCCAGTGCTTAGAGTGATCGCGGATAAACCTAAAAAATGTTGATTTCCAATCAGAAATGGAACAAGCACACAAACTGACGGCAATGCAAAAATATAATAGAATTTACAAGACATGGAAATAACATATGAGAGATGAAAACTAGAAAGTACTGATGACATGGCAAGTGGTGGAGAAGGCAAGGAAAACTAATAAAATACAACTACCTATGTGATTTGAAATATCCATTTTGACATGTGAACGGCTAGGGGGTAAATCCGGCACCCTGTACGTGTCGTGTGCAGCTGCTATTATTCAAGAATAGACTCATGGGATATTTCTGGGTATGTTTACATGTCTACCAAGATATTTTCTTTTTTGACTACTCCGTGTGACGAGCGTGTCAACAAGCAGTAAGACATATGTATAAACATGAACTGTATAAACTACTATGAATTGAAAATCAATTAGAAAGTGCACTTGCCTAAGGTCATTTGTTGGTGAAACCGACAATACTATACTACTCAGTGAGCCACAACAGTCAACACATGCAGAAGTCTCCAGATGCTGAAATAAACATTACCAACATTCTCAGAATAGTCAAATTAGCTAGAATTGCCTATCCTTAAGTCCAATTCTGGACACAGGGGCAAAACGATAATTTTGGGTCAAAACGGTATCCGCCGTTGGACCCGCTTTGCACCGAAAAGCATGCCAGAGTCTATTGGTCTCTAAAGTCATCAAACTATATGTCAACAGGTCTGGTTTTCCAATACGAACCCAACCGTATGTCCAAAGTTGGATTTCGGCGGGCCGTGCACAAAATCGCCCATTGAGTCGGATCGTGGGGCCCATAAAATAATAATTTGATCAACTGTCTCAGAATCGGACCAAACTTGGCATACAGGACCAGAAAAATAATAGGTCCTGTTGGCACAATTTTTGTCTCGATCTGACGAACGTGCATAAAGTAATTAAGAAATTTGCACAGAGGTCGATACGGTGAATTTTGACGGATACGCATCAAATTCGTCGCGCGCACGCGACCAATTTGAATTCGGTCAAAGCCCACACGTCCGCGAACTCGTTACGCACCTTTCGATGCTTTTGGTTCGCGACCATGTCGCCCAGATTGGCGGGACGCACGTCGTATCGAAGGTTTTTATTGTTTTTAAAACAGGTTTTTAGTAAACATTGGGCTCCAATTTCTCGGCTCATAGTCGATAAAATCGACTTCTGCGAATTGGGTTATGGAGCCCTATATCTTGTCTATAACAATTTTTAATTACTTTCTAAATATTCCTAATGGATTTCCTTTGATTAGCCTTCCAATATAGGGGTGGGGACTGCCCTGTTTTGCTATTTGCAAACAAATTTTTGTCAATCTTTGGGCTTTGTTCGTGACGCGTGCCGTGCAAGGTAAATCAAGCTAATGGAATCGAAATGAAGGTGGTTAGGTTAGGTGCATACCAGAGGAAACGGCTCTCGAAACGATCGAATGATCTTCAAGAATGGTCATCGCGAAGTCGGCTTGGCATCACGTTACGGCTGTGCACATATCCTGCGCGCGGGCTGGTTCCCGCGCCTGGCTGGCCGGCGGCGGTGGCTCGCGACGGCGTGCGGAGGTCGTAGGGCGCCGCCCAGGCTTCGGGGAGGGTTTAGGTTAGGGTTTGCGACTTTTCCGTTCATCTCTCCCTCGCTCTGCTCTATATATAAATCGCGGCTTGTACGGTGAACGAGATCGGGCTCGGGCCTGTGCTGCTGGGTTTTGCTCGGGTTGGCTATAGCTGGGTTCGGGCCTGCTGCTTCCCTTTTACTTTTGTTTTTTGTCATGTTGACCCCAAGTTGTGGGATAAAGTATTTGTTTTGTTGTTGTTTCGTGTGTTTTGTGACTTTTGTCATCTTGTTGTAGGATAGGTGTATATCCTTATACCATTGACAGCCAGACGTGCATTCTAAATCAAAACTTGTAAATAAAAAAATTGCACATGCAACAAGGTACATTATAAAAAAAAGAAAATACACCTCATACCAAGGTGCAAAGCAACAAATAGTGAACTAAAGACCATGCAGTATTAACAAGTAATGAACCAAACTATGCAAAAGATTACATCTACAAAAACACTTTACTAATTTCTAGACCAGTACGTTTAAGGCTATTATTAACTTCATTATCTATTAGCAATCAATCAAATAAATATAGCAAAAATCCAATAAAGTAAACAAATGACAGCTGTAAAGCAAACAAATAAATTATTGGCAATTAAAAGATCCTAGTATAGAGCTATTATAACATTATGTACACAGATAAAATACATTTGTTATCAAAAATAGGAAATAACCAAAGATAATTATATACATATATACACACATTAATTATCATAACAATACTAATAACAAAATGTAGGAGAACAAAATACAGTGATTCAATGCTAGATGTATTTGGAATTGCAGGTATAGCCTAAATATCGCCAACTGTACAAGGGTAGCTAAGTATGGTGTTCATCCTATTTCTAAAATCGAATATCAATTCAATAACAATAAAATATTATATATATATATATATATATATATATATATATATATATATATATATATATCCTTTATATACGAAATGCTTATTTGGACAATCAAAATTAATAAATGTAATATGTACGTCTACATGGACGTCTTTAGCCTCACTACAAGATCACATGGGCCCGGTTCGGTTCGGATCTAGTTCGAGCTAAATCGACACAACCGGGTCTCCTACAAGTCATTAAATTAATAAATAACTTAATTAAATTCTTTATAGAGGTCAAGTCGCAACTCGGCCTGGTTTTCCTACTTGGGACACACTTATGGCTCGACCATCCCTATTATGGCTAATACACTAGTCAAGACACGCCGCTGCACTATCCATGCCATGATTCCTAGTCGTCATGTACTCCAATTCCTATTCATGACTAAAATCATCTACCGTAATAATTAACTAATTAATTATTTATAAAATTCTAAAAATCACATTTAAATCAAATAAATAATATAAAAATATTTTAAAATTTTCAGGAAGGGGAGCTACAAATCTATCCACCTTAAAATAAATTCGTCCTCAAATTTAAGGACTACCAGGGTATTCAGACTTGTTAGGTTGGTGAGAGGTAGTAGAACTTTATGATAAAGGAAATTGATCAGATAAATAAATAAAATAGGAAGAAAAGGTTTGAAGCTCTAAAATGCTCTCATCTACAATTTTGAAACAAGCTTGCTAAGAGAAGTAATCATAAACAAAGTATCGACAAAATCTGCCTTCAGCCCCGACAAATAATATATGTGAGTAAATAAATGAATAAAAAATTAATAAAATTTCTGAAACTCCGAAAAAGAAAATCTAAGGATTTGACCCAATCATGCCCCAAATCTTTCATAAAAGTTTTATCTAAAATGATACCTATTACTTTAAATAATCCTTGTATTAAAGTCAATTATCAAAATATTGTTAAGAACAATTCAGATACTTATAGCTGTATATTTTCCACAAATACACCATCTTCTAAAAATAATATAGTAGTAATTTTAATATAACTCTTGATAAAATAGTAATTCCAATAATCCTAGAATAAAATATCTTCTAAAGTTTTGTAAATCTCTCATCACTTTTCCCAAAATATAAAAGATATAAATATAATAAAAAATTATTTCCCAAATTGGAGAAATAATTAACTAAAATAAACTAAATGGAGAATGTAAGAAAACAGAAGGTGGGCTTACGACCTACCCACCTTAGAATGATTCATCCTCAATTTGAGGACTAGGATGGTCAAATATTTCCAAGGTTTAAATAAATATTGGATTTAACAAATTAAAATCAATCCATAGTGATTTTAGAAATAATTTAAGGTTTTATTAAAATATAAAAATTGCATTTGATCGAATCTAAATATAATACAATAATAATTTAAATGAATAATATGCTTATCAAATAACTTGGAAAATATGGTATATATTATTTAAATAGTACATATCTTGTTAATCCAAGACCGAATCAAACTAATTATGATATAACAAAATGAATTTAATTGATAATTAATATTAGCAAATAATTTAAACGATATTTTATAAATTTTAAATCGAAATAGTTTGACAAAAAATTTATTGTCGTCCAAATATATTCTATAGTGGTTACAAATAAAATCTATTTTCTAACCAAAATTTATTTAAGTAAACCAAAAAATTTGAAATCAGGGATGTGGGTTTACAAATCTACCCACTTTAGAATATTTTTTCTTCCAAGTTTCAAAGAGCATGATTAGGCACGACTATGAAGAATAATCAAGAAATCAAATTTCATTTGATATGATTAAAATGACGAATGGTATAACCAAGGGAGTGATATGATTCATGCTCTAATTAGTCACGCGTAATCATGAATATGATCAAAATGGTAAGGATAAAAGACTAAAGGAGAGTGTGATTTGGCATGATCAATATTCGATCAAATGGTCTAGTTGACAACCAAATATTTTTAAGAACGGTCAAGATGGAAACGGTTGGGCATGCCTAATCTATGGTCAGCATGGTTGAGTCATTAACAACTTTTTAAGGAATGACCCAGTTCTCGATAAATTCTAAACATGATTTTGGTCGCATTTAAGGTGCAGTCACAATCAAGGCTAATCATGCAAGTCATCCAAGCAGGGTGAAGGTAGGAAGTTGGCACGAGCATGATCATGATCAAAATAGTCATGACCGTAGTTGGAACGAAGGTCTAACTTTAGCTATGATTTAGTTTTGATAAAATGGTTTAAGGTCGATCAAAATTGAAATCATCTTGGTACGAACGACTAGTTGAGCAAAATTATTTAGGAACAATCATGGAATTGAATTCTAGGATGACAGGCGAATTGGCACGATCGAGATAGAATCAAATAGTTTGGTTATGATCAAAAAGTGTTTAAGGACGATCCAAATCAAAATCATTCTAACACGGTCGATTGTGTAGGCATGATCATAGAGTCAAACCTAGAAAATGATACGAATTTGACTCGATCGAATTATGATGAAAGGAGTCTGGTCATGATCGAAATTGTTCAAGAATGATCAAATCCAAAATCGTTTCAATATGCTTAGGATATTTATCCATAATTATTTAGGCACGAGTTTAGAATCAAATTCTAGATAAGCTTAGGAATCCAGTCGAAATTCCATTAAAAGATGACAATCTAAAAATAGAAGGATAAGAAAGGAAGGAAGAATTACCGGTTTATCGAGAAGGTTGTGACTAGGAATAAGCACAAATCAATTTAAAAACTTATAGTTATATGCCAATAAGACGTAGTCTCTAGGGTATTCGAAACTCGTAAACATAATCGAAGTCATTTTACCGAGAATTTATGCCTCGCCTGTGTGCAGCTAGCTGCATTAAACCCTCGGTTCCACGACTCAAGCTATGTTGCGGTAATGGATACCCAATCAACTCTATCTAATCTTGACATAACAACTCAAGGTTGAAATAAGACGACCAAGACATAATTTTAATAATTTTTGATCACTCACGCTTACTTAAAATTATTTCAACTTAGGGGTCATGCCACACCAGTGCGCTGCTGGCTGCAGTGAACCCGCAGTCTTGATAATTCAAATAAGTGACGACAGTGCGCTGCTGTCTTGTCATCGCAAGTCATCAAAAATTATTCCAACTATGTCTCCAAGAATATCAAAGGAGTTTAAAATATCATACAAGTTGATAAAGATAGAAAAAGTACAAGTATCTGTTCTTCAAGTATAAGATCAGCTTATTGAAAGGAGAAATAATTGGTTAGGAAGGATAATCATCGAAGTCAAAATGAAAAAAATCTTATAATCCTCATTTCACAGATGTTCAACATTCAACCATTGAGAGGAAGCTTTTGAATTCAAAATTAACTCGAGATTAATAGACAATTGAGTGCGGAATTATTTAAAAAGATATAATCCCTCGAGTCCAAGGAAAATATAAGTGATACAAACTCATGATATGGCGATGTTTAGAGAAGACATAAGATAAAGTTTGTAAAAATGATCAAGATCAGGAAGAAAAGGACCGAAGGCAAAAGAAATATAAATTTTAATCTCTATTTCTCTAATATTCAAGATCGAAGGAAAAAATATATATAAAAAGCACTATGTCTACCTATTATGAATATATTTATTCCCAATTATATAGCCTAAGTAAATCTCAAAAATCCCAGATATCATTCTAAGAGAAGGTTACCCTATTTCCAAGTAAAATATAAATTTAAATAGCAATAATACATATATTATATACAATATATAATTTACAGAAATTATTCCCAATATTAGAAATGGACTATCAAAATATATATACACATCTATATATCTACATGGACGATGTTGGTCGCACTACATGACCACCAGGACTTGGGTTGAGTTCGGGCTAGTTTGGAACAACCGGGTCTTCTAAAAGTCAATATTCCTAATAATAAATAATTAATTTATTCCTAGGGTTATGTCACGATTTGGCCTGGTTTTCTTAGTTAATGCACACCTATAACTCGGCCTCCTCTACCACGGCTAGAACACTAGTCAAGGCACTCGACCACACTCTCAGTGCCAAAATACTTGGTTATCTTGCACTCTAAAACTTAACCGTGACTAAGGCCGTCTATACCAAATATCTATAAAATTCTAAAACCACATTTTAATTCAAACAAATAAATAAAAGAAATATTTTTCAAACTTTCGGGAAGATGTTACGGATCTACCCTTTTGAGAAATACTGTCGAATCAAAATACGATAGTGTATCCTTCTATGAAAGTCATCTAGTGAGACCTATGCAGCAACCTTAACTACCCAAATGTCAATTTAAATTAGGGACTCCTAGTCTTAACCATTTTTTAAAAATTGATTTACTCCTAGTTGTGAATGAGCATTTCCTAGTCGCTGGCTTGCAGTAGTACGACTAATATAGGTACTACCACAAGTTCACACAATTTACAAAAACTGACCTGCATGGTCCACCAGAAAAACTTGTCACGACCCGCACCCGCTTTTCGGATACAAGACGTGTCCAAACCAGCCTACGCCGCAGAGTCAACGGTAGAACGCTGTCACGGCCAAGATGCTCAAAATCACAAAATGTAACATATATGCTCATTCACATTACTAAATCAATTTTGCAAATTACAAGGTTTACAACTTCACATTTGCTAGAAAATACAATGTCTCACAAAATAGAAAAGACAATTAATCCAACTATCTAGGTTGACCTCAGCATACCCATGCCTTTCCAGTACTAAGAGTGATCGCGACTAAACCTGAAATTTTTTGGTTTCTAGTCAGGAATGGAACAAGCACACAAACCGACAGTAATGCAAAAACATAATAGAATTTACAAGACATGAGAATAACATATGAGAGATGAAAACTAGAAAGTACTGATGACATGGTTAGTGGTGGAGAAGGCAAGGAAAACTAATAAAATACAACTACCTATATGATTTAAAATATTTGTTTCGACATGTGAACGGCTAGGAGGTAAATCCGGCTCCCTGTACGTGTCGTGTGCAGCTGCTATTATTCAAGAATAGACTCATGGGATATTTCTGGGTATGTTTACATGTCTACTAAGATATTTCCCCTCCCGACTATTCCGTGTGACGAGCGTGTCAACAAGCAGCAAGACATATGTATAAACATGAATTGTATAAACTACTATGAATCAAAAAAAAATTAGAAAGTGCACTTGCCTGAGGTCCTTTGCTAGTGAAACCGACAATACTATACTACTCAGTGAGCCACAACAGTCAACACAAGCAGAAGTCTCCAGATGCTGAAATAAATATTACCAACATTCTCATAATAGTCAAATTAGCTAGAATTTCCTGTCCTTAAGTCCAATTATGGATACAGGGGCAAAATTGTAATTTTGGGTCAAAATGGTTCGCCGTTGGACCCGCTTTGCACCGAAAAGTGTGCCAGAGTCTATGGTCTCTAAAGTCGTCAAACTATATGTCAACAGGTTCGGTTTTCCGATACGAACCCAATCGTATGTCCAAAGTTGGATTTCGGCAGGCCGTGCACAAAATCGCTCGTTGAGTCGGACCGTAGGGCCTGCAAAACAGTGATTCGATCAACTGTCTCAGAATCGGACCAAACTTTGCATAGAGGACCAAAAAAATGATACGGTCCTGTTGGCGTAAGTTTTGTCTCGATCTGACTAGTGTGCATAATGTAATTGAGAAATTTACACAGAGGCCGATACGATGAATTTCGACGGATACGCATCAAATTCGTCGCGCATACGCGACCAATTTGAATTCAGTCAAAGTCCACACGTCCGCGAACTCGTTACGCACCTTTCGATGCTTTCGGTTTGTGACCATATTGTCCGAATTGGTGGGATGCACGTCGTATCGAAGGTTTTTATTGTTTTTAAAATAGGTTTTTAGTAAACTTTGGGATCCGATTTCTTGGCGCATAGTCGATGAAATCGACTTCTGCGAATTAGGTAGTGGAACCCTATATGTTGTCTATAACTGTTTTTAATTACTTTCTAAATATTCCCAATGGATTTCCTTCGATTAGCCTTCCAATATAGGGGTGGGGACTGCCCTGTTTCGCTATTTGCAAACAGATTTTTGTCAATCTTTGGGCTTGGTTCGTGACGCGTGCCGTACAAGGTAAATCGAGCTAATGGAATCAAAATAAAGGTGGTTAGGTTAGGTGCATACTAGAGGAATCGGCTCTCGAAATGATCGAACGATCTTCGAGAATGGTCATCGCGAAGTCGGCTCGGCATCACGTTGAGGCTGTGCGCATATCCTGCGTGCGGGCTGGTTTCCGCGCCTGGCCGGCCGACGGCGGCGGCTCGCGACGGCGTGCGGAGGTCGTGGGGTGCCGCCCAGGCTTTGTCGAGGGTTTAGGTTAGGGTTTTTTGCATTTTTCGTTCATCTCTCCCTCGCTCTGCTCTATATATAAATCGTGGCTTGTGCGGTGAACGGGATCGGGCTCGGGCCTGTGCTGCTGGGTTTTGCTCGGGTTGGCTATAGCTGGGTTCGGGCCTGCTGCTTCCCTTTTACTTTTGTTTTTCTTCATGTTGACCCCAAGTTATGGGATAAAGTATTTATTTTGTTACTGTTTCGTGTGTTTTGTGACTTTTATCATCACGTAGTAGGATGGGTGTATATCCTTATACCATTGACAGCCAGACGTACATTCTAAATCGAAACTTATAAATAAGAAAATTGTACATACAACAAGGTACATTATAAAAAAACAAGAAAATACTCCTCATACCAAGGTGCAAAGCAACAAACAATAAACTAAAGACCAAGCAGTATTAACAAGTAATGAACCAAACTATACAAAAGATTACATCTACAAAAAAACATTACTAATTTTTAGACCAGTACGTTTAAGGATATTATTAACTTCATTATCTATTAGCAATCAATCAAATAAATATAGCAAAAATCCAATGAAGTAAACAAATGATAGCTGTAAAGCAAACAAATAAATTATTTGCCATCAAAAGATCCTAGTATAGAGCTATTATAACATTATGTACACAGATAAAATACATTTGTTATCAAAAATAGAAAATAACCAAAGATAATTATATACATATATACACACATTAATTATCATAACAATACTAATAACAAAATGTAGGAGAACAAAATACAGTGATTCAATGCTAGATGTATTTGGAATTACATTTATAGCCTAAATATCGCCAACTGTACCAGGGTAGCTAAGTATGGTGTTCATCCTATTTCTAAAATAGAATATCAATTCAATAACAATAATATATATATATTATATATATATATATATATATATATATATATATATATATATATATATATAAATATATATATATATAATATATATATATATATATATATAAATCCTTTATATACGAAATGCCTATTTGGACAATCAAAATTAATAAATATAATATGTACGTCTACATGTACGTCTTTGGCCTCACTACAAGATTACATGGGCCCGGTTTCGGTTCGGGTCTAGTCTGAGCTAAATCGGCACAACCGGGTCTCCTACAAGTCATTAAATTAATAAATAACTTAATTAAATTCTTTATAGTGGTCAAGTCGCAACTCGGCCTGGTTTTCCTAGTTGGGACACACTTATGGCTCGGCCATCCCTACTATAGCTAATGCACTAGTCAAGGCACGCCACCGCACTGTCCATGCCATGATTCCTAGTCATCTTGTACTGCAATTCCTATTCATGACTAAAATCATCTACCGTAATAATTAACTAATCAATTATTTATAAAATTCTAAAAATCACATTCAAATCAAATAAATAATATAAAAATATTTCAAAAATTTTGTGGAGGGGAGCTACATTTGTCGACGTTATAATTTTGCTAGTCGCTGATTCGAAAAGCGTCGAAGAACGTCGCAGATTTGCGACGTCAACGAAAACGTCGTAGATTGGCGTCACTTTGCGATGTCCTCAGAGACGTCGTAGAATTGCGACGCCCATAGACATCACAGATTTGCGACATTTTGCGACCTCCATAGACGTCGCCAATTTGTGATGTTTTGCGACAGAAATTTGTGACTCATTCACACTAGATTGGTGACGCGTTGATACAAGAATTCCGACATTTGCAACATCGAATGACGTCACAAATGTGCGACCTTTTGCGACATCCTTAGACGTCACAAATCTGTGACGTTGTGCGACGCCTCTAGACGTCGCTGATTTACAACGTTTTTTGACAATCACATGATGTCGCAGATTAGCGATACTTTGCGAAGTTTTGTGGCATCACAAAGCATCGCAGAACGTCCCTAATTCTGAAAAAATAAAAAAATCCATCTTTCCATCAGCTAATTTAGTATAAAAGACATCATTTCAGCAGGCACAATGAATGAACAAGTGCATCCAACATCACAATCCACACAACATCAACAAAGTGCATTGAACAAGTCCATCCATCCAAGATCATAATTCAACAAGTCAACAAGTTCATCCAACATCAACAAGTCCATCCATCCAACATCACACCGGTAGTAAAAACATATCCAAACAGTACACCCAACCACTAGGAAAAGAAAAAAAATGTCCAAACATTAGACCCAACAATGGGCCAACACATAAGCATGCAAAAAAACTACTGATCGGCAGGAGAAGGAACACTAGCTAAGCGAGACATGAGGTACTGATACTCCGCCAACGACAACGTCACCGTATATGATGGCAGCGAAACAGTAGGAATATACGGTGGTGGAGTAGAAACGGCTGTAGTGGACGATGTTCCATGCTCCAATGCTCGCAATCGAGCATCCATGGAAGATATCATGTTGTTGTTGTTGCTCTGCATCGCATGCGCACTCATACTCCTGAGCTCCACAATACTATGCTCGAGCACATCGAATCGTGCAGTGAGCCCCGTATCGTCCATCTACGCGGCATAGGGTATCTCCGTCCTCCATTGAATCTCATCATGCAACTCCGCGATCTGACATTCCACGATCTCCTGGACGCGCACCGATGCCTGCGAAGTCGACAGCTAAGAGTGCACACTGACAGAGGGGGACCTGGACTTACCTTGATCCGATTGAGAAGAAGGGGAGTAAGGAGGATACACTCTAAATACTTTCAATTAAATCCCAAACTTACCTTGCCAATTACCCAATTTCTAAAATATCTTACATACTACTAGGATACTCACTCTATACACTTTAGGTACTACGATATACACTCTAGGTACTCACTCTTTACACTCTAGGATACTCACTCTACATACTCTAGGTACTACGATATACTACTAGGATACTCGCTCTATACACTCTTACTTGTGTAAGCCTTTTGAGGAAATCAATGTTATACTAGATTTCCGAAAAAATCTAGAACTCTGATAGTCCCAAATGCCTTGACATAAGTAAATTTAATTTTCAGAGAAGGGCTCACATGGACACTTGATTTCAGGCTAACACAGACATTTAACATAAGAGATAATAATATCTCTGTCGTCATGTGTTTCTTGTGAGCCCACAAGGAAAACTTGACTTCGGAGTGTCCAAGCTAACACTTACCATAAAATATTTGGCGATACCTAGCTAGCAGTTACCTACATACCTAGTATCTTGACATATGTCTTAACACTGTACCAATCATACCTACACTTCTAGGATACTCTATACACACTAGGTACTAGGATACTCCTTAGCATAATATTACACTTCTTCATCTGTGTGTGTGTGTGTGTGATAATTCTTCATCTTTGTTTTTTGTCAATATTAATAACAAATACTTCTCTCTTTTCAACATTTTTTTTTGACAGAGTTCCTGAAGGACTCTATAGGCTACAATACGTTATCAACATGCTTTATTAAAGATTATACGATCAGTGTAAGTAGGGGGTCGGGGGCGAAGGGCAAAGGCTATGCAGATGCAGAGGTCGAGGGCAGAGGGGAGGGGGCGGGGCAGAGGGCAGAGGTGGAGGGGGTCGGGGGCGGAGAGCAGGGAGTCGGGGGCGGAGTGGAGGGGGTTGGGGCAGAGGGCGGAGGCGGAGGGAAGGGAGGGGGTCGGGGGCGGAGGAGAGGGGAGGGGGTTCGGGCGGAGGTGGAAGGGTCCGGGGCGGAGGGGAAGGGTCGGGGCGGAGGTGAGAGGTCGATCGAAGGGACCGAAGGGGAGGGGTCGAGGGCGGAGGAGAGGGGTCAGAGATTTACCTTCCAACCAGCGACGGTGGTGACGACAGAGATGGCGACGTAGGTGGACGGACGGCGAAGGAGGGGGAGATCGGCTGAGGGGGTGATAGTTTTGGCAGGGAAATTGTTGGAAAGAAATGAGAAATGAGCCCAGCCCTAGGTGTTAGCCAAAAATTTACGACATCATTTAAGTGTCGTCACAAAGCATCGCTAATCTACGACGCTTTTAACAAAACATCGCAAAGCATTGCTAATTTTATGCGTCGCTAAAATCATGATTTAGCGACTCTCACAAACGGTGTCTCAAAAAGCGTCGCTAATTCATCTTTTTTGGTAGTGCTCCCTCTCCTACTCCTGACACTCTTCTAATATTCAGTTCCACAAGCTGACTCGGGTCCTTCCAAATTGACAGTAGCTGATAAAGGCAAGCAGCAGGTTCGCTTTAACAAAAACCTGAAGAAGACTACTCCACTGTAAGGCCTTCAGAAGCCATACAACTTTGACATATTGGCTCAGCTAACCAATACTCTAGCAAAACTATTAATCTTTGAGCTCATTCGTCTCTCGAAGGAAACTCGAAAAACATTTAGCGAAGCTCTGATGCAAGCTGATGCTTGTCTTGCGCATCTTAAGAAGTCAGACAAAGAGCCGGTGGCTTGCCCTTAATGTCATAGTATGATGGAAATAATGCATGTCAAACATCACCTTTACCCAAGATGACATGCTGCTGGAAGACAATCAGCATGAACGGCCTCTCTACTTCACTGGGTACGTTGAAACAATAAGGGTGGATCGCATCCTTATCGATCCTGGGTCTGCACTCAGCATAATCTTGAAGACTCTGTTGGATTCTCTAAAGATTTTGGTACATAGCCACTCAGCGACAATGACAACTATTCTTCAATTCAATTCTAGGAAGAGTAAACCGCTAGAAAAGATTTGCTTGGGAGTCAAAATCGGCGATCTCCGTACGAAACTCACCTACTATGTGATTGACAACTACGTTGTTGGCCCATTCCATGGTCACACCCGATTTTGATAATCAACATGCACTTAAGTCAATACACAAAATATACAAACTGCTGCTAATCATTTCAGGGTATAGGAAATCAATATCAACGGGCGTTGTACAGCATCAACAAACATAGATATCATCAATCTGAAGATGAATTTCAATGGGATTTAGTTTGAGTCATTTTACATTTTATTCTGTATTTTATTTTTATTGAGTCTAGGACTTATATTGTAAAATCGAATAGGTAATACTGGCTTAGGTTTATCCCAATCCATATTTCTAAACAGCCTACCCACTTCTATTTCAAAATATACAAAATTATTTTTGCAAACTGTTTTTTGACAAATATTTCAAAATTTCCAAAGACATAACTCATAACCGAGTTCGGCCCGAGTTTGGTCTGAACTCTGCCCGAATTCGGTCAGTTTGAATTCAAATATCAGTTGTCTCCAAATCTGCATGCAATTTTATATGCGAAATATTTCCGTCAGAACTCTGCCCGAGTTCGGTCCCAGAAAACACCTATAAAAAGAAGAGAGTTTTTTATTTCAAATCACTCATTCATTCTTCATCTTCTCTTCTCTACTCACCAAGTGTTTTCAAACGTTCTAAAGCTTTCAAATCACACCTATACATCTCTTAGCCAAAAGCCAGTAATATCTACGTTGATTTAGAGTCTTTTGGTGTCCAAGAGTTGTAAAGAGGTCGTTCCAAGTTCAGCAACTATCCTTGTTGTGGAGCCGGTCGTGCGCTCGTCACCAAGCACGGTGTTGTGAAGTTGGTTGTGCACTTGTCACCAAGCACGGTGTTGTAAGAGACTGCAAGCTCTCATTTAGCTTATGCCATAGTGGATTAACATCGAGCAAGAGTACTCGAGACTGGATTAGTCCTCTCAGAGGGATACCAGTATACATCGCTGTGTCACTGAGTTTGATCTCTCTCTATCTCTTGCTGTATTTATTTACTGTTTTTTATTTACTGCCATAGTTATTACTTAATTTTTTTAATTGGTGATTATTTTCTGCTGTACACACATACACACTCTATTCACCCCCCTCTAGAGGTGCTCAACGGTCCTACAATTGGTATCAGAGCAGGTTATATTCTAATATAACAAACCTTAGAGAGTATATATGGCAGCCATGAAATCAATATTCAACGGTGAAGGGCAGTCCACAAATAGACCCCCACTATTTGATGGAACAAATTATACCTATTAGAAAATACGAATGACTTTCCTCTTAAAGTCTCTTAACTTTGATCTTTGGTCTACAGTCATTGATGGTTATAAGAAACCAGAACCCATAGTGATTAAAGGCCATCTTATAGACAAGCCTCATGACAAATACACAGAAGCTGAAAAAGCTAAGGCTAGTCTAGATGCTCGTGCCATCAATGCACTATTCTGTGCAATTAACAAAATGGAGTTCAACAGAGTTTCAACCTGTAAAACGTCTCATGAAATTTGGAAACTTTTTGAGGTAACTCATGAAGGTACTTCCCAAGTGAAGGAATCCAAAATTAGTAGACTAACACAGGAATATGAATCTTTCAAGATGAAACCCGGTGAGTCAATTACACAGATGTTCACACGTTTCCTTGATATAACTAGTCCTTTGCAATCTTTTGGTAAGTATTACAACAATCATGAGAAGATCAGAAAAGTGCTGCGGGCTCTAACCAAGAACTGGAATCCAAAAGCCACAGCAATCATTGAAGGAAACGATCTCACCACTATGTCCTTGGAAACACTGATGGGCTAGTTCATGACCCATGAACTTGATTTGCAAGAATTTGAAGAAGCAACTCCAAAAGAAAAATCGATTGCCTTCAAAGCTCAAGCATGGAAATCAACATGCAATGATTCTGATGAAGAATCATCAAGTGGTGATGAACAAGCTCTACTTATGAAGAACTTCAGAAAATTCCTAAAGTTTGAGAAATCAAACAAAAGGAAGAGAGATATCCAAAAAAGCAACAAAGATGAAACCATTTGCTTTGGATGCAAGAAGACAGGGCACATGAAGAAGGACTGTCCAACCTCAAAGAAAAGTAGTCCATATGACAGACCAAGATCAAGCAGAAAAGCAACAACTAGTCGAAAGTATGCAAACACAAGCATCTGGCATGAAAGTGATGCCAGTGATACAGAGGAAGAAGACAGACCGTACGAAAATGCCAGTGTCTGTCTTATGGCATTTGATAAGGTATCCTCAAACCCTCTATATGATGATTTTACTTTCGATGAACTAGAAAATACCTTTAGTGAATTACTTGAAGATCACAGAACTGTGCTTGACAAGTATAAGCAATCTCGAAAAGAGATTAAGGCATACACAACCGAGATAGCTAGACTGTCCAATCTTATTGAAGATATTAAAGAGACGTCTACTACAGGTAACACGGAAGAGATAGCCAAACTCAAAGTAGACTATCATGAGGCTATCCTCAAGATTGAAAAGAAAGAAAGAGACTATGTCAAGATGCAAGAATTGTATGACATAGAGAAGAAGAAGCACTTAGTTACATAACAAAGACTCTCAGATATGACTGCTAGATATGAAGAGTCTATTGCGATTTCTAAAAATTTAGAAATCAAGTTAGGCAAACAGGCAATACCTGTGACACAGCCTAAGTTTAGCCCTAATGCAAAGCATACACCTAAGAGGACTAAAAATAAGAAAGCACAGAAGAAACATGACCATCATCATGCTTTCACTTATAGGTTCTCCAAGAAACCAAACAAGCATGTAAACACAGTTTTAACCACATCTGGTTCTAAACTAACTTGTACTTATTACGATACACACGGACACATATCACAGTATTGCTTGGCAAGGAAACTTGTTGACCATTACACTTTATTCTGGAGAACTAAAACTAATCAGAATGGACCCTTCAGTAAATGGGTACCAAAGGATTCATCTACTTGTCTTGTAGGCGGATCCTTAACCCTCTCATGCTAAAAGTAAATGGATCCTCGATAGCGGATATTCGCAGCACATGACTGGTGATATATCTTTGTTCGCTACGCTATCGATGAAGAAAGAAGGATACGTCTCCTTCGAAAATAATTTGAGAGGTGATATTATTGGTAATGGTACTGTAGAAATTTCTCCTTATCCAGTAATAATGGATGTTTGTCTAGTAACAGAATTGAAACATAACCTACTAAGCATGAGTCATTTGGCTGATAATGGTTATGGTATCAATTTTGTGAAAGACAAATGTACCATATATGATATGTCATCTGGTGATCCCGTATATAAAGGGATTAGAGAAGACAACATTTATGTTTTCTTTTTGGAGATTACTAATAATACAGGTAGATGTCTAGTAGCTAATCTAGATGAAAGCTGGCTATGGCACATGAGACTAGGACATGCAAATATGGACACTATCTCACGACTCAGTACTAAGAAGTTGGTAAAAGGACTCCCCGAGATTCCATTCAAGAGAGATATGGTATGTGCTGACTGTGAAAAGAACAAAGCATATAGGTCTACATTTAAATCCATCAACACTGTAAGTACTTCTAGACCTTTGTAGTTGATTCATATGGATTTATTTGGTCCTAGTAGAGTCGCTAGTCTTTGCGGTAAGCTCTACGCTTTTGTAATTGTTGATGACTTCTCTCGCTTTACTTGGGTTTACTTTTTATCAAACAAAAGTGATACTATTTTTGAATTTTAAATATTTTACAAAAAGGTACAAAACAAAAAAAGCTTCATGATTACTCGTATCCGAAGTGATCATGGTGGCGAATTCGTAAATTCTGATTTCAAAAAGTTTTGTGATGATAGTAGATATTGCCACAAACTTTTTTGTCCTCGAACTCCCCAACAGAATGGTGTTGTGGAGCAGAAGAATCTTACTCTAAGCGAAATGGCTAGAGTCATGCTGAATCAGCATAATCTTCCTAAGTATTTTTGGGCAGAAGCTGTTAGTACAGCCTGTCATGTTTTGAATAGGGTGTTAATTCGACCTATCTCGAAGAAAACACCATATGAACTTTGGTTTGGAAGGATTCCAAATATTTCTTATTTTAAAGTTTTTGGATGTCGCTGTTTTATCCTGAACACCAAGGATAACTTGGAAAAGTTCGACTCTAAAGCAGATGAAGGAATATTTCTCGGATATGCTGCTAAGAGTAAGGGATATAGAATTTTTAATAAAATATCTATGATTGTTGAATAATCTATTAATGTTACTTTTGATGAGCTAAATAGTCACAGATCTAGCGACAGTGATGATGAAGATGCACATGCAAAAATTGAGAAGAGTCATGTGGAAGATCTGACCCAAAAGGTTGATTCATTAAAATTCTTACCAGATCATCCAGAGACACTTATTATAGGTGATGGATCTAAAGGTGTAAGTACACGCTCCTCTCTTAAGGATTCTGAAATAGCAACAAATGTAGCGTTTATTTCTCAAATAGAACCTAAGAATATAGATGATGCTTTTTTCTGATAAGTTTTGGATTGATGTCATGCAAGAGGAACTAAATCAATTTGAGAGAAACCAAGTTTGGGAACTCGTTCCTAAACCTATTGGTCAATCAATAATTGGTACCAAATGGGTGTTCCGAAATAAACTTAGTGAAGATGGACAAGTTCTACGCAACAAAGCACGTCTAGTGGCACAAGGTTATAATCAAGAAGAAGGAATTGATTATGGTGAGACTTATGCTCCTGTTGCTAGACTAGAAGCCATCCGTATGTTTTGTGCATTTGCATGTTTTAATGATTTTAAATTATTTCAAATGGACGTAAAAAGTGCATTTTTGAACAGATTTTTAAAAGAGGAAGTTTTTGTGAAACGACCCCCTGGTTTTAAAGATTTTCAAAAACCTGATCACGTCTTCAAGCTTAAGAAAGCACTCTATGGACTCAAATAAGCACCTCGTGCTTGGTATGAACGCCTAAGTGCCTTCTTACTTGATAATGGTTTTTCAAAGGGAAAAGTTGATACTACCTTGTTTATCAAATCTTTGAATGATGATATTCTCCTTGTGTAAATTTATGTAGATGACATAATATTCGGTTCGACTAATGAAAAACTTTGTCAAGATTTTGCTAAGTGTATACAGAGTGAATTTGAGAAGAGTATGATGGGAGAGCTAAACTTCTTCCTAGGACTTCAGATCAAACAGCACTTAAAAGGAACATTCATCAACCAAGCTAAGTACACGAAGGACATACTGAAAAAGTATGACTTCGAAAACGTAAAGCCAATCGGGACTCCAATGGCTATATCCACAAAGCTTGATTCTGATAAAAGTGGCAAACCTGTCGACCAGCGTAAGTATCGAGGTATGATTGGTAGTTTATTATATTTAATTGCTAGTCGCCCTGATATTATGTTCAGTGTTTGCATATGTACACGTTATCAGGCAAATCCTAAGGAATCACATTTAAGTGCCGTTAAGCGTATCTTCCGATACCTTAAAGGAACTTCTACAGTCGACTTATGGTATCCTAAAACCAAACCCTTTGACCTGATAGGTTACTCGGATGCGGATTTTGCAGGATGCAAAGTAGACCGTAAAAGTACCAGCGACACATGTCATTTCCTAGGAAAGGCCTTAGTCTCTTGGTTTAGCAAGAAACAAAATTCTGTAGCATTGTCAACTACTGAGGCTGAGTATATCGCCGTAGGTCGTTGCTGCGCTCAAATTTTATGGATGAAGCAAACCTTAGAAGACTATAATCTGCACTACACTAAGATTCCTATTTATTGTGACAACACTAGCACCATTAATCTGACTAAGAACCCTATTTGTCACTCACGCACAAAATACATTGAGATACGTTATCACTTTTTACGTGATCATCAGCAACACGGGGATATCTACTTAGAGTTCATTGGCACAGATCATCAACTAGCAGACATATTCACAAAACCATTGGCTGAAGATCGGTTTAACATAATGAGGCGAGAGCTCGGTATACTTGAATTTTCAGATTCATAATGTAGTATGGTAATTAAATTTAATTTTATGACTTGATACTTTGAAATTTATTTAACAGAAATTATTTTGGAGCACAAGCCTAAAAAGGGCCTGTCTGTCACCACGACTACGGTCGAAGCGACGCGGTATTTAAGAGTTCCCGGGTGAACCTCCGTTAGCTGGAACAGTACCCCTACAACTAACCCAAATTAATACATGTTACTAAATATAGGAGTCAAAGTCATAATGTTTAATTTCAACTACCAAAACTGCATTTATGGCCTCGAAAATGCAAGTAGCCGAACTCTGACCGAGTTCGGGCCGAATTCGGGCCGAGTTCAGTCGGCGCTGTATTTACTTCCAGAACTGAATAGCCGGCCCTAACCGCTATTTAAACCCCTCTTCTTCTCTTCTTTTTCACTCACCAAACCGAGAATTCATCTCCTTCCTCCCAAAAACACCTTCCTACTCCCTCTTGGCAAGTGTTCTAGAAGATCCGGTGGGCTACCCAACTGTGGGCCCATTGGTCATATGGTCAACCTGATTTTAATAATTGATCAAACTCTGTCTGGATATACGAAGCTAGTCGGGACATCTCGGACTCTTGGACATGATCAAGAATGGCTATCCACTGAATTCAAGACCGAAGATCTGTTTGCCTACTCGAGTCTGTAATTCCTTATGCAATGTATTTTTTATTTTATTTGAGTCTAGGAATATGTTGTACACCGAGTCGTACTGGCAAATAGGCTTCCCTTAAATGAGTTCAAAATGTTTTTAAAATGTCCTTACAAAAAGGTTTTCAAAAAGGTTTTCAAAATCACCAAAAAGCTTTTTAAAACCCTAACTAAACCCTGACTAAACCCTGACAGAACTCGGACCGAGTTCGGCCAGAGTTCGGCCAGAGTTCGGTTGGTGGCCGTTGTGATTTTGAATCCTTGTTACTTGGTCCTCCTGCAGTTGCGGATTTGACCGAGATTTGTTCATAGAGTTCTGTCCGAATTCTGCCCGAATTTTGTCAAAAGTCTGCCTTTGGAACACCTATAAATAGAGAAGGATTTCGATCATTTCAACTCACTCATTCACTTTCAATCTTCTTTCTATCTAAAGCTTTCAGTCTTCCAAAAAGTTTTCTAGAGCTTTCAATTTCAGATCCCAAGCCAGTTACAATCCTCTAGTCAATTTGCCAGTGCGGTACGGTCTAGAAGTTTCTGAGAGATTGCAATCAGAAGGCTTGATTGAAGAATACCTCATCACATTTGAAGTTGGACGAGTTCTTCGTATCAAAGCTCGTGTTGTAGAAGTTGCAAGGACTTCGTAAGAAAACTTGCAGTTTTTCCAATAGTGGATTCAACTGGTAGTAAGAGTTCTACCGACTGGATTAGTCCTCAACAGAGGGAAACCAGTATACATCGATGTCTTTGCGTTTGCTCTCTTAACTCTGTCTTTACTTTATTTCAGTTGTGATTAATATTCTGTGATTGTGCTGCTAACTTTTTTAATTAGCATTATTCCGCTGCCAACTCTATTCACCCCCCTCTAGAGTATTACGCTTTACTATTTCGTTTCTACAATTGGTATCAGAGCGGGTATTACAGGTAAAGCAAAGGTAACAGTGCAATTATTTATTCATTTTTATTAACTGTTATATAAATCACAGCACAACACATGGCAACTGTGAAATTCACAAGTGAAGGCCAGGCCACAAACAGACCCCCACTGTTTGATGGTACGAACTATACCTATTAGAAAACACGGATGAGTTTCTTTTTGAAATCACTTGACTTTGATTTATGGTCCATTGTTCTTGATGGCTATCAAAAGCCACCTCGTATAAATGTTGATGGAGTTTTAGTTGAAAAACCCCATAGCAGATATACAGAGGAAGAAAAGAAAAGGGCCAGTCTTGACGCACGTGCCATTAATGCTCTTTTTTGTGCTTTAGACAGAACTGAATTTAACAGGGTGTCTATCTGCACAACGGCTAATAAAGTGTGGAAGCTACTTGAAGTCACACATGAAGGCACGACTCAAGTCAAAGAATCTAAAGTCAGCAGACTTACTCAAGAGTACGAGGCGTTCAAGATGAAGCCCAACGAAACAGTTACACAAATGTTCGAGAGATTCTTGGATATTGTAAATCCTTTGTCCTCCTTAGGCAAAGATTACAGTAACCATGAAAAGATTCACAAACTCCTGCGAGCTCTCACCAAGAACTGGATTCCGAAGGCTACTGCTATTATTGAAGGAAACGACCTCACTACGATGACACTCGAAGTACTCATGGATAAGCTACTCACTCATGAACTGGAGCTACAAGATTTTGAAGCGCCTGCACCAAAGGAGAAGACGATCGCTTTCAAGGCTCAGCACAGAAAAGCTGCTGAAGGTGATTCAGACAGCAGTGGATCTGACGTTGAAGATCGAGCACTCCTAGCAAGGAAGTTCAAAAGATTCATGAGACATGAGAAGAGAGTCAAAGAGAACAACAGCAACAACTGGTATCAAGAAGATGCTGTCTGCTATGGTTGCAAGAAGAAGGGACATATGAAGAAGGATTGTCCTACAAACTCATCATCAAGCAAGAAGAGCAACATGTATGAAAAAAGGAACATGAAGAAATCAACATCTAGAAGATATGCCAATACCAGCATATGGCATGAAAGTGAAGCCAGCGACTCAGAAGACGAACAATCAGAAGACGCTGCAAACGTATAATTTATGGCATCCGATCAGGTACCTACTGAACCTGTAGTTGATACTTATGATGACTTCACCTTTGAGCAATTAGGAGATGCCTTCAGTGACCTGATGACTGATTACAAGAAACTGCGTAGCAAGTATCAGACCTCTAAGAAGGTACTCAAAGAGTACAAAGGTGAAATAGGTAGACTTATCGACCTACTACCTGAGGTTAGAAATAATGTTAGTGAGTCTGGTGAGCTTTCTTCAACAAAGCTCTTATTACACGAGACTACCAAGTCATCTGAAGAGAAAGACAAAATTATTGACCAACTCAAGGAAGAACTTTCTATAGAGAAGAAAAGTCTTTGATGTGCACAAATCAGAATGGAATCACTCACTTCTGATTATACTAAGTTGTATGACACTTCCAAAAGATTAGAAATTAGGTTAGAAAAACAGCCTGAGCCTGCTGCTTCCTACCCTAACACGTGTTACTTACCGAAAAATTGGAACATTCCCAAGCCAAACACTGTCAGACCTAACCCTATCAAACCTTTACCCCAAAAGGTTAAGCCCAAAAAAGATTATAGGTATACTTTCTTCTATACTAGAAAACCTAAACCTACCAACCATGCACACCACTCAGCTTTCAACACTCGACATGCACAATGTCATTATTGTGGCCTCATTGGTCATATTTCATCTGCATGTAGAATGAGAAAGCTTGTTAATTTAAATGTTTATGCTTGGATACCAAAAGCTAACAATTCAGGACCCTACAAGAAATGGGTACCAAAAGTTTCATCTGTAAACTATTTTGTAGGTGGAACACCCTTCACATATTAGAAGTAAATGGATCCTCGACAGCGGTTGCTCACGGCATATGACCGGTGACGCTACCCTATTTGCAACACTGTCGAAGAAAAAGAAGAAAGGCTATGTCTCCTTCGGTAATAACTTGAAAGGGTATATTATTGGTATCGGTGATGTTGGTAAGTCTTCCTATCCTGTGATTAAGGATGTCTGTCTGGTTACCGAGTTGAAACATAATCTACTCAGCATAAGTCATCTAGCTGATCATGGTTATGGCATCAACTTTAGCAAAGACAAATGTACTATAGTTGATAGCTCAACTGGTAGTACTATCTTTGAAGGTATCAGGGAAGACAATATATACGTTTTCTATTTGTTAGAAGAAACTAACATTTCAGGTAGATGCTTAATGGCCAAGAGTGATGAGAGTCATCTGTGGCATATGAGACTCGGTCACGCTAATATGGATACGATCTCAAGATTATCCACAAAGAAGCTAGTACGCGGTTTACCAGACATTACATTCAAGAAGGATTCAGTATGCAGCCAATATGAAAAGAACAAAGCTACCAGATCCACATTCAAGTCAGTAAACGCAGTATGTACTACTAGACCTCTACAATTGCTTTATATGGACTTATTTGGTCCTAGTAGAGTTGCTAGCCTCGGAGGTAAGCTTTATGCTTTCGTAATTGTAGATGATTTCTCAAGATACACGTAGGTATACTTCTTGACACGCAAGAATAATGCATTATCCGAATTTGTCGCCTTTTACAAGAAAGTACAGAATGAAAAAGGTTACATGATCACTCGAATCAGAAGTGATCATGGAGACGAATTCGAGAATGCTGATTTTGAGCAATTTTGTGACACACACGGTTTTGTACACGAGTTCTCCTGCCCTAGGACTCCACAACAAAATGGAGTTGTGGAACGTAAGAACAGAACTCTAACCGAAATGGCCAGAGTAATGTTAAACCAGTTTAGTCTACCCAAATATTTCTGAGCTGAAGCTGTCAATACAGCTTGCTTTGTTCTCAATAGAGTTATAATTCGACCCAAATCGAAGAAGACTCCATTTGAGTTATGGTTTGATAGAATTCCATCTGTTTCATACTTTAGAATATTTGGTTGTAAATGTTTTATTCTTAATACAAAAGATAATTTGGGAAATTTTGATGAAAAGGCCGATGAAGGTATATTTTTAGGTTATGTGGCCAAGAGCAAAGGATACAGAGTCTTCAACAAACGAACCATGATCATCGAAGAGTCAATCAACGTCACTTTTGATGAACTAAATCAAATGACTATCGATGACAGTGATGAAGATCTGCCTACATCAAGCTCAACATCAGCTGATCCTCAACCAAGCTCTGCACTAGCTGAACCTCCTAGAGAAGATCCATGAACCAGCTACCTTCAGAATCTACCGAAAAGGTTGAAATTTACAGCTGATCATCCAAAAGATTTGGTAATTGGTGATATTACCAAAGGTGTAAGTACTCGTACATCCAGTAGAGATATTGTTTCTAGTGTTGCATTTATTTCACAGCTAGAATCTAAAACTATTGATGAAGCATGTAGTGATAGTTTTTGGATAGATGCTATGCAAGAGGAATTAAACCAATTTGAACGGAATCAAGTTTAGGAACTTGTTTCCAGGCCTATTGATCATCCGGTCATTGGCACCCGTTGGGTATTCCGAAATAAACTAAATGAGAATGGTTTAGTGACTTGTAATAAGGCTCGACTCGTAGCTCAAGGATACAATCAAGAAGATGGTATCGACTACGATGAGACTTATGCCCCAGTTGCGATATTAGAATCCATTCGCATGTTATGTGCATTTGCATGTTTTCATGATTTCAAACTATTTCAAATGGATGTCAAGAGTGCTTTTTTAAATGGTTTTATAAAAGAAGAAGTTTTTGTAGCACAACCTCCAGGTTTCACGGATTTTAAAAACTCTGATCATGTTTTCAAGTTGAAGAAAGCCTTATACGGTTTAAAATAAGCCCCTCGTGTTTGGTATGATCGTCTAAGCTCTTTTCTACTTGACAACAGTTTTTCAAAAGGCAAGGTTGACACTACACTGTTTATTAAGTCTTTTAATGGCAAACTTCTTTTAATTCAAATTTATGTTGATGATATTATATTTGTATCTACTGATGAATCTCTGTGTCAAAAATTTTCTAAGTGTATGCAGAATGAGTTTGAAATGAGCATGATAGGAGAGCTGAAATTCTTTCTCAGATTGCAAACCAAACAAACTGATAATGGGATATTTATAAATCAAGCCAAGTACACAAAAGACCTGCTAAAGAAGTTTGATCTGGACAATGTCAAACCAATTGGCACTCCAATGGCAACTTCAACAAAGCTTGATTCAGATGAACAAGGCAAGCCAGTCGACACACGTAAGTATCGAGGTATGATTGGTAGTTTACTTTATTTAACTGCTAGTCGTCCAGATATAATGTTTAGTGTTTGCCTGTGTGCACGTTTTCAAGCAAACCCAAAAGAATCACATCTGTCCGCAGTTAAGCGTATCTTTCGATACCTTAAGGACATTTCTTCTGTTGGCTTGTGGTATCCCAAAACTAAGTCCTTTGACCTTATTGGTTATTCGGATGCAGATTTTGCTGGATGCAAAGTTGATAGAAAAAGTACCAGTGGTACATGTCATTTCTTAGGCAAGGCTTTAGTCTCATGGTTTAGTAAAAACAAAATTATGTAGCCCTATCAACAACAGAGACTGAGTACATCGTCGCAGGACGTTGTTGTGCTCAGATTTTGTGTATAAAACAAACCCTAGAAGACTATGATTTATTTTACACACATATTCCCATTTTTTGTGATAACACGAGCACTATTAATTTGACTAAAAATCCAGTACGTCACTCTCGTACTAAACATATCGAGATTCGACATCACTTTCTTAGAGATCATCATCAAAATGGAGATATAAACCTTGTGTACATAGATACTGAAAATCAACTAGCTGACATCTTCACTAAACCTCTAGCGGAAGATCGTTTCAATTATTTACGTCGAGAATTAAAAATTTTGGACGTCAATAATATTAATTAATTTTGTTTTATGATTATATATCATTACGCAAAAACTGTATTAGAGACAAGCCAATAAAGAGTCTGTCTGTCACCACAACTACGGTTGAAGCGAAGCGGTACTTAAGAGTTCCCCGGTGAACCTCCGCCAGCTGGGACAGTACTCCTACAGCTAATCTGAAACAGTCGCTGTGTAACGACATTTAATCTATAAAATAATATTAATTATGTTAATTGTAGTTGAAATTACTAATCTTTGAATTAAATTTTTGAGATGATGATGAGGAGATGTGACTATATGATTTTGAGTGATATTTTATTGTGCACTTGGAAATGCTCCGACATTCCAAGTTATTATTAGTACTTTTTGATTATTAGCACTTTCTAGTTTGCTTCAGTACTCTTTTATTTTCATGGACATGTTTATTATGCCTCAGTTTATGGCATTCCAGTTTATTTTAGCACTTTGTTTCAGTTTCAGTTTATGATAGCACTATCTCATTATATTGCTTCATTCTTTATAACTGCCTATGAAATTACATACCTGTGATGGTTTTTTTTGCGACAATACATGCCTGTGATATTTCTCTAGTTTTATGCCTTATTTCTTTTATATGTGTTTTCTTACTATTTGTTACTTATGCATTGATTGCGGGGGAGCTTTATCTTTTGTAATTATTTTGCTAAGTGACAAAGGGGGAGAAAAATTAAAAGATCTAACATTTTTTTGAGATACAGGATATGAACAATTCTACTTTTTGATATTTTGAACAAGCTTAATGTTATATCATTCATAGTTTGTCAATTATCAAAATGGGGAAGATTGTTGGCCCATTGGTCATATGGTCAACCTGATTTTAATAATTGATCAAACTCTGTCTGGATATACGAAGCTAGTCGGGACATCTCGGGTTCTTGGACATGATCAAGAATGGCTATCCACTGAATTCAAGACCGAAGATCTGTTTGCCTACTCGAGTCTGTAATTCCTTATGCAATGTATTTTTTATTTTATTTGAGTCTAGGAATATGTTGTACACCGAGTCGTACTGGCAAATAGGCTACCCTTAAATGAGTTCAAAATGTTTTTAAAATGTCCTTACAAAAAGGTTTTCAAAAAGGTTTTCAAAAATCACCAAAAAGTTTTTTAAAACCCTAACTAAAGCCTGACTAAACCCTGACAGAACTCGGACCGAGTTCGGCCAGAGTTCGGTTCGTGGCCGTTGTAATTTTGAATCCTTGTTACTTGGTCCTCCTGCAGTTGCAGATTTGACCGAGATTTGCTCATAGAGTTCTGTCCGAATTCTGCCCGAATTCTGTCAGAAGTCTGCCTTTGGAACACCTATAAATAGAGAAGGATTTCGATCATTTCAACTCACTCATTCACTTTCAATCTTCTCTCTATCTAAAGCTTTCAGTCTTCCGAAGAGTTTTCTAGAGCTTTCAATTTTAGATCCCAAGCCAGTTACAATCTTCTAGTCAATTTGCTAGTGCGGTACGGTCTAGAAGTTTCTGAGAGATTGTAATCAGAAGGCTTGATTGAAGAATACCTTTTCACATCTGAAGTTGGATGAGTTCTTCGTATCAAGCTCGCGTTGTAGAAGTTGCAAGGACTTTGTAAGAAAACTTGCGGTTTTTTCAATAGTGGATTCAACTGGTAGCAAGAGTTCTACCGACTGGATTAGTCCTCAACAGAGGGAAACCAGTAAACATCGCTGTCTTTGCGTTTGCTCTCTTAACTCTGTCTTTACTTTATTTCAGTTGTGATTAATATTCCGTGATTGTGCTGCTAACTTTTTAATTAGCATTATTCCGCTGCCAACTCTATTCACCCACCCTCTAGAGTATTACGCTTTACTATTTCGTTCCTACACCAACTTCCTTCTCTTCCTCCTTTCTAAAGGTACTTCACTTCCTTTCCTTTTTCTTCCATGGCTCCTAAGCGTTAGAGGGGATCAATTGATCCTTCCCAAGCTGGATCCTCTTCATCTGATTATACTCCAGCTAGTCTCTTTAGTCCAGCACGACCAGTAGAATCAGAGGATTATGATTCCACTTTGTTTCCTGACAAAGAATTCTCTGACCTAAGGTTTGACTCTTTCTCCGGTAGTAAAATTTGTTTTGGAGCTTTCGTTAACTTTACAATTTTTTCTGAGTATGCTCCTACCTTCGACCATCTAGGCTACCGAGATTTTTTCGAAGTAGCTGAAAATATTTTTGACAATGCAGTCTGAAGAATAGATGGCAACTCTAGAGGGGGGTGAATAGAGTTTATAACAATAATAGCCAATTAAAATTTAAACTCTTTCACAAGCTAAAAGTAATCAGAGTAAATGCGGAAATAAATAAGGAGCAAGAAAACATCCGCAAATACAGCCAATTTTTAACCTGGTTTCCCTCGTGGAGGACTAGTCCAGGCCTAAGAACACTAGCTCAGGATTAAATCCACTATTTGTGAAATAGTAGTTACACCCCGTGCCTTTTCTTCAGAAGAGTACGTCAACTTCTTACAAAGATCGCAGTGGCGATGCTTGGAATTTTCCAACGACTTCTTGAACTCTTGCACAAACTTCTAACTGAAAAGTACTGAGCACTTGAGGCTTAGGGAGCTTGTGGCTAGTAGATGAAGAAGGGTATGGCTTGTATAGGGCTTTAGAGAGAAGAGAAGAGAAGATTGGATGATATGAAAATGAGAGAATTCATGGCCTATTTATAGGATACCAGGTAGGCAGAATTCGGCCAGAAATTCTGGTTGAAATATTCAAAAATTTGGCCGTTGGACAACTTGCAACCAGCCAACCCTAAAAATTAGTGTCCTGATTTTTAGGAGGCAGAGTTCGGCCCGAACTCTGTGTGGAGGCAGAGTTCGGCCCGAACTCTGTCTCCAGAGCACAGAATGGGCCAATGGGTAAATTGGCTCATTTTGATTTGCGTGGAGCTTATGATTTTGGGGTATGGGTATAGGTTATGTCTCAGATGTTCAGCACAACTCAGTTTACATAAATTTAGACTCAATAAAATTGTAAAATACAGACTCAAAGAATATGTTGCATTGCAGGTGCGAGCTGTCGTCTGGCTTGTACTGACTTTAGTCTTCATGTGTCGTATTGAATTATAACAAGTATCATATAGTCAATTCTATCAATATTTGGTTGACTGTGATTTTGTGTCAACAATCTCCCCCATATTGATAATTGACAAAATGATATTTGTATATTCAATATTCATACTTGGACACATTTAAGAGCAATGGCGTAGCTCTTTCGTAATCAGTCCCGAGCTAGCAATAGCTCTCCCGTAAATAATGCTCTATTCCTGTTGTTCATTCTTTTCCCAAAGCACATATACATAATGATAGAAAATATTCTATAATGATATGAATATAGAAAAACAAATATTTCTCCCCCTTTTGGCATTTATCAAAAAATTCATAGAAAATAATAACTGGTAAGCACACTAAAAGATAATAGATGATATTGCATAAAAACTGATAAAACTACCGAATGTCTCAAGAGTCACAAATAAGAAATAAGTCTACTACAATCAAAGTGCATAAAAGCAACTACATCAACTAAAATTCAAAATGCAGAAAACATAAACTACGATCCTCAGTAGCAGCAGCAAGTAGAAATCCATATCCATCATCGAGCTCGTGAAGGCCCAGCATCGTCGGATGGATCAGTGAAGGAACGACGAGAGTCCACGACGGCCGCATCCGGATCCAAGTAGCGGATAACCCAAGGGTCATCGATACGATATCCATCGCGAGCAGGGTCCCGCTCCATAGGAATAGGCATAGAGGGATGCCGGGACATGGAGTACCGAATGTCGTGCAGTGAGTTGCTGATGGAACTCATCTGTAGGGTGGTCCGGTAGTCAAGCTGAGTCCAGTGATCATCCTCTAAAGTGAATCTATCGCAGAGCATAGTCTGGAGTGACTCAAGAGTAGCAGGAGGAGGAGGATCCTGTCCAGAGGAGGGGCATCGAGCTCATCGTCAGAGTGCTCGGACATAACAGGTGAGCCAACTGCTGTCTGAAGCCACCGTGCCTTAGAGACGAAGGCAGGGGCAGGTAGAAACTGGCACTCATCAAGAGGTACACGAAAAGCACGAAAGAGCATAGGAAGATAAAGAGCATAAACCAAGGATCTTTGTTTCTTCCTAGCGTTAATCATCCAGTCCATCATGGTACGTGGAAGATTAAATAGAACATGAAAGTGGAGATGATACAAAGCTGAGATTTTAAAGTAGGTAACCTCATCGGTGGATCCCGCTTTGGGCAGAATAGTGTTAAAAATAATCCGATGAAGTTCATAAAAATAGGGATTGAGAAACTTGGCCAAAAGCTTACGAGGACGTGTGTTAGTGGTACACAAGTCGTACTTAAAGCTTTCGAGGGATGACCCATCGGGAAATTGAAACGATCGACCTTCAACAAGTTTTTCCTATGAGTTTGGCTCCGGGAGTTCAAGGTGTTCGGCCAAGTCGAAATCATCGAAAGAAATATCAATGCCCGCAACCCGTGAAAAAATATGTGTATCATCATGAGTTAGATTGCAATAGAACATTTGAATAGCATTGCGATATATAACCGAGTTGGTGGTGACAAGTTCATCAAGACAAAGATCATGAAAGAGTGAATCATATTGTGAAAAAATAGTAAAATTGATAGGATGACCGGCAAACACCGGACGTGTCCGAAAATCACTAAACCATGCATTGGAAGCGTCAAGTGATACAAATATCCGGTCGTCATACGTGTTGGGGTCGAGTGGACGAGGTAGGTTGAACAACGGGTGGATAGGTGGTTGATTGGGTTGTTCAACGGACGGTTCAACACGAGGAGGAGCATTCGAAGAGGACGCTCCCTCGGTTAGAAGTCTCTTCCCCCTATTGAACAATCGTGGAGCCATGAAATAATAAAGATAATTGAGGAAATTGAGATGGAGAAAAGTGTTGAAATATACCTCAATGTGATGATGAAATATGAAGGAGAATGGTGAGAGAAGCCTTCTCCTTGAGTTTTGAGAAGAGATATACTCTAGGAAGGAAGAACTAGGGTTAGGGTTTGGAGAAAATTAGTTTGGAGAAGTTTAGAAGGTGGCAATGGAGGAGAGAGAAGAGGGGAACCCGAATATTTGTGTAAGGGTTCGAATGGTCGGAACAGATATGGACCATTGGATCAAATTTTGATCAGCGGCTGAGGCTGCTCCCGGTTCTGGAATAGCCAAGCCGAATTCGGCCCGAACTCTGGGTAGGGCAGAGTTCGGCCCGTATTCCAGTTTCTGTAACCAGAACAAAAATTAGGCTGAAAAAAAAATTGATTAAGTGAGAGAGACCAAAGGAAAATGATAAGTAAATACATGTACAAGATTGAGGAAAAAAAACCAAGTGGAGAATGGCAAAAAGTTAACGCTGAAGCAAAGTGAAGTTGGAAAATATGAATTTTAGCATGTGATAAATAAAAATGAACCATGTAATAAACACGAAATTATGCCATAATTTAATATTTTGAAGCTGTCATGGATTAGCTGCAGGGGCCGGATCCCAGCTAGCGGTAGTCCTGAGGACTAGGGCACCGTGTCGCTTAGGCTTTTACACCATGTTGTCAGAAGGACCCTTTCGGCTTGTACCCATAGCGGTTTCATCATAAAGAATCAAGACATACTCGATATTTACGCAGGTTATTTTAATAAATAACAGCTTCATCCAAAATTCCAAGTTTACGACAGAGAAAATTGAAACGCTCTTCGGATAGTAATTTTGTAAAGAAATCTGCTAGCTGATGATCAGTGTCAATAAACTCTAAGTTAATAGTGCCATTTTGCTGATGATCACGCAAAAAGTGGTAACGTATTTCAATGTGCTTCGTGCGTGAGTGACATATGGGGTTCTTAGTGAGATTTATAGCACTAGTGTTGTCACAAAATATAGGAATGTGCATAAAAGATAAGTTATAGTCTTCAAGGGTTTGCTTCATCCACAGAATTTGTGCACAACAACGACCAGCTGCAATATATTCAGCTTCTGTTGTGGATAGTATGATAGAATTATGCTTCTTGCTAAACCAAGAGACTAAAGCCTTTCCTAATAAATGACACGTACCATTCGTACTTTTACGGTCGACCTTGCATCCGGCGAAATCAGCATCAGAGAACCAATGAGGTCAAATGATGTTGACTTGGGATACCATAGGCCCACTGTAACCGTACCCTTAAGGTATAAAAAGATACGCTTAACAGCAGTCATGTGTGATTCCTTAGGATTAGCTTGATATCTAGCATACAGGCAAACGCTAAATATAATATCAGGGCAACTAGCAGTTAAATAAAGTAGACTGCCTATCATACCTCGATACTTATGTTGATCCACAGGTTTACTGCTTTCATCTGGTTCTAGTTTAGTTGTAGTAGCCATTGGAGTGCTGATTGGTTTGACGTTGTCAAGGTCAAATTTCTTCAGCATGTCCTTTGTATACTTTGACTGACAGATGAAAGTTTCATTTGATGTTTGTTTGACTTGCAGCCCAAGAAAGTAGTTGAGCTCCCCCATCATGCTCATCTCAAACTCGGTCTGCATACACTTGGCAAAATCTTGACAGAGAGTTTCGTCAGTAGAACCAAATATAATATCATCAACGTATATTTGTACTAGGAGAATAGTGTCTTTGAAAGATTTTAAGAAAAGTGTGATGTCAATTTTCCCTTTTGAAAAACCTTTCTCAAGCAAGAAATTGCTTCGTCGTTCATACCAAGCTCTAGGGGCTTGTTTAAGGCCATATAGCGCTTTCTTCAGCTTGAAAATATGGTCGGGAAATTTATGATTTTCAAAACCAGGGGGTTGTTTTACATAAACTTCCTCCTTAATAAAACCATTCAAGAAAGCACTTTTAACATCCATTTGAAATAATTTGAAAATTTGAAAATTAGCAAATGCGCAAAGCATCCGAATGGATTTCAATCTCGCAACAGGAGCATATGTCTCATCGTAGTCGATACCTTCCTCTTGGTTGTATCCTTGAGCTACTAGACGAGCTTTGTTGCGTGTAACTGAACCATCTTTATTTACTTTGTTTCTAAAAACCCATTTAGTACCAATAATCGAGTGATTTGCCGGTCTAGGAACGAGTTCCCATACTTGGCTTCTCTCGAATTGGTTGAGTTCCTCTTGCATGGCAGAAATCCAAAATTCATCATTAAAAGCTTCTAAAATGTTTTTTGGCTCAATTTGTGAAATGAAGGCAGTACTAGCAATGGAGTCTCTTAATGATGATCTAGTAGTTACTCCACGTGAAACCACACCTATTACCAAATTTTCTGGATGTGACGGCTTGAAAGAAAATTTCTTTGGCAAGCCCTCCAGAGAATTGGTTTCGGTAGTGGTATTTATTGGAGTAGAAGTTGATGGCTCAACATCATCATCAAGAGTAGCTGCTGTACTATTATCTTCATCAAAAGTCACATTGGTAGACTCTTCCATAGTTAATGAGCATTTGTTAAACACTCTATATCCCTTGCTCTTGGTAGCATAGCCAAGGAAAATACCATCGTCAGCTTTGGCATCAAATTTGCCTAAGTTGTCTTTGGTGTTAAGGATAAAACATCTACAACCAAAAACTCTAAAATAAGAAATATTTGGGGTTCTTCCAAACCAAAGCTCATTGGGTGTTTTCTTCGTAATAGGACGAATAAGCACCATATTCAAAATATGGCACGCTGTGCTGACAGCTTCAGCCCAAAATATTTCGAAAGTGAAAACTTATTCAACATGACTCTAGCCATATCGCCAAGAGTCCTATTCTTCCGCTCCACAACACCATTTTGTTGAGGAGTTCTTGGACAAGAAAACTCATGATCAAAACCATTGGAATCACAAAACTTTTTAAAATCAGTATTTTCGAATTCGCCTCCATGATCACTTCGGATTCGAGTAATCATGTAGCCTTTTTGTTTTGAACTTTCTTAACAAAAATCTTGAAAACTGAGATAGCATCACGTTTATTTGAAAGAAAGAAAACCCAAGTAAATCTAGAAAAGTCATCAACAATAACAAAAGCATAGAGTTTTCTACCAAGACTGGCTACTCTACTAGGGCCAAATAAATCCATATGAAGTAATTGCAAGGGTCTAGTAGTACTTACAGAGTTTATGGAATGAAATGAGGACTTGGTTGCCTTATTCAATTCACATTCGGCACATACCGTATCCTTTTTGAATGTGATGTCGGGCAAGCCTCTAACTAGCTTCTTAGTCGATAGCCTGGATATAGTATCCATATTGGCATGACCAAGACGCTGGTGCCACAGTAATCTTTCATCCTTGTGAGCATATGGGCATCTACCTGCACTGTTAGTATCTCTTGATAGATAGAAAATATAAATATTATCCTCTCTTATCCCTTCAAAAGCGATGTCTCCCGTTGACCTATCATAAATAAAGTATTTATCTTATCCAAAGTTAATGTCATATCCATGGTCAACAAGATGACTAATGCTGAGCAGGTTATGCTTTAACTCGGTCACTAGGCAGATATCCTTTATTACGGAAGAAGGAGGATGTCCAATAATACCATTACCTATAATATACTCTTTTAGGTTGTTGTCGAAGGATACATATCCTTCTCTCTTCATCGATAGTGATGCGAAAAGATTTGCGTCTCCCGTCATATGCCGCGAGCATCCACTATCTAGAATCCACTTACTCTTAGTTGAGGAGGGAAGGTCCACCTACATCAAGAGTAGAAGTGACCTTTGGTACCCAAGTTCTTGAGGGTCCTGAAAAGTTAGTTTTCGAAAATCATGCATATATATTTCTATATACTAATCTTCTAACTCTACATTATGGTTAAATGTGTCCATATAATCCACAATAAGTACAAATAGCATTCCTATTTATGCTAGGAGCATGTTGATGATGTCTAAATATAAAATGGTATGGAGTAGCATGGTGACAATGTCTATATGTAGCATGGTATGAGTGTTGTGGAGCATGATGATGACTATGTGTGGCTGCAGGATGATGTTTATATCTATTAGCAGTATGATAGTGATTTTGTTTAGGTGCAACATAGTGATGATTGTATCTATGTGTAGCATGATGATTATGTGTCATATAAGAATTATTTCTACGTGCGTGTGGTTTGTGTGCTTTATAAAAGTGAGTGTACATATAAGCATGATTACGTGCTGCAGGTGGATGGCGTGGTTGACTAGTATGAGTAGTGTCATGCTTTGTGTGTGTCTTATGTGATTGGGTTTGAGGTTGAGCAACCTGTTTTCCCAATCTAGTCTCTAATTTCTTAGAGACAGCCTGCAGTTCATAAATCTTAGCATTCAAACCATATATCTTAGTAATAGAAATCTTGTGTCTACTCTTTTCTTTAGCAAGCTCCATGTTGAGTGTGGTAATTTTTGGTGTTTGTTGTTCAATACGTGCATCGGCATCATGAAGGCTTAATTTAAGCTTAGACACCTCATTTGTGACTTCCGTGGGTGAAGTGTCTCTAATGTTATCAAGCAATAAAGAGAGTCTTTGAATTTCGACTTCATGACTTTTGATCTTTTCCTTGGCATGTTTATATTTACCAATGACTTTCTTCTGGTCATCAAGTAAATCGGTGAAAGCATCGCCAAGTTCATCAAAAGTAAAATCATCAAGAGTTTCGTTTGATACCTTGTCGGACGTTGCCATTAGGCACACGTTTGCAGTGTCTTGAGGAGAGTCCTTTTCTTCCTCGGAGTCACTAGCTTCGCTTTCATGCCAAATGCTTGTGTTGGCATATTTCTTTGAGGAAGCCTTCTTGTATGGTTTCTTATAACTGTTGCTCTTCTTTAAGAATGGACAGCCTTTTCGGACGTGTCCAGTCTTCTTGCAACCGTAGCATGTTGGCTCTTCTTCGTCATCTTCTTGTGGTTCCTTCTTTCTTCGATTGAAGTGAAGAAATTTCTTGAAGTTGCGGACAAGGAGAGCTTGATCATCACCTTCCGAGTTGTCGTCATCCGTCTCTTCGGGGTCAGCCCTTCGTCGGTGAGCTTTGAGGGCGATCTCCTTAGCCTTAGGAGCAGGCTCTTCGATGTCTTTGAGGTCAAGCTCATGAGTCATCAGCTTTCCTATCAAAGTCTCTATGGATATAGTTGTGAGATCATTTCATTCTATGATGGCTGTCACCTTAGGGTTCCAAATCTTTGGTAGCCCCCTAAGTATCTTGCGGATCTTCTCGTGATTTGTATATTGTTTGCCGAGAGAAGACAAGGGGTTGATGATGTCGAGGAATCTTGTAATCATTTGTGTGATCGTCTCATTTGGTTTCATCTTGAAAGCCTCATATTCTTGAGTGAGACGACTTATTTTTGACTCCTTGACTTGGGTGGTTCCTTCACGTGTCACCTCTAGAAGTCTCCATACTTCATGAGCGGTGGTGCATGTTGAGACCCTGTTGAACTCATTCCTGTCTATAGCACAAAATAAAGCATTAATAGCTCTCGCATCTAGACTCGCCTGTTTTTTCTCCTCGTCAGAATATTTGTCATGTGGTTTCTCAACGAGATCACCATTAACAACTATCCTGGCAGGCTTTTTGTAACCATCCGTGACGATGGTCCACAGGTCGAAGTCTAGCGACTTGAGATAAAAGCTCATCCTTGTTTTCCAATAGGTGTAGTTAGTTCCATCAAATAGGGGAGGCTATGAGTGGACTGCCCTTCACCGTGATTGGAAATCATGGATTGTGTGGTTGCCATAGATCAGCTCTAGGATGTTAGTCCTTGTTGAGAGAACAGAGCTCTGATACCAATTGAAGAACAGATGGCAACTCTAGAGGGGGGTGAATAGAGTTTATAACAATAATAGCCAATTAAAATTTAAACTCTTTCACAAGCTAAAAGTAATCAGAGTAAATACGGAAGTAAATAAGGAGCAAGAAAGCATACGCAAACACAGCCAATTTTTAACCTGGTTTCCCTCGTGGATGACTAGTCCAGGCCTGAGAACTCTAGCTCAGGATTAAATCCACTATTTGTGAAATAGTAGTTACACCCCGTGCCTTTTCTTCAGAAGAGAACGTCAACTTCTTACAAAGATCGTAGTGGCGATGCTTGGAATTTTTCAAGCGACTTCTTGAACTCTTGCACAAACTCCTAACTGAAAAGTACTGAGCACTTGAGGCTTAGAGAGTTTGTGGCTAGTAGATGAAGAAGGGTATGGCTTGTATAGGGCTTTAGAGAGAAGAGAAGAGAAGACTGGATGATATGAAAATGAGAGAATTCATGGCCTATTTATAGGATACCAGGTAGGCAGAATTCGGCCAGAATTCTGGTTGGAATATTCAAAAATTTGGCCGTTGGATAACTTGCAATCAGCCAACCCTAAAAATTAGGGTCCTGATTTTTAGGAGGCAGAGTTCGTCCCGAACTCTGTGTGGAGGCAGAGTTCGGCCCGAACTCTGTGTGGAGGCAGAGTTCGGTCCGAACTCTGTCTCCAGAGCACAGAATGAGTCAATGGATAAATTGGCTCATTTTGATTTGTGTGGAGCTTATGATTTTGGGGTATAGGTATAGGTTAAGTCTCAGATGCTCTGCACAACTCAGTTTACATAAATCTAGACTCAATAAAATTGTAAAATACAGACTCAAGGAATATGTTGCATTACAGGTGCGAGCTGTCGTCTGGCTTGTACTGACTTTAGTCTTCATGTGTCGTATTGAATTATCACAAGTATCATATAGTCAATTCTATCAATATTTGGTTGACTGTGATTTTGTGTCAACACAGTCCGTATATTTTACTGCAACCTGCAAGTAAAACCAAATGGCAACTTTTATTCTTGCGTTACTGGGCAAGAATTAGAGTTTAGTGCCACTGATATCAGTGAATACTTTCATGTTCCTGATGTTGGTGAAGCTTTGGTGGATATTCATCATGTCCAATTTCCAGAGGATGTCACCCTTACCTCCTTCAAGGAATTGATTTGTCATCCAAACCCCCTTCCTCGCAGAGTATTTTCAAAAAATCTGAATCAAAATTTTCATGAACTCCATCGCTTTATTTTCTCTGTTCTCCTTCCTAAAAAAGGATCTACTGACGAGATTAATTTCTTAGAACTCTCTGCTATGTACCATATTCACTTTGGTATTCCTTTTTCTATCCCCAAGACTATGATGGCCTGGATGCTGAACTGCAGAAATGTAGGACGCAACCTGGTATATCCTATGCACCTGGCCTCTATCTTCCGCAGGTTTGATATTGATCTTCAAACCTGTGCTTACTCCTCCACTCCCGTCGAGCTCACCAGATCTCGTAGATACCCTGCTCCACCTCTGCCTCCTGGAGCTCAGCCTGCTCCAGATGTCAGTGCTGAGGCTCCTCCTCCTGATGCTGTTCCTGCTTCAGCCCCTGCTCTGGGATTCGATCCAGGATTCTATCAGAGATTTGATGACTTTGTTGCTCTTTCTGTACAACGTCATCAAACCTATCATGACTCGGAGTTTTGCCACATCTATCAGGCTTAGGTGTTGCGGAATAGGATTACGGATCTACACTTGAGCCTCTCTCAGGATCCCGTTCATCCGGTCACTATCCTACCTCACCCAGGCTTCACTGGTCCTAGGTTCGGAGATGAGACATCCTTTCCTTACTTTGATCCTACTGCAGCTTATTTTCCTCCTGATGCTCCTGCGGTGATGATCCCACTATGTGACGCGGACTCAGCTGATGGATAGTGGATAGGATGTTAGTCGATGATCTTATGCTATGATGTAGTTTTTTTTATGTCTAAACTTCTTAGTTAGACATATTTAGTATTTCATGATTGTACTTTGCACTATTAGTGAGACATTTTTAGTACTATATTTCAGCACTTTCTTTCCATATTTGTTGTTTATGCTGTGTTCACGTATCTCTTTAGCTTTACTTTGTCTTTTGTTTTTATTGTTGGCTTCACACATTACGGGGGAGCCAAAGTCATTTTTATATTGACAAAGGGGGAGAAGAGCTATACATAACCAACCAAAACAAAACAAAACCAATCATCTCAGGTATTTTGTTTGTTCTATTTTTTAAGATATATTTTGGTATAGACTGAAGTTTGTCAATTATCAAAATGGGAAAGATTGTTGGCCCATTCCATGGTCACACCCGATTTTGATAATCAACATGAACTTAAGTCAATACACAAAATATACAAACTGCTGCTAATCATTTCAGGGTATATGAAATCAATATCAACGGGCGTTGTACTGCATCAACAAGCATAAATATCATCAATCTGAAGATAAATTTTAATGGGATTTAGTTTGAGTCATTTTACATTTTATTCTGTATTTTATTTTTATTGAGTCTAGGACTTATATTGTAAAATCGTCTAGGTAATACTGGCTTAGGTTTATCCCAATCCATATTTCTAAACAGCCTACCCATTTCTATTTCAAAATGTCCAAAATTATTTTTGTAAACTATTTTTTGACAAATATTTTGAAATTTCCAAAGACAGAACTCACAACCGAGTTCGGCCCGAGTTCGGCCCGAGTTCGGTCCGAACTCTGCCCGAGTTCGGTCAGTTTGAATTCAAATATCAGTTGCCTCCAAATTTGCATGCAACGTTTATATACAAAATATTTGCATCAGAACTCTGCCAGAACTCTGCCCGAGTTCGGTCCCAGAAAACACCTATAAAAAGAAGAGAGTTTTTTATTTCAAATCACTCATTCATTCTTCATCTTCTCTTCTCTACTCACCAAGTGTTTTCAAATGTTCTAAAGCTTTCAAATCACACATATACATCTCTTAGCCAAAAGCCAGTAATATCTACGTTGATTTAGAGTCTTTTGGTGTCCAAGAGTTGTAAAGAGGTCGTTCCAAGTTCAGCAACTATCCTTGTTGTAGAGCCGGTCGTGCGCTCGTCACCAAGCACGGTGTTGTGAAGTTGGTCGTGCACTTGTCACCAAGCACGGTATTGTAAGAGACTGCAAGCTCTTATTTAGCTTGTGCCATAGTGGATTAACATCGAGCAAGAGTACTCGAGACTGGATTAGTCCTCTCAGAGGGATACCAGTATGCATCGCTATGTCACTGAGTTTGATCTCTCTCTATCTCTTGCTGCATTTATTTACTGTCTCTTATTTACTGCCATAGTTATTACTTAATTTTTTTAATTGGTGATTATTTTCCGCTGCACACACACACTCTCTATTCACCCCCCCTCTAGAGGTGCTCAACAGTCCTACATACGTTTCCTACAACCTATTGTTAGGAAGGTCGTGGGTGCTTGGACATAACATTGTGCCATCCACGCTCCACTAGTGCTTTAAGTACGTGGACGACAACGGAGAAATCAAGAAAAAAGTTGCTGACGTCAATCCTTTTCAAAGTGTCGAAGCCTATTATACAGACTCTAGGATGTACAAAAAAGAGTACATGAAGGTCGTGTTGGCTATGGACACAGAGGAAGACCAAAAAGATGACCCAGATGAAGACTTGGTGATTCCAATTATAGGATTCACTTCTCGTCCTTCATGTTGTCAGATGCTAACCATTACTCTCGCCCCTCCTACTGAAAAAATAGAGCAAAAGGAGCTCACCTCCTCTGAGCCTCTTGTTATCGACCTCCGTCGTAATAAGCCTACTACCTCTCTTTCTCCTTCTCTTATCATCGACCTGGCAATCGCTCCAGCCAAGGTCAAAAATGCTGTTATAACTGTTGAGACTGAAGATATCAATAAAGCAGTATCTCCTTCACAGTATACCGATGTCAATTTTTATGCACATTATTACTTAAAAATTCTAGATAATTTTGAACCTCTCACCTTAGAAGCAATTCAACCCTTCCAAGATGAGATTGTGTGCGAACCAGTACAAAACTCATTCTTCATAGTTCCTCCTCGAAACGATGATGAACATTCAATACTCTTCAGCAGAGAATGTAACCAAGGAGATATACTCGAAAGCAAGTCCGAAAATAACGATCATGGAAGAATACAACTGCGTCGTTATAGTCAAAAATCCAAGAACATCATCCAAGAAATGGATTATAATTTCGGATCCATACTTAATGGAGGTAAAGGTAGACGAACTCCTATTCGTCTGCCTGCCCCAAGAGGAAAGTCATCATAATATTACAACAAGACTAGACATGGGTTAGGCTACTCTACACCGATTACAACCCCAGACAGATCGGAATCAGAGGAAGAGATACGATCACACTCTTCCGATTCCTACTCACGTGACTCAGACACCAGTGTAGGAGAGGTTCATCGACTGACTCTATCTATCAATATGGTGACAACTGAATTCCTAGAAGATGAAGATGACTTTGTCGAGACTTATGAGAATGAGCCCTGGGCACAAAGGATGGATACTCAATATGAACTTCGCTTCGAACAGCGTGAACCACCCATCGAGGACGAGCTAATCCAGATCAGCGTATGAGACAAAGCTTCTCCAAGGCCAATCTTTATCAGCAAAAGCCTCCCTGAGATAGACAAACAAGAGTTGATCCAGCTCATTAGAGAATATATCGACGTGTTTGCCTGGAGCTATGAAGATATGCCGGGACTAGATCCTCAAATTGTAACTCATAAACTCAACATCTTGCCAAATGCCAAGCCTACCAAACAACAACAGCGATGATTCTGACCTGATATGATGGACGCTATAGAAGCTAAAGTCAAGAAGCTCATTGCTGCAGCTTTATTAGGGAGGAACAACATCCAGACTGGGTGGCTAATTTCGTCCCGGTTATGAAGAAAACAGGGAATGTTCGAGTCTGTATTGACTTTAGAGACCTCAACGCAGCTTTTCCCAAAGATAAGTTTTTTCTTCCAATCACTGATGTCATGATCGACAACACCTGTGGGTTCGAACGAATGTCTTTCATGGATGGTTTCTTGGGATATAATCAGATCAAGATGAATCTCGAAGATGAAAAACATACGTCCTTCCGCACTCCTCTGGGAGTTTACTGCTATACAGTCATGCCGTTTGGTCTCAAGAATGCTAGTGCCACCTATCAGTGGGCCATGAGCACTATCTTCCGCGAACATTTACAAAAAATGGTCGAATGCTATATCGACGATATCGCTGTCAAGAGTCATGTAAATAAAGATCATATCTAAGACTTAAGGACTATTTTTGATATAATGTGTCAACATCAACTCAAGATGAATCCCACCAAGTCATTCTTGGGTGTCTTTACTGAAAAATTTCTCGGATTCGTTATTACCTCTAAGGGTATACACATTAACACTAAAAAAGTCAAAGCTATTCAAGAGATGTATCCTCTACGCAACCTAAAAGAGCTACGAGCTTTCCAAAGATGACTTGCCTACATCAGGAGGTTCATCTCAAATCTCTCTGGATGCTGCAGACCGTTCACTCAATTAATAAAAAAGGTGTCTTTTATTTGGACTGAGGATTGCCAGCGAGCATTGGAGAACATTAAGTGGTACTTGATGAACCCTCCAGTCCTAGTTCCTTCTATCACAGTAATACCCTTCCTGATGTACATTCGAGCAATGGATCATTCTCTTGATGCCCTCCTAGCCCAGAAGAACAATGAAGGCCATGAGCAAGCAATCTACTATCTCAGCCACACAATGGTCGGTGCTAAACATCGATACAGTTCAGTTGAAAAAGAATGCTTAGCCTTGATGTTTGCCGTCCAGAAGATGCGTCATTACATCACAGGCCAAACCATCCATATTATCTCCAGGGTCAATCCTCTGCGAGTACTGATAAAAAAGCCTAGTATACTCAATTCTAGACGTGCTACATGGACGATGCTGCTAGCACAGTATGATATGGTCTATGTCCCGTAGAAGTCTATCAACAATCAAACCCTAGCTTGTAGGACCATTGAGCACCTCTAGAGGGGGTGAATTGAGTGAGTGCGAGTACAGCAGAAAATAATCACAAATTTAAAAATTATAAACAGATAACTATGGCAGTGAATAAAAGACCGTAAATAAATATAGCAAGAGATTGAGAGATCAAACTCAGTGACACAATAATGTATACTGGTATCCCTCTGAGAGGACTAATCCAGTCTCGAGTACTGTTGCTCGATGTTAATCCACTAAGGCACAAGCTAATTGGGAGCTTGCAGTCTCCTACAACACCGTGCTTGGTGACAAGTGCACGACCAACTTTACAATACCGTGCTTGGTGACGAGTGCACGACCGACTCCACAACAGAGATAGTTTCTGTACTTTGAACAACCTCTTTACAACTCTTGAAAACCAAAAGACTCTAGATTGAATAGATATTACTGGCTTTTGGCTAAGAGAAGTGTAGGTGTGATATGAAAGCTTTTGATCAGATGAAAACACTTATTGAAGAGAGAAGAGACGATGAAATTGATTGAGTGATTTGGAATGAGAAATTCTCTTCTATTTATAGGTATTTTCGAGGACCGAACTCAGGCATAATTTGGGCTGAGTTATGATGCAAAGATTTCGCAAATGAATGTTGCATGCAGATTTGGAGGCAACAAATATTTAAATTCAAACTGATCAAACTCGGGTCGAACTCAGTTTGAGTTCTGTCTCAGAAAAATTGTAAGACATTTGTCAAATTCTGTTGCAGAATGGAAATAAATTTTTTGGTAGATGGACTATGGATAGGTAGGCTGTATAGGTAAGTGAACTATGATTAACCTAAGCCAGTATTATCCAGTCGACATTACAATTTATATCCTAGACTGAATAAAGATAAAATACATAATAAATTATAAAATGACTCAGACTAGATTCCAATAAAAATAAGCTTCAGAATGATGATTTACATGCTTGCTGATGTAGTAGTACGCTTGTTGATATCGATTTCATAAGACCTGAAATGATTAGCAGTAGTTCGTATATTTTGTGTATTGACTTAAGTTTATGTCGATTATTAAAATCGGGTGTGACCATGGAATAGGCCAACAATCTTCCCTATTTTGATAATTGACAAACTTGAGTCTATACCAAAATATATCTAAATAGAACAAATAAAAGTACCTAGAAAAAAATGGTTTTGGTATTCTTTCTTTAATTGTTGATTTTGGTATTTCGCTCTTTCTCCCCCTTTGTCAATGAAAAAATGATTTTGGCTCCCCTGTAATGTGTGTAGCTAACAATGTTCATCAAACAGACAAAGTAATACTAGAGAGACAATCACAAATAACAACATTGCCACAAATAACAAGTGCATAAAAGAAATAACTAGTAGTGGAATGTCATACTAAAAAGAAAGATACAACCATCATAATCTGCTGATAAATGTCTAACTATAAAGTTTAGACATAAAAAAACTACATAAGATCATCATCTATCAGACTCTATCCAAAATCTACTAGCTCAAGTCCTCATCACATCGGAGTGTCGTCACCTCCAGGAGGATCCGGTGAAAATATGCAGCAGTAGGATCAAAGTGAGAAAATATCGTCTCATCATCGAACCTGGGTCCAGGGAAGCTGGGGTGATGAAGTATGGTAACTGGATGTGAGGGGTCATGAGAGAGACTCCAGTAAAGATCAGCAATGTTGTTCCGCAACACCTGAGCCTGGGTGATATGGCGGAACTCTGAATCAAGATAGCCTTGATGTCATTGCGCTGAAGGGGCAACGAAATCATCAAAGCGCTGATAGAAGTTAGGGTCAAAACCCGAAGCAGGGGCTGGAGCAGCAGCAACAGGAGGAGCCTCGGGGTCAGCATCATGAACAGGCTCAGCACCAGGAGGCAAAGGAGGAGTAGAATATAACCTAGACCTACTGAGTTCAATGGCAGTGAAGGAGTAAAGACAGGTTTGAAGATCGATTTCAAACCTCCTAAAGATAGAAGCCAAATACATAGGGTAGACAAGGTTGCGTCCAGCATTTCTGCAGTTGAGCATCCATGCCATCATAGTCTTTGGAACAGAAAATAGAATACCAAAGTGAATGTGGTACATGGCTGACAATTCTAGGAAGGTAATCTCCTCAGAGGATCCCTTCTTTGAAAGAAAGACAGAGAATATAAACCTATGGAGTTCATAGAAGTTTTGATTTAGATGCTTGGAGTAAACTCTTCTAGGAACAGGTTTAGGATGACACAAAAGTTCTTTGAAGGAATCAAATGTGACACCTTCAGGGAATTGAACATGATGAATGTCCACTAAAGCTTCACCTACATCAGGAACATGAAAATATTTTCTGATGTCGGTGGCATTAAACTCTAGTTCTTGTCCAGCAATACATGAATAGAAGTTGCCGTTATCTTTTACTTACAGATTACAGAAAAACATACGGACATCATTATCATAAATGTTCTCAGCAACTTCGAAAAAATTAAGAAAGTCGAGACGGTTGAAAGTGGGAGCATATTCAGAAAAGATCGTAAAGTTAACACGTGCTCCAGCATAAATTTTGCGGCCAGAAAACGAGTCAAACTAAAGGTCGAAAAATTCCCTATCGGGAAAGAGACCGGAATCGTAATCATCATATCCCGTAGGTCGAGCTGGACTAAAAACATTTTGTGAGAACATAGTCAGAGGAGGATGATCCTGCTTGAGAGGAATCAACCTTTCTCTTTGGGTGTTTAGGTGCCATGGATGACAAGGAAAAGAGATTAGAATACCTTCGAAGAGGAGGAAGATGGTGGAGAGGATGTCCTACTAGACTCCTGAGAAAGCTCGAAAGGAAGGAGGAGGAGAAGTTCTCTGGAGTATTTGTGGGTATTTCTCGGTAGAAGGATGAAGAAAAGTGAAAGGAATGAGAGGAATATATAGAGCTAGGACAGGCTGTTCGGTTCTGGAAATTCGTACAGCGCCGACCGAACTCGGTCAGAGTTCGGTCCGAATTCGGCTGCTTGTATTCCCAATGTCATAAATATAGTATTTGTTTAAAAATTCGAATTTATAACTGTTGTACTTTTTTATTTTAATAAATTATATTACTTTGGGTTATTTGTAAGGATCGGATCCCAGCTAGCGGTTGTCCGAAGACTAGTGCATCGTGTCGCTTCAGGCTATTAACACCTGTATGACAGAAGGACCCTTTCGGCTTGTACCCAAAATAATTTCCATTAATAAATTACAAAGTTTTGAGTTATAAAATAAATTTAATAAACATACTACATTATGAATCTGAAAATTTAAGTATGCCAAGCTTTCGCCGCATAACGTTAAATCGGTCTTCAGCCAGTGGTTTTGTGAAAATGTCTCTGCTAGTTGATGATCTGTGTCAATAAACTCTAGACAGATGTTCCCATATTGTTAGTGATCACGTAAAAAGTGATGACGAACTTCAATGTGTTTTGTGTGTGAGTGACATACAGGATTTTTAGTCAAGTTAATAGTGCTAGTGTTATCACAGTAAATGGGAATCTTAGTGTAGTGCAGATTATAGTCTTCTAGGATTTGCTTCATCCATAAAATTTGAGCACAACAACATCCTGCGGCGATATACTCAGCCTTAGTAGTTGATAATGCTACAGAATTTTGTTTCTTGTTAAACCATGAGACTAAGGCCTTTCCTAGGAAATGACACGTACCGCTGGTAATTTTACGATCTACTTTGCATCTTGTAAAATCCTCATCCTAGTAACCTATCAGGTCAAAGGATTTGGTTTAAGGATACCACAAGCCGTCTGTAGAAGTTCCCTTAAGGTATCGGAAGATACGCTTAACGGCACTTACGTGTGATTCCTTAAGATTTGCCTGGTATCGTGCACAAATGCAAATACTAAACATAATATCAGGGCGACTAGTAGTTAAATATAATAAACTACCAATCATACCAACATACTTATGCTGATCAACAGGCTTGCCACTTTCATCAGTGTCAAGCTTTGTAGATGTAGCCATTGGGGTTCCGATAGGCTTTACATTATCGAAGTCGTACTTTTTTAGTATGTCCTTCGTATATTTGGCTTGATTGATGAATGTTCCCTTTGAGTGTTATTTAATCTGGAGTCCTAGGAAGAAGTTCAGCTCTCCCATCATACTCATCTCAAATTCACTCTGCATATACTTAGCAAACTCTTGACAAAGTTTTTCATTAGTATAACCGAATATAATGTCATCAACGTATATTTGTACAAGAAGAATGTCATCATCAAAAGATTTGATAAACAAATTTGTATCAACTCTTCCTTTTAAAAAGCCATTATCAAGTAAGAAGGCACTTAGGCGTTCATACCAAGAACGAAGTGCCTGTTTGAGTCCATAGAGTGCTTTCTTAAGCCTGAAGATGTGATCAGGTTTTTGAAAATCTTCAAAGCCAGGGGGTTGTTTCACAAAAACTTTTTCTTTTAGAAATTCGTTCAAAAATGCACTTTTCACGTCCATTTGAAATAATTTAAAATCATTAAAACATGCAAATGCACAAAACATGTTGATAGCTTCTAGTCTAGCAACAGGAGCATATGTCTCGCCATAATCAATACCTTCTTCTTGATTATAACCTTGTGCCACTAGACGTGCTTTGTTGCGTAGAACTTGTCCATCTTTACTTAGTTTATTTCGGAACACCCATTTGGAACCAATTATCGATTGACCAATAGGTTTAGGAACGAGTTCCCAAACTTGGTTTCTCTCAAATTGATTAAGTTCCTCTTGCATGGCATTAATCCAAAAACTCATCATTAAAGGCATCTTCTATATTCTTAGGTTCTATTTGAGAAATGAAAGCTACATTTGCTGCTATTTCAAAATCTCTAAGAGAGGAGCGTGTACTTACACCTTTTGATACATCACCTATAATGAGTGTCTCTAGATGATCTAGTAAGAACTTCAATGATTTAAATTTATGAGTCAGATCTTCCACATAACTCTTATCAGTTTTTGCTTGTACACCTTCATCATCTATGTCGCTAAATCTGTGACTATTGAGCTCATCAAAAGTAACGTTAATAGATTCTTCAACTATCATAGACCTTTTATTGAAAATTCTATATCGCTTACTCTTAGCAGCATATCCGAGAAATATTCTTTCATCTGCTTTAGATTTGAACTTACCCAAGTTGTCTTTGGTGTTCAGGATAAAACAACGACATCCAAATTTTTTGAAATAAGAAATGTTTGGAATACTTCCGAACCAAAGTTCATAAGGTGTTTTCTTCGAGATGGGTCGAATTAACACCATATTTAAAACATGACAGGCTGTGCTAACAGCTTCTGCCCAAAAATATTTAGGAAGATTATGCTGATTCAGCATGACTCTAGCCATCTTGCTTAGAGTACGGTTCTTCCGCTCCACAACACCATTCTGTTGAGGAGTTCTAGGACAAGAAAATTTGTAGTAGTATCTACTATCATCACAAAACTTTTTGAAATCAGTATTTATAAATTTGCCTCCATGATCATTTTGGATACGAGTAATCATGAAGCCTTTTTTGTACCTTTTTGCAAAATAACTGAAATTCAAAAATAGCATCACTTTTGTTTGATAAAAAGTAAACCCAAGTAAAATGAAAGAAATCATCAACAATAACAAATGCATATAGCTTACCATCAAGACTAGCGACTCTACTAGGACCAAATAAATCCATATGTATCAACTACAAAGGTCTAAAAGTACTTACAGTGTTGATGGATTTAAATGTAGACCAATGTGCTTTGTTCTTTTCACAGTCAGCACATACCACATCTCTCTTGAATAGAATCTCAGGGAGTCCTTTTACCAGCTTCTTAGTGCTTAGTCATGAGATAGTGTCCATATTAGCATGTCCTAGTCTCATATGTCATAGCCAGCTTTCATCTAGATTAGCTACTAGGCATCTTCCTGCATTATTAGTACTCGCCAGAAAGAAAACATAAATATTGTCTTCTCTAATCCCTTCATATATGGGATTACTAGATGACATATCATATATGGTACATTTGTCTTTTACAAAGTTGATACCATAACCATTATCAGCCAAATGACTTATGCTTAATAGGTTATGTTTCAATTCTGTAACTAGACAAACGTCTTTTATTACAGGATAAGGAGATATACCAACAGTGTCATTGCCAATGATATCACCTCTCAGATTATTTTCGAAGGAGACGTATCATTCTTTCTTCATCGATAGCATGACAAATAAAGATGCATCACCAGTCATGTGCCACGAACATCCGCTATTGAGGATCCACTTGTTTTTAGCATGAAAGGGTTGAGAGTCCACCTACAAAACAAGTAGATGAATCCTTTGGTCCCCATTTACTGAAGGGTCCATATTGATTAGTCTTAGGTCTCTAAAATAATGTGCGATTGTCAACAAGTTTTCTTGCTAAACAATACTATGATATGTGTCATAAGTACCACAATATGTGTAAGTGAGTTTTGAAACAGTGTTAGTGGAATCTGTGTTAACATGCCTATTTGGTTTCTTTGAAAACCTATAAGTGAAAGCATGGTGATAATCGTGTTTCTTTCGTGCTTTCTGTGTTTTAGTCCTCTTAGGTGTATGCTTAGAATTAGGACTAAAGTTAGGCTGTGTCACAGGTATTGCCTGTTTGTCTGACTTGATTTCTAACTTTTTAGAAACTGCAAAAGACTCTTCATATTTAGCAGTCATGTCTAAGATTCTTTGTTCTGTGACTAAGTGCTTCTTCTTTTCTATGTCATATAACTCTTGTATTTTGACATAGTCTCTTTCTTTCTTTTCAACTTTGAGGATAGCCTCATGATAGTCTACTTTAAGCTTGGCTATCTCTTCTGTGATACCGGTAGTAGACGTCTTTTAATGTTTTCAATAAGATTGGACAGTCTAGCTATCTCGGTTGTGTATGCCTTAATCTCTTTTCGAGATTGCTTATACTTGTCAAGCACATTTCTGTGTTCTTCAAGGAGTTCGCTGAAGGCATTTTCTAATTCATCGAAAGTAAAATCGTCATACAAAGGGTTTGAGGATACCTTATCAAAAGCCATAAGACAGACATTGGCATTTCTGCAGGGTCTGTCTTCTTCCTCTGTATCACTGGCATCACTTTCATGCCAGATACTGGTATTTGCATACTTTCAACTAGTTGTTGCTTTTCTGCTTGATCTTGATCTATCGTATGGACTGCTTTTCTTCGAAGTTGGACAGTCCTTCTTCATATGTCCTGATTTCTTGCATCCAAAGCATATTGTTTCATCTTCATTGCTTTCTTGGATATCTCTCTTCCTTCTGTTTGATTTCTCAAACTTTAGAAATTTTTTGAAGTTTTTCATTAGTAGGGCTTTTTCATCACCATTTAATGATTCTTTCTCAGAATTATTGCATGTAGATTTTCTGGCTTGAGCTTTAAAGACGATAGAATTTTCTTTTGGGGTCGCTTCTTCAAACTCTTGCAGATCAAGCTCATGGGTCATGAGCTTGCCCATCAGTGCTTTTAGAGACATGGTGGTGAGATCGTTTCCTTCAATTATTGTTATTGCCTTTGGGTTCTAGTTCTTGGTAAGAGCCCGTAGCACTTTTCTGATCTTCTCATGATTACTGTAATCCTTAGCAAGAGATTGTAAAGGATTAGTAATATCAAGGAAACGTGTAAACATCTGTGTAATTGACTCACCAGATTTCATCTTAAAAGATTCATATTCCTGTTTTAGTCTACTGATTTTGGATTCCATCACTTGGGAAGTACCTTCATGAGTTACCTCAAGAAGTTTCCAAATCTCATGAGATGTCTTACACGTTGAAACTTTGTTGAACTCTGTTTTGTCAACTGCACAGAATAGTTCGTTGATGGCACGAGCATCTAGACTAGCCTTTGCTTTTTTAGCCTCTGTATATTTGTCATGAGGCTTGTCTACAAGCAGGCCATCAACTATTGTAGGTGTCGGTTTCTTATAACCGTCAACTACTATAGACCAAAGATTAAAATCAAGAGACTTTAAAAAGAATGTCATCCATGTTTTCCAGTAGGTATAGTTTGTACCATCAAATAGTGGAGGTCTATTTATGGATTGTCCTTCACCATTAAATATTAATTTTACGGCTGCCATATATACTCTCTAAGGTTTGTTATATTAGAATGTAACCTGCTTTGATACCAATTGTAGGACCGTTGAGAACCTCTAGAGGCGGTGAATAGAGTGAGTGTGAGTGCAGCGGAAAATAATCACCAATTTAAAAATTATAAATAGATAACGATGGCAGTGAATAAGAGACAGTAAATAAATATAGCAAGAGATAGAGAGATCAAACTCAGTGACACTGTGATGTATACTATTATCCCTCTGAGAGGACTAATCCAGTCTCGAGTACTCTTTCTCAGTTATGTATACAGTGATGTATACTATTATCCCTCTTATAATTTATATCCTAGACTCAATAAAGATAAAATATATAATAAATTGTAAAATGACTCAGACTAGATTCCAATGAAAATAAGCTTCAGAATGATTATTTACGTGCTTGCTGATGTAATAGTACGCTTGTTGATATTGATTTCATAAGACCTGAAATGATTAGCAGCAGTTCGTATATTTTCTGTATTGACTTAAGTTTATGTCGATTATTAAAATCGGGTGTGACCATGGAATGGGCCAACATAGCTGACTTTTTGGCTTCTCATCCAATCCCTAAAACTTCAAAACTCTACTACAAAACTCCTGATAAAATTCTAGAGTCTAATACGACTTCAAAAGGGATACTCGATTGGCATCTATTCTTTGATGGTGCATCTAGAATCGGACCCAACGGTATCATCAATACTGGAGTAGTAGTTGTCCTCGTATCCCCGGAAGGGCTAGCCATTCAAAGAGTCTATTCTCTAAACGAACCATGCTCTAACAATATTGTCAAGTACAACGCTTTGCTCATTGGTCTCCAGTTGGCTAAACAACTGGATATTGATTACCTTTATACTAAGACTCTAAAATGATTCTCAACCACGTTAGAGGCACGTATGAGGTCCGACACAAAGATCACATCCCCTACCAAGAAGCATCGATTAAAATTGCTATATCGTTCAAAGGTTTCTTTATTGAGCATGTACGTCGAGTGTGCAATACGGAAGCCGATGCACTTGCTAATCTAGCACCAGTAATAGTTGTTCATGTGAAAAGGCAATAATTAATCATTATTGCTAATCGATAATTATCCTGTGTAGAGAATAATTTTAACATTGAATTCAGTAATACGGTTGAGGTTTGCACTACTAGTAAAGATTGGAGGACCCCCTTCATCGACTTCGTAGTACATGACATCCTGCCAGAAGATCCTAAAGAAGCAAAAACAATTCGTCGTCGGTCACTTCTATTCTATTATAATCACTCATCCAAGACATTCTACCCTCAGCCTTTTGACGGTATGCTCCTGCGCTGTCTTACGGGTGATATGACAAAACAGATACTACGTGAAGCGCATGACGGTGTCTGCGGTGCACATCAGCCTGGTCCTAAGCTACAAAACCGTATCAGACGTATGAGATACTTTGGCCCACTATGGTGGCAGACGCAATTAAATATGCAAGAAAATGTAAAGCATGTCAAATCCATGCTGACTTCATCCATCAACCGTCAGAATTCTTACATCCAACTACAGCATCTTGGCCCTTTGAAGTCTGGAGCATAGATATTATTGGTCCTATAAACCCACCATCATCTTGAGGATATCGGTTTATTGTAGCCATAACCGACTATTTCTCAAACTAGGTAGAGGCTATTCCTCTAGCCGAAGTCAAGACAAACTGTGTTATCAACTTCATCAAGCATCACGTGATTTATCGATCCGGAGTTCCTCGAAGAATCATTCATGACAACGGACCACAGTTCGTAAGTCAAGCATTTACTTGGTTCTGTAATAACGCTCGGATCAAAAACATTGCTTCTACAACTTACAATCCCGCAGCCAACGGTTTAACAAAAGCATTCAATAAGACAATCATCAAGCTTCTCAAGAAGTTCGTTTTCGCCAATAAACACAATTGGAGTGAAAATCTTGGAGAATGTCAAAAGGCATACCATACTATGGTTTGCACCTCCAACTGGTTGTACACCCTTCTCTCTAGTGTACGGATGCGAAGCTATCTTACAATTGGAGGTTCAAATTCCATCCCTGATGATAGCTATTGCCAACGAGCAAATAGTAGAAAATAATGAATGCCTTCGACTTCAAAAGCTTGAAGCACTCGATGAGAAGCGGCTGCTAGCTCATCAGCATATTGAGCTATATCAAGCCCGTATCTCGAAAGCTTTAAACCGTAAAGTCAAAGTACGAACCTTTCAAAGAGGCAAGCTAGTTTTTACTGTCAGACGTCCTATGACTATGACACACACGAGCAAAGGTAAGTTCGAGCCAAAACGGGAAGATCCATACATCATAAGCAAAGTCTTCTCTAACGGAGCTTATCAGTTGACCATGATGGACGGTCAAATAGCTATGATGTCTATCAACGACAAATTTATGAAGAAATATCATGTTTTTTAAGTATGTATTATATTTTCTAATAAATACTGTACAAACACAAATCTTGGAATTATTATCTTTTATTCACTCTTTCGTGAGTAAACCCACAGATAATAAGTCCTCAAAAATCCCCAGCAGAGTTGTCATTTTGTTTTTGTAAACACACTCCAATGTACCCTTACTGGATTGGAAAGATATCTACTAACCATGCCAATTGCATGAGATATATTTGGTCTCGTACACATCATAGCATACATGAGACTCTCCACTGCTAAATTATACGAAACTCGCTCTATATCTTCTTTTTCGTCCTCGATAAATGGACACTGCTGTGCAGTAAGCTTCAAGTGAGATGAAAGAGGGTTGCTCACTTTATTTTACTTGTCTATCCCAAAATGTTGAAGTACCTAGTGACTGTAATTCTTTTGAGACAAGTATAATAGCTTGGACTCATGTTCTTGGCTGATCTCCATCCCAAGAATTGTTTTTTTGTGCCCAAATCCTTCATAGAGAAGGTCGTACCCACTTGGCGCTTCAATTCCACTATCTTGGTGGCATTTTGATCCACCAATAGCATATCATCTACATAAAGCAACAATATGATGAAATCATCCTCAACAAAGTACTTTATGAACACATAGTGATCTAAAGTCATTCTTGTATAACCATGCTCCCCTATAAACAACTCGAACTTCTTGTACCACTGCCTCAGAGCCTGCTTCAAACCATACAGACTCTTTGTCCAGGTGAAATTATAAGATTGAATAAAAACAATGTTGAACCATTTTTCCAAAGGTTCAATCCCCCTATCAAACTCAAGTAGAAAGAAGAAGATTACAACTTGAAATAACTTACCCTATCTGTAGCGATCTCCTTGTATGAAGTTGACTACTCCCTACACAAATCTTCTTTTCCTGCTGTCTTGGATGGCGACCGCTAAGAGCAAAGTGTGGAGTTTCTTTTAAATTTTGTATGGACAAGCACCATGAATCTCTCACCTTATACTCTTAAGATTTTTTTGTGCTTTAACCTTCAACGCATATAAATAGTTTGAGATACCTATTTTATGTGATACTAGAAGTCCTAAAATACTCTACCATTAAATCTGGCCATCAAATAAATCCAACAGTTTTGATTAAAACCCAGAACTTGTTCAATCATGATTGACCGAACTAGGGCAGGAATAAACTGACAGAACTCAGACAAAACTATGTCCCTGGTCGAACTCGGCTCGAGTTTGGTCCTTGTTGTCGTAGAACCTCCATACTGACTGGTCCTACACCAGAATAGAGGTGAGGCTATCAGTGTAAGGGTGACGGTTTCTAAGAAAGAAGAAGTTGATAAAGAAGAGAAAGTATATGAAGAAGAAAAAGTATAGGATATGAGAATATCGAGGGGAGCTGTCGGTTGCTCTGTACAGAGATAGAGATTAATAAGTTATTGGAGGGCTTGGTCGGTTGTCACAGGAAGCTTTACAAGGTGTAGGTGTAGGAAGTGAGTAGGTGTGCTCTCTAGTTAGTTGGCTAGGTTGCATGATGAAGGAAAGAAACAAAAAAGGAGGAGGAGAATGTAAGGTTTGCAATTGGTTAATTTAGAAATATGAGAAAGAGAGATGTGGGTTTATACAGTTATGTGTGTAAGTTAGAGATAGAGTGTATGAGTTAGTTAGAAGAAAGAGAGAGGGCTGATAGCTTTAGCTAGGTAGTTAGGTTATAAGCTTTAGGCTGGTGTAGAAAAGTTAAGTTTAGGAATTATATATCTTATACTATATAATGAGGCTTCAAAACGGCTTAAAAGTGAGCCATCTAAGTCGTATGTATATTATGGTCCATTTTATTTAAAAAATAAAATTATGTAAATAATTGTTGAAAAAGTTTAAATATGTTATATATATTCAACACGGAAAATCAAACTCAACCAAACAAGAAGAATATCTCCCACCTTAACCGCATGAGTTAGAAGAGATATCTAACTGTCACAACCTGCACCCAGTCTAGGGAAACGAAAATTGGGTACGTCCAGCCTATGTCGCGGCATCGGCGGTTGAACGTTGTTCTATGTCACAATCACAACTAATACTACATAATATAATCTCCAAACGGAGGACAATCTCAGAAGGATACAATCTCAATCACAAAACTAGAGGTAGATAATCAGCACGATAAAATATATAACATCCACAGAGAGATATAATCAAAAATGAATAAGTCAAGTGTTTAACATACACAAAATCTCAATATCTTAAATGAAATACATCTCCAAGACAAACAAGAAATAAGATAAACAAAACTCCAGACATGTCACTTCTCGTTCCCAGAATACGTATTTATTTAATATTTATCATGTATTATTCTGTATTTAAATTCCTTTAATTTTGTGTTAATTTATTTCCTGCAATTATTTTTATGTATTTTACTCTCTGCATTTTACTTTCTGCTTTGGTTATTGGGTTCGGCCTAGATTGGTTTGTTTTTAGTTTTTTTGGTTCATCATGAACCCAACTTCCCACCTACCACCACTCCTTCATTTAAAGCTCATCCCCTTTCTCTCTCTTCATTCACTTCACCATTACTCTTCTTCTTCCTCCATTACTCTTCCTCCCACCCATTTGGAGAGGCAAGTACATCTTGCACACCATGAGGGATTTCATGCATCTCTATTTATTTTTAGTCTATATTGTTCATCTTCTCATCCTCTACAAGTTTAGGTCTTGAAGTTCTTGATTTCCATGGATGGTTGGGTGTAGATCTAAGTTTCAAGTTTTAGTTTTCATATGTATTTTATGGTTTTGATCTATCAAACTTTGTTGTTTTCGAAAATAAGTGGTTCCATATTGTAGAGAATTTAATTCTACCAAAGTTTGGCTTTTGAAAAGTTAGATTTTGACTTGATTTGAGAAAGTTATGGCCAAAACAATTTTGGTCAAACTTCTATGTTCATCTGTCCTGATTCTGGCAGGGACGATGAATAGTGTCTGGCCGCATAAGGATTTCTGGCCGCATAAGCTTTTTTGGCCGTATAAGATTTTCAGGCCGCATAAGCTTTTCTGGCCGCATAAGGATTTCTGGCCGCATAAGGATTTTTGGGCTGCATAAGCTTTTCTGGCCGCATGACCATTTCTGGCCGCATAAGCTTTTCTGGCCGCATAAGCATTTTCTGGCCGCATAAGCTTTTCTTGCCGCATGACCATTCCTGGCCGCATAAGCTTTTCTGGCCGCATAAGCTTTTCTGGCCGCATGACCATTTCTAGCCGCATGAGCATTTTTGAGCCGAATAAGGATTTTTGAGCCGCATGACCATTTCTGGCTGCATAAGCATTTTTGAGCCGCATAAGGATTTTTGAGCCGCATGAGCATTTTTGAGCTGCATAAGAATTTTTGAGCCGCATGAGCATTTTGAGCCGCATAAGGATTTTTGAGCCGCATGAGGCTGATTTTGGCTGATTTTGATTGTTTGATGCTCTTTTTGACTGTTTTCTGGCCCGAATTTCTCCTAGCTTCCAAAATAAAAGTTGTAGATCTTTTTCTTGGCTTCAAGAATGTGTTACCAACTATTTTATGCTAGTTATAGACTCGACCATGCTTAATACTAATTTGACTTTCATGTCTTGTCACGAATTGACCCCGACTATTACTTTGACTAATAATTGATCATGCGTTCCTAGTTGGAACTAAGAGACTGGCTAGTCGTCTTATTGAATTGAATGAATGAGACACGTTCATATTAATTATGAACTATTGTAATCGACTGGCTGATCCCGAATATTGACGTACAAGCACATGCAGGCTTCAATTTATTTATTTATTTATTTATTTTACAAAAGCAGCATGTGTACTTTATGGTCAAGGCATGATTACTCCGTAGTTAGTTCTGATTGTTGTATTACGCTATGTAAGACCTGCAACCTAACCACACTGGTATCGTTGTAGAGTTGTGCATATCGTACCCCGTACGAAAGTACTCATTTGAATGACCATGACCCACGGCATGGGATTTCACTTAACGTAGAGACTATTAAGTTAAATAAAATAGTAATTGCATGGAGAGAATGGATTCCCGAGTTCTTACATGGCAGCCCTCTTGGGACTAGTAGTGCCCGACAGGCCGGCTGGTCTCCACAGATACTGCAAATCTGCCACACGGGCATGGAGCGGTATCTGGTTATATTATCTATTGTATATTGTATATTGATGACGGGCGTCCTGCTGGGACTCGTCTAATTCATGATTGGCGTAATTGATTGACTGGGTAAACTAGCCTTGCTTGCACATAGTAAAAACTGAGGAATCTCTATTGCATAATTCCAGGATAACTTGGAACTCACAGTAGCAAGCCGTAGTAGTTGAATGGCCATTTAAATTAATTTGTTTGTGTACTGTATGTCCCCTGTTACCTAACTGAGATGATCAGAATGTCAGGACATGACGTGCCAACTTCTGTCCTTGTTTGGTTGGGAGGTTGGTTCGAAGTGTCATGATACTATGTGAATCCCAGTAGAAAGCAGAGATCTATTTATCATATTTTCTCATTACTGGTTTTAATCCCTCATATCGTGCTTCCTTGTGGTACTTGCTATTAGAGGTCTAACCTCTCTGGTTTTGCATGGCCAGATTTAGAGCCGGTCCCTGAGGATCTAGCTTACTTCTACCCCCACGATGGTCAACACTAGAGGGATGATCGCAGGAGGGCTCGAGTGGGTTTTCTTACTTCCCCGCTCATTTTGTTAAATACTTTATACTTTGCCGTTTGGCACCGACATGTTAGTCGGATTGTCTTGTACCTACTTTTGCATAATTGTAACTAAGTCAGGCTGCAGCTGATAACAATTGTGTACACTTTGCTACATCATCTGGCTGTGTCTTGTAAAGCCAGATATCAAGAACATTTTGACTGAACGTTTGGGACGCCTTACTGCTTTATCTTATATGTTCTTTATTTCTGTTTCTTATTTGAATGATTGAGACAATAGATGTGAAATGACCATAGTGAGACTTTCATGTAGTATGCACCCCCTTATCTTTTAGACAGCATTGATCGTATTATACGGTATTCATCTAAACGTAATACGTAGCTGGCTGAGTCATTCCCCCGCTCTCCAGTATTCTGGTTCTGGGGCGTGACAAGGTTTTAGTGGTGGCCCATGCAGGTCTGATTTCAGATTTGTGGGGTGTTTTAATTTATAGGATGTCTCAATCACACATGTTCCCCCTTGATCTCATGATTCGTTACTCTCGACTCTAGCTTGACATTCTCGTATCCTTTAACTTCACTGATCTTTCCTGTCCGATCGTTTGATTGTACTCTTGTCCCTTTTCTTAGGGGCACCTCGTCCGTATCTGCCAGGATTGGACAACAACAACAAGGGCAACACGGACAACCTGACCATGTTGGTCAGCAACAAGGGCCGGTACTAACTCAAGAGGCCATCCAAGAAGAAGTAATAGTGGAAGCAGCAGCTGGACCGCAGTATCCGGATGTTCTACCACCACCAACAGTTCCACCTATCCCTGTGGAAGTAGACATACCAGCCCTTCTGGAGATCATGAGAGGAATGATGGCTACTCAACAACATCAGATGTTAGCCCAGCAGCGCATATACGCTCAGTTACAAGAGCAGAACGTACTACTCAACCAAGGGTTACAGACGGCATTAGAAAGAGGGACAAGGCCAGATTCAGGAGCATCAGCCAGGTTTTGCAAGTACAACCCCCGTCGTTTCGAGGGCACGGAAGATGCCATCTCAGCAGATGCGTGGCTTAAGGATATTGAGGCTATTCTGACAGCAGCTAAGGTACCAGCGGAAGAACGTGTGGATCAAGTGAAGTTGTTACTTCAGGATCTCCTACGTGATTGGTGGGAATCAGAGGAAGTAGGCGTCAGACGTCCTGTTGCTTGGGACGATTTTACTGCAAGGTTCAAGACGAAGTACTAGGAGGTTGTGGCGCAGTTTGAGCTACAACAGAAGTTTATCAACCTCAAGCAGGCCGGCAAGACGGTAGATGCTTATACAGCAGAGTTCTGCAGATTGAGTAGGTTTGCCCCAGAGATGGTAGCAACAGAGAGCCAGAGGGCTATGAGGTTCCAGTAAGGGTTTCACCTTGAACTCTTGCAATTGATAGAGGGGCACAATTATCAGACTTTTGACGAAGTATTGACGGCAACCCGAAGTTATGAGATCACCATTAAGAGGATTACAATAAGGACTGGTGGTCAGAAGAGATCTTACAGTCAGATTGAAGGAGAAGGGGGAGCAGCTCCCCGAACAACAGCACCATCCCTTGGCATTCGCATTCACGATGTGGCAATGCGAGGGCCAGCACCACTACCCAGGCAGCAGCAGCAACAACCAAGGAAGAACCAGCAACCCCCAGCGGGCTGTACTTATTGTGGAAAGATGGGGCACACTAGAGATGTGTGTCGGGCATTGAACGGACTGTATTTGATATGTAGAAATCCAGATCATCGGGTTACCATATGTCCCATGAATTCGAGGTCAGGAGGACCAGTGCAGCAATTTTCTGCTCTGTCAGCACCAGGGGCAGGACAGTATCGAGGACCAGCGGTAGAAGTGAGACCATTGGCACAACGCCCGTTAATGCCGCAGGCTCAGATGTTTCGGCAGCAGGGACCACCGATGCAGCAACACCAGCATAGACCACCCCAGCATCATCAAGGCAGGGGCCAGCAGCAGCACCAGGCTAGGCCGCAGCATGGAAACCTACAAGGAAGTCGAGGGCAGGCATTCACTCTGTCCTTGGAGGAGGCATTACCATCGAGAGATGTTGTGGCAGGTAACATTCTCGTCGTCTCATATCCCGCAGTAGCATTGTTTGATTCAGGAGCATCACATTCATTTATATCTGCACAATTTGTAACACGGCTAGGAATGAAGTTCGAGGCATTGCCAGGAAGGTTGAATATACTCACTGGTAATGGGCTCGTAGGAGTTAGTAGAGTTATTCTAGCGTGTAGCGTTGTAGTTTGCGGGCATTCCTTACCCGCCCGGTTGATAGAATTTTCTGTTAGAAATTTCGACGTTATCTTAGGCATGGACTGGCTGAAAGACAGTCATGCGACAATAGATTGTCGTAGAGGGAGTGTATCTTTTGATATTCCAGGCGTGAAACGATTCACCTTAGTCAGATCAGAGGCAACTCAGCAAGAGCAGGGAGTAATAACGGTAATGGAAGAAGTTCAAGTTCCGAAGGTAGTTGAAGAGTTTCTAGACGTATTTCCTAAAGAACTTCCAGGTCTACCACCGATTAGAGATATTGAGTTCAGCATAGAATTGGCACCTGGAACTAAACCGATATCAGATCGAGTTTACATAATGGCGGATTCAGAGTAGGCCAAGGTATATCAGCACATAGAGAAACTGAAGGAGAAGAAGTTCATCCAAGCTAGCATATCGCCATGGGCAGCACCAGTGGTTCTTGTAGGAAAGAAGGATGGATCATCCAGATTGTGTATTGACTATAGGAAGCTTAACGCGGCAACAGTAAAGAACAAGTACCCATTATCCAGGATCGACGACTTATTTGGTCAATTGAGCAGGGCTAGAGTTTTCTCCAAGATAAATCTTCGTTCAGGGTATCATCAAGTGAGGGTTCGGAAGGAGGATATTCCCAAGACAGCGTTCAGGTCGAAGTATGGGCATTATGAATTCTTGGTGATGCCGTTTGGTTTGACCAATGCTCCAGCAATATTCATGGATTTAATAAACTGCATCTTTATGCCGTACTTAGATCAGTTTGTCGTTGTATTTCTTGACGACATTCTCGTATATTCTGCTAGTAAAGAGGAGCATGAAGACCACCTCAGAAAAGTGTTACAGGTTTTGAGAGAGAACCAGTTGTATGCCAAGCTCAGCAAGTGTGAGTTTTGGTCGGATCACATTTCCTTTTTGGGTCATATCATATCAGAAGCTGAAGTAGCAGTAGATCCCAAGAAGGTAGAAGCAGTAGAGAGTTGGCCAGTACCCAAGACCGTAGCTGATGTACGGAGTTTCTTAGGATTGGCAGAATATTACAGAAGGTTCGTATCAGACTTTGCAAGGCTTTCAGCACCTATGACCCGCTTGACACGAAAGGATGTACCATTTGTTTGGTCGGCAGAATGTCAGGCATCATTTGAGAATCTGAAGCAGAAGTTGATATCAGCACCTATTCTTACATTGCCAGTTGGACCCAGGGGTTTTACAGTATATTGTGATGCATCAGGAAAAGGACTTGGGTGCGTCCTCATACAACATGGGAAGGTGATAGCATACGCATCTAGGCAACTTCGAGACCACGAGAAGAATTATCCAACTCATGACTTAGAGTTGGCGGCAGTAGTATTTGCTTTGAAACTATAGAGGCATTACTTATATGGTGATCGAGTAGACATGTACACAGACCATAAAAGTCTGAAGTACATCTTTACTCAGAAGGAGCTGAACATGAGGCAGAGAAGATGGTTAGAGCTGATCAAGGATTACGACGTAGAGCTTCAGTATCATCCAGGCAAGGCTAATGTAGTAGCAGACGCTCTTAGCCGAAGAGGCGGCGTATTTATGTTAACAAACCAGAAGCACATTTTAGTAGACCTACAGGAGATGGGCATCGAAGTTATACTTCCTAGTGATGGAGGAATTCTGACAAGTCTACAAGTTCAATCTGACTTGGTAGACAGGATCAAGGCAGCTCAGGCGTAGGACCCAAGGATTCAGAAGCTTAGGGCAGAATGTGAGTCAGGACTCAGAAAGGAGTTGAAAATTCATGAAGATGGTACCCTTAGGTTTGGATCACGCATATGTGTGCCTAGTGGAGATATCAGACAAGAGATTATGACAGAAGCTCACAGTTCGCAGTATTTTGTACACCCTGGAGGGACCAAGATGTACCAAGATATCAAGCAGCACTTCTGGTAGAACGGGATGAAGAGGGAGATAGCTAGATTTATTTCATGTTGTTTGGTATGTCAGCAAGTGAAGGCAGAACAGCAGAGGCCAGCTGGGTTTTTACAACCACTTTCTATCCCGGAATGGAAGTGGGAACACATCACAATGGACTTTGTGACCGGTTTACCGAGATCACCAAGTGGTAAAGATGCTATTTGGGTGATAGTGGACCGACTTACAAAGGTAGCACACTTTCTTCCTTTCAGAGTAGGGCAATCTACAGAAAAGTTGGCAGAGTTGTATATGCAACAGATAGTCAGGCAGCATGGAGTCCCTGTCAGTATTGTGTCCGACAGAGATACCCGTTTAACATCACATTTCTGGAAGAGCTTACATCATAGTCTGGGTACCAAGTTAAGATTTAGCACGGCTTATCATCCACAGACGGACGGGCAATCAGAAAGAACAATTCAGACTTTAGAAGATATGTTGCGAGCTTGCACCCTAGATTTTGGAGGATCTTGGGAGAGCCACCTGCACTTAGTTGAGTTTTTATACAACAACAGTTATCAAGCCAGTATCCAGATGACGCCATTCGAAGCTCTATATGGTAAGAAGTGTAGGTCGCCACTAGCATGGGATGATATCGGGGAGAGGAAGATGTTAGGCCCAGAAATGATTGTCCAGACCGTTGAAGTGATTAAGGAAATTAGAGAGCGACTTCGAGTTGCGCAGGATCGGCATCGTCATTGGGCGGACCAGCATCGTAGGCCGCTAGAGTTTTCTGTTGGGGACCACGTGTTCTTGCGGATCTCACCTACCAGTGGGGTCATTAGATTTGGCGTTCGCGGGAAGTTGAGTCCGAGATACGTAGGACCATTCGTTATCCTTGATAGGGTAGGCAATGTTGCTTATCGTTTATCCCTTCCACCTTCGTTACGAGAGGTGCATGACGTGTTTCATGTATCTCAATTGCGAAGGTATGTATCGGACCCCAGCCATATCCTCGATCATTCTGAGTTGGTTGTTGGTACCAACTTGTCTTACGAGGAGCAGCCGGTGTCTATTTTAGACCGGAGAGAGAAGATACTCAAGAACCGAACAATTAGCCTTGTCCGGGTTGCTTGGGGTCATCACCCTTTAGGGGAGTCAACATGGGAACGTGAGGATTATATCCGATCACGGTATCCACACCTGTTTGACTCACAAGGTATATCTTTTTCTGTATACCTTGATTGTCTTAACTCCTCATGCTTGTCACCTTACGAGTAGAATTGTTTGGTATCGTAGAATGTTCAACATGGATATGTTACTTACTGTTAACATTGTAGAATGGTTGCTTGCTCCAATTGCTTATGCTTAGATTAGTTTAGCTTTGATGTTATCATCTTGCTTGGATTTGAAATTCCGAGGACAGAATTTTTCTAAGGAGGGTAGAGATGTCACTTCCCGTTCCCAGAATACGTATTTATTTAATATTTATCATGTATTATTCTGTATTTAAATTCCTTTAATTTCGTGTTAATTTATTTTCTGCAATTATTTTTCTGTATTTTACTCTCTGCATTTTACTTTCTGCTTTGGTTATTAGGTTCGGCCTAGATTGGTTTGTTTTTGGTTTTTTTGGTTCATCATGAACCCAACTTCCCACCTACCACCACTCCTTCATTTAAAGCTCATCCCCTTTCTCTCTCTTCATTCACTTCACCATTACTCTTCTTCTTCCTCCATTACTCTTCCTCCCACCCATTTGGAGAGGCAAGTACATCTTGCACACCATAAGGGATTTTATGCATCCTCATTTATTTTTAGTCTATGTTGTTCATCTTCTCATCCTCTACAAGTTTAGGTCTTGAATTTCTTGATTTCCATGGATGGTTGGATGTAGATCTAAGTTTCAAGTTTTAGTTTTCATATAGATTTTATGGTTTTGATCTATCAAACTTTGTTGTTTTCGAAAATAAGTGGTTCCATATTGTAGAGAATTTAATTCTACCAAAGTTTGGCTTTTGAAAAGTTAGATTTCGACTTGATTTGAGGAAGTTATGGCCAAAACAATTTTGGTCAAACTTCTATGTTCATCTGTCCTGATTCTGGCAGGGACGATGAATAGTGTCTGGCCGCATAAGGATTTCTGGCCGCATAAGATTTTCAGGCCGCATAAGCTTTTTTGGCCGTATAAGGTTTTCAGGCCGCATAAGCTTTTCTGGCCGCATAAGGATTTCTGGCCGCATAAGGATTTTTGGGCCGCATAAGCTTTTCTGGCCGCATGACCATTTCTGGCCGCATAAGCTTTTCTGGCCGCATAAGCATTTTCTGGCCGCATAAGCTTTTCTGGCCGCATAACCATTCCTGGCCGCATAAGCTTTTCTGGCCGAAAAAGCTTTTCTGGCCGCATGACCATTTCTGGCCGCATGAGCATTTTTGAGCCGAATAAGGATTTTTGAGCCGCATGACCATTTCTGGCCGCATAAGCATTTTTGAGCCGCATAAGGATTTTTTAGCCGCATGAGCATTTTTGAGCCGCATAAGGATTTTTGAGCCGCATGAGCATTTTGAGCCGCATAAGGATTTTTGAGCCGCATGAGGCTGATTTTGGCTGATTTTGATTGTTTGATGCTCTTTTTGACTGTTTTCTGGCCCGAATTTCTCCTAGATTCCAACATGAAAGTTGTAGATCTTTTTTTGGCTTCAAGAATGTGTTACCAACTATTTTATGCTAGTTATAGACTCGACCATGCTTAATACTAATTTGACTTTCATGCCTTGTCACGAATTGACCCCGACTATTACTTTGACTAATAATTGATCATGCGTTCCTAGTTGGAACTAAGAGACTGGCTAGTCGTCTTACTGAATTGAATGAATGAGACACGTTCATATTAATTATGAACTATTGTAATCGACTGGCTGATCCCGAATATTGACGTACAAGCACATGCAGGCTTCAATTTATTTATTTATTTTACAAAAGCAGCATGTGTACTTTATGGTCAAGGCATGATTACTCCGTGGTTAGTTCTGATTGTTGTATTACGCTATGTAAGACCTGCAACCTAACCGCACTGGTATCGTTGTAGAGTTGTACATATCGTACCCCGTACGAAAGTACTCATTTGAATGACCATGACCCACGGCATGGGATTTCACTTAACGTAGAGACTATTAAGTTAAATAAAATAGTAATTGCATGGAGAGAATGGATTTCCGAGTTCTTACATGGTAGCCCTCTTGGGACTAGTAGTGCCCGACAGGCCGGCTGGTCTCCACAAATACTACAAATCTGCCACACGGGCAGGGAGCGGTATCTGGTTATATTATCTATTGTATATTGTATATTAATGACGGGCGTCCTGATGGGACTCGTCTAATTCATGATTGGCGTAATTGATTGACTGGGTAAACTAGCCTTGCTTGCACATAGTAAGAACTGAGGAATCTCTATTGCATAATTCCAGGATAACTTGGAACTCACAGTAGCAAGCCGTAGTAGTTGAATGGCCATTTAAATTAATTTATTTGTGTACTGTATGTCCCCTGTTACCTAACTGAGATGATCAGAATGTCAGGACATGACGGGCCAACTTCTGTCCTTGTTTGGTTGGGAGGTTGGTTCGAAGTGTCGTGATACTATATGAATCCCAGTAGAAAGCAGAGATCTATTTATCATATTTTCTCATTACTGGTTTTAATCTCTCATATCGTGCTTCCTTGTGGTACTTGCTATTAGAGGTCTAACCTCTCTGGTTTTGTATGGCCAGATTTAGTGCCGATCCCTGAGGATCCAGCTTACTTCTACCCCCACGATGGTCAACACTAGAGGGATGATCGCAGGAGGGCTCGAGTGGGTTTTCTTACTTCCCCGCTCATTTTGTTAAATACTTTATACTTTGTCGTTTGGCACCGACATGTTTGTCGGATTGTCTTGTACCTACTTTTGCATAATTATAACTAAGTCAGGCTGCAGCTGATAACAATTGTGTACACTTTGCTACATCATCTGGCTGTGTCTTGTAAAGCCAGATATCAAGAACATTTTGACTGAACGTTTGGGACGCCTTACTGCTTTATCTTACATGTTCTCTATTTCTGTTTCTTATTTGAATGATTGAGACAATAGATGTGAAATGACCATAGTGAGACTTTCATGTAGTATGCACCCCCTTGTCTTTTAGACAGCATTGATCGTATTATACGGTATTCATCTACCCGTAATACGTAGCTGGCTGAGTCATTCCCCCGCTCTCCAGTATTCTGGTTCTGGGGCGTGACAAGACATCTACTCCAAGCTCTACTAGTGTCCTCTAGGCTAGATTGATCCTCCAAGTTACCTGTAAAATTTTACCAACAGGTCCAATCGGGACAGGAACGAATACATATATCTCACACAGTTCATATCATGACAGGAAATGTAAAGCAAGCTATAGAATAAAATACATGAAACGCTATAAGAAATAAACATGAATAGCAAAAGAGATATCTAGTAAACTGGAAATATAAATATTGAAAAATAAGAACTGTAAGTGACTAAGTGATTTAGAGCAGAAGATGGTTATGTGAATGGCTTGAATTTGCACATGCTTACGCTACAGAGTTTGCACATGATTACCTACTTTGGAATTGTTCACATGAACACTTCTACTCTTCCATACCACAATCAATACACAAGGATCTAGACAGGTTATGTTATTGCACATGATACATAAAGCTCATGAGAACATGAGTGTACATGAATAGTTTATACATGAAGTGTAGAGCCTAAAAATCAAGTTGCGACCTGAATATATTATTCAGTGATCAAATTGCGCCCCAAGAATTAGGTTGTGCCACTGATATGAAGCTCAGAGAACAGACTGTGCCACTGATCAGGTTGCGCCTGATATCAGACTGCGTCCAGTCTTTTGTGCCAAAACCTACGTGGCATCTGATAATTAATGGTCATCATTATCTGACAACACTGGCGACTGACACAACAGTGAACGAGAAAAATCTCTTCGAATCCCGCGAATTATGTCGCTCAAGAAAATGTAGTGGACAGTTGCCCTGTACGCTTCGTGAGTTGCACCCAGACGTAATCTAAACAAAATCCTTAGTTGCGCCTGGGCGCAACCTGAACGACTTTTGCTCAGAAGCTGCCACATGTGTAGGCGCTGCCCAATTCAAGCGCAGTTTAACTTGTTGACTGAAGCTCGCGCAACCTGATAAAGTTGAGACAACTTACATTCTAAAGCAGGATGACATGGTGCACATGCCACTAATCTTTCAAGATGTGTCTACTATCCTGTACACGACCACGCGCATCTCAATTATATGATGCCATGCGTCTAAATACAGTTAGTACATGATTGACAACTGAATGAAAGTTGACGCAACAGGAGGTTAGCGTAACTCAATGTGGCACAATCCAGCTTCGCGCACCATCAGAATAACTGCTAAAATAATTATTTCAAGAACTCTATAAATAGAGTTTTCAATCATCATCAGTTACACGGACAGAGAACAAGAACTCTTGCAAAATTGCTGCTGCATTCTCCAGAGGCTACAGTCTTCAAGTTCACATAGTCCAAGGGATAAAGTGATCGTCTTCTGATCAGATTTCTAAAGTTATACTTCCCCAGAATTCATTGTACTTTGTACTCTTTTACAAGTTTGGAATAAACAAGATTTTATTTTTGCAAATAAAATGGCGACTCTGCTGGGGACGAGTTTCTCCTCCGACGAGAAAGTGATAACTCAATGTGATATTGCGTCGATTGGCAAGACGCAGAAGACTCTGGTTGTTCAAGTCAACCAGGCAGCCTACGAGAATATGATCAACACCAAGAGCAACAAGCGTACGGTGGCGGTCATCATGAATAGGACTGTGTGGACTCCTAAATCTCCTACAGTCGCTGTTGCCCAGGCGTAACGTGAGTGCTCAATGACCAAGGCGCAATCCGCCTCAGTGGCTCCAGCACAACCTGTTTCTGTTGCTAGGGCGCAATCTGCTCACTCTGCTGCCCATGTGCAGCCTACTACTATCTTTGCTGCCAAGGTGCAGTCAGTTTAAGCTACTGTCGAGGCACAGTCTACCAAAGTTGCAGCTAAGGCGCCACCAGTAGTCCGTAGGACTATGGCGCAACCCAAGCAATCGGCAACCCAGGCGCAGTCTGCTACTCTGGCGCAACTCAAGGGAACTAGTCTTTTGGCTATTCCCTCTTCCAATTCTCAAGTTCTGAACTTGGAGAATTCGTGTCCTAGTGCCAACACTAAACAGAACAAAGGGAAAAGTCCTATGACATTTCCTCAATTGGCACAATCTATGCCTAAAATGGTCACACAACGGAACAAAGGGAAACACTTCTTAGCTAACCCTATTCAAAATAAAGGAAAGCACCCTTTGGTCTTTCCTCAAAATTCTCTGGTCTATGACTCAGAGGAAGACGTATCAGATTCTATTCCTGTAAACAGAGGTCCTCGGATCTCTGATACCGGAAAGAATACTGATCAGAGAGGTATCTTACCTACCCCTATGGGGTCTGGTCAAGACCTTCCTACCTTCCAAATTTCAAGATCCAAGCAAAAAAAATTGAAGGTATCACAAACAGAGACACCGGGAGCAAAATTTTCAGATTTACGCGCTTATCTCAATGGGCGTCAACCAATATCAACTTTGGCAAAACACAAGAACCCTATGCCAAAGGCCAATCTGCACCAAAAGCCAAAGTTTGAAAAGAAAGACCCATCTACCTATTCTAATGAGTTGAGTACATCTTTGTACACTCAAGGAACTAAACAACTGAAGAATATGAGACATGTTCTTAACATCATTAAGGAATATGTTCCTCCGACATCTTCTCGTCCTGTGATTGTAACTGATCTCCGGTAACGTCTTACACAAAGACGGAAGACTACGAAAATGTTTTCCTCACCTCCAAATCGTGTTTCAAATCGCCACTGCCTACATGAAGTTGTCATCAACTGTTGTTGCCAATCGGCTCGACGAGCTGTCTTCGATCATCTAAACTATGCTTCAACTCCTGAACATATAATAGAAGACGAAGATAAACTATTATATGCTTCTGTTAACATGACTTCTCAAGACACTGGGGGTGGGAAACGTCTAAGACGTAATGCATCCCGTAATCCTAGTCAGCATTACTTAGATCGGATCCATACATCTAGTGAAGGTGTCTTTCAATACACTAGATCGAGAAATCGACATTTGAGCCAAGGTGTCTTTAATCAAGAAGATCTCCCTATCACCCATGTGGGAGAGGACTCTCTTTCGGAGTTTGATGCAGATAGTGAAAGTTCTGAACAAACTATCTCATCAATAGCAGTAAGAGAAGTGACGGCATATACCATTACGGAAGATCAAGATGCCTCTACGTCAACCAGCCAAGAGCAACGAATTGTTACATTAGAAGATAAATTAAAAACTATGGCAGAAATGGTTGTGAGCATGCACACCATAATGGTGGCTCAACATACAGTGCCTCCGATTGTAAATCCTGTTACAAATCCTGAGCTTATAGCATCTTCTGTACCTGTTAGTCTGGGGGTACCAGTCCCTCAGGTTGCTTCTGTGCCAATTCAAGCTGATCCAAGTCAGTCTGGTGCTGGGGGTGGTAAATACCACGCTGTTCCTCCTTCTAACACTTCTAACCAGCCTACAAATTCCCAAACATCAGGGGATGCTAATAAAACTGTAAAACTCTTACGCACTCAGTTTGAGGCCTTCAACCAACAGGATGGCCTACAAAGACTGGGCATAAAGCAACTATATCCTACAGAGTGGAAGGAAGTTCCATTTCCTCCTAAGTATAAGCTTCCAACCATTATGTTGTTTGATGGCAGCACTTCTCCAAGTCAGTACATCAATCATTTCAAAGTGATGACTGATCAATTACAGCCAAATGATGCTCTCTTTACCAGAGTGTTCGTCGGTTGTTTAGCCGGTGCAGCATATAACTGGTATCGTAGCCTGCCTGATGGCTGTATCACTTCTTTTGCTGGTTTCAAGCAAATATTCTTGGAACGATTTTATGAGGGAGTCAATGACATAATGATGTCTGTCCTCATTAAAATTAAACAGAGGCACAATGAATCCATAGAGAGTTTCATTGAAAGATTTTGCCGAGAGGCACTCAAAATGCCTTTAGGTACTCCATCTGCTGTAATAATAGACACTTGTAAATCAAACTTGTTGTCTATTATCAGTATGTGGACGGAATCTACATAATTCTAGGATTGGCCTTCTTTCATTGTTAATGCAAAGGCGACAGAAGTTAGTGACGAAAAGTTCAAACAGTTAGGAGTCCAGATGACTCATCCTAACCAAAAAGAACATTCTACACCCGGGGGTAGTAATCGCCAGAATAACCACAAGAATAAGGAAACACTGGCCATTAATCTCAAAGGCAAAGAGTCTTTGGCTGTCAATGTTACTCAGACGGCATCCACCCCATCAGCACCACTGCAAAAGTCAACTCGTCCAAAAGACGAGTATTCTTTCGACGAAGATGATACTTTAAGCATCTTCGATTGCTTGATCAAAAGCAATAAGCTTCAGCTTCCAGAGGCAAAGCGACCAGAAGAAGTTGGTAAAACTGATTACCCTAAATACTGTGTTTATCACAGATTCATAGGGCATCCAACCAGAGCATGTTACGTGCTCAAGGGCAAAATCCAGGAGTTAGTCAACTCTGGAGCAATTACTCTACAGCAGGACGAGAAAATGGTGACTGCTAACGTGGTTTCTCTCCAATTTGGTGATTTTCCACCACAACTCGTACAAGATGGTACTGTCCCCATTCCAAGGACTACTCTAGAAATTGTAAATATCCTACCTCCTCAAAATGAAGGTCTTGTTCCGCTGTCAACTGACAGAGGAGAGATTATATGGATTCATCCAGATCTGGTGGAAGAATTTGAAACGCCTTTCTCTTCTAAGCAAAAGAAGCATTCCAAGTCTAAATCCAAGAACTGTAACATGGTATCCTTTGAACCAATAACAGAAGAAGAAATTCTAATAGACACTAGATCTGGGAAACCCTATCTTCCGGAGTATTCCGAAAATCAAGAGAACCCTGCTCCATCCTCGGATGCTCTTCCTCCATCATCTTCTCCTGCTGAAGATACACCATCTACATCCTTGCCAGTGTTCGAGACATCTCCTCCTAAACCAACATCAGCAGACAAGGGAAAGCGACCTGTTCGCTTTGATAAAGCATTGAAGAAGTCATCATCTCTTGGACTTGAAAAGCCTTACAATTTTGATACATTGGCTCAATTGGCCAATACTCCAGCAAGATTGTCAATTTTTGAACTTTTTCGTCTCTCAAAAGAAACTCGTGAGACATTAAGTGAAGCCTTGATTCAGGCTAACGCTTGTTTGACTCTTCTCAAGAAACCGAAAAGGAGCCAGTCAGCTGTGCACATTGTCATAGTGTATTCGAATTAATGCCCAATATCACTTTTACACAATATGACATGTTATTAGAAGACAATCGTCATGATCGTCCTCTCTATTTCACGGGGTATGTGGAAACCATAAAAGTCGACCGCATTTTGATCGATCCCGGGTCTGTACTTAGCATTATACCGAAGTCCTTACTGGATGCTTTGAAAATCCCAGTACACAATCTTTCTATAACTATCACTACCATCCTGGGATTCAATCAAGGAAGAAGTGAACCTTTGGGAAAAATACGCCTAAAACTTCAAATTGACAATCTTCGTACAAAGGTAACTTTCTATGTTATTGACAATCATGGCTCATATAATGCTTTGTTGGGAAGGTCATTCCTCCATGAACACAATATTGTACCCTCTACACTCCACCAATGTTTCAAATATGTGGATGGTAATGGAGAAGTCCAAAAAAGGTTGCAGATTTGAATCCTTTCAAAGGAGTTGAAGCATACTGCAACGATTCTTGTATGTACAAAGAGGAATTCATGAAGGTGGTACTAGCAATGGACACAGATGAAGAACAGAAGAGTATACCTAATGATACTCTGGTGATTACGGTCAAAGGACGTACCTCCTGTCCTCAGTCTTCTAAACCTCTGACTATCTATCTTCCTTCCCATGAGAAGCAGCCTAAAGGTGATAGTCAGGAACAAAGAGAGCTCACCTCTTCTGAACCGCTTGTAATCGACCTTCGTCACATGATGCTCCCTCCTCTTTCTCGTTCTTCTTATCCCCCTCTTATCATCAATCTGACTAAGCCTGCTAAGGCTAAAGTCCCTGTTGTAAATGATGGTGTAAAAATCAATAAAGCATCTCCTTTGCAGTATACTGATGTCTTTTACTATACTCAGTGTTATCTGGATATGCTAGATAGCTTTAAACCACTTACAATAGAAGTCGTATCATCTCGACAAAACGTGGTATCGCTGGATTCAATACAAGAGTCGTACTTCTTAGTACCGTCTCGAAAGAAAGATGAAAAGCCTATATTCTTCAACAAAAGAGAAAAACCAAAAATCATGCTCTATAATAATAATAGAGATGATACAGAAAGGCTATAATTACGATGCTATAGTCCACAATATAAAGCCATCATCCGTAAAATGGGCTATGATTTCAGAACAGGTCTCAACAATGGTAAAGGAAGGCGAACCCCTCTTCGTATTGCTGTTCCAAAAAGAAAATCACAACAATACCACAGTAAAATGAAACGAGGACTAGGTTATATGTCACCACTTCCAACTCCAGAACCTTCTGAATCTGATGAAGAAGAACGTTCAAACTCTTCTGATTCTATCTCATGGGATTCTGATACCAGCATCGGTCATGTTCATAATGTGATAATATCTTCTAACATGGTGTCTGTCGAATTCTCAGAAGATGACGAAAGTGACATTGAAGAAACTACTAAAATGGACCCTTGGGCACAAAGGATGGACAATCAGTAGGAACTTCGTTTTGAACAACGAGAACCACCTACTGAGGTTCAACTGGTCCAAATTGATATTGGAGAGAAAGGTGTATCACGACCAATCTTCATTAGCAAAAATCTTCCAGAGGATGATAAACAAGAATTAATTCACCTTATTCATGAATACATTGACGTCTTCGCCTGGAGTTACAAAGATATGCCGGGATTAGATCCTCAAATTGCAACTCACAAGCTTAACATTTTGCCGAATGCCAAACCGGTCAAACAACAACAACGGTAATTCAAGCCTGGAATGATAGATGCAATTGATGATGAAGTCAAAAAGCTTATAGCTTGCGGTTTTATCAGAGAAGAACAACATCCTGACTGGGTAGCCAATGTCGTCTCAGTCCTGAAGAAGACCGGAAAGGTTCGAGTTTGCATAGACTTTTGGGATCTCAATGATGCTTGTCCTAAAGCTGAATTCCCTCTCTCAATTACTGATGTTATGATCGACAATACATGTGGATTCGAACGAATTTCTTTTATGGATGGGTTTTCTGGATATAATCAAATCCGGATGAATCCTGAAGATGAGAAACATACTTCGTTTCGTACTCCTCGGGGTGTGTACTATTATACGGTCATGTCGTTTGGTCTTAAGAATGTAGGTACAACTTACCAGCAGGCTATGAGTACTATTTTTTGCAATCATCTGCGAAAGACTATCGAATGCTATGTTGACAATATTGCTGTCAAAAGTCATCTCAAAGAAGATCACATTCAAGATTTAAGAACTATCTTCAATCTAATACGCCAGCATAAACTAAAAATAAACCCCACCAAGTCTTTCTTGGGTGTCTCTAGTGGTAAGTTTTTCAGCTTCGTCATTACCTCTAAGGGTATACACGTTGATCCCGAGAAGATCAAAGCCATTCAAGAGATGCCTACGCAACCTAAAAGAGCTACGAGGATTCCAAGGTCGACTTGCATACATCAGGCGGTTCATTTCGAATTTATCTGGATGTTGCAGACCATTTACTCAATTAATGAAGAAAGGTGTATCTTTCGTTTGGACAGAAGAATATCAATGAGTCCATCGGTTCTTGTACCACCGATCTCAGGAATACCCTTCTTAATGGATGTCCGAGCAATGGATCATTCATTGGAAGCTTTGCTGGCTCAAAAGAACAAGGAAGGCCATGAACAAGCCATCTACTATCTTAGTCGAACGATGATTGGAGCTGAACATCGTTATAGTCCGATAGAAAAGGAATGTTTAGCCTTAATGTTTGTTGTTCAGAAGACAAGACATTACATCATAGGCCAAACTATTCATGTCATATCCCGAGTCAATCCTCTTCGAGTTATAATGAAGAAGCCAAGTACACTCAATTCTAGGCTTGCCACATGGGCCATATTACTAGCATAATATGATATAGTTTATGTTCCTCAAAAGTCTGTGAAAGGCCAAGCACTTGCTGACTTCTTAGCAGCTCATCCTGTCCCTGAGACATCTAAACTTTATGATGAGATTCCAAACGAAATATTAGAATCAAATATGATCTCAAAAGAATTTCCAACCTGGAGGTTGTTCTTTGATGGAGCTTCTAGAATTGGACCTGGAGGTACTATTGTTGCTGGAGTAGGAATTGTTCTTATTTTACCCGATGGATTAACTATTCAAAGGGCTTATTCTTTAGACGAATCATGCTCCAAAAATGTGGCAGAGTACAATGCTTTTCTCATCGGACTCCAATTGGCTAAACAACTGGATATTGAATATCTCGAAGTATATTGTGACTCTAAGCTGATTGTTAATCAGGTTAGAGGCATATATGAAGTCCGATATCAAGATCTAGTACCATACCATAAAGCAGCAACCAAGATAGCTTCTTCATTTAAAGGATTCTTCATCGAACATGTACGTCGGGCATGCAATACAGAAGCTGATGCCTTAGGTAACCTAGCTGCGGTATTGGTAGTTCCAGTCAAAAGACAACAGATGGTTGTTATCTCTAATAGAGAACTATTCTATGTTGAAAACAACCACAACATTAAATTCAGCAACCTAACTGAAGTCAATGTTATTAGCGAGGATTGGAGAGTACCTTTTATTGATTTTACAGTGCATGACATCTTGCCAGAAGATCCTAAATGTACTTACTATGATACATATGAGCAAAGGCAAGTTCGAGGCAAAATGGGAAGGACCGTATGTAATAAATAAAGTCTTCTCCAATGGAGCCTATCAATTAACATATATGGATGGCAGAGTTGCTATGATGCCCATCAATGGCAAATTTCTCAAAAAATATTATGTATAAAGACAAATTGTACTTTATTTTCAGAGACATGATGTAAATAAAAGTTTATTTTTTATTCAAAAGCAGAATGGAATTACATAATATTAAGGACGGGGAGGAGGCCCTGACCCTTCCTGATTAAATACAAAGTTCGTCAACCGCTCAAACATCTCATTGTCTGAACGCACCAGGAACTCACAAACAACCATCCTCTATGCCTCTTCTTCGGCAGTTTTTCCAGGCTCCACTAACTTGGAGATCAAATCCTGTCCTGGTGTAGGAGGAACAGTTGAGCCTTCGCCCCTTTCTTTTTGAGAAGGCACTAGAGGCTTAGCAAGGGAAGTCCTAGTTTCTTCAGTCTTCGGAGCAATCAAATCTTTGGAAGACATTTTTTCTTGCACAGGAAGAAAAAAGATTGACAATTAACAGGCAGAACAACTAAGTAATCAGCCTTGAGAACTGATGCAACTTTTGGAAAGAAGCACAACTGTTTGTTCATTTTTAATAGTTCATTCATAACCGACTCTTCATCTTTCCTTCTTCGAAACCGACGTCCTTGATTCATTCGCTTTCTTTTTCGAAAATTTAAACGACCATTCATTCATTCAATATTCCTTCCTCAGAAATCGAAGTGAATGATCACCCATTCATTTATCATAGTAAAAGGTCATGTCTTTTACGAACTTGAATTCCAAATATTCACATCAAAACAACTTACCACATTCATAATCCTCTCTGGATTCTGTTATCTATGACAGCATAGCAAAATCAAATTGTAAAAAAAATAATAAGATAATTATTTCTTTATTCTTTCTTTAAAAGCATAGATACATCTTGATGAAAATCTATTTACATCTTGGATTTTCATTCTAAATTAAGGTCTATTACATCTTTGGATCTTCTCATCGATAATGAAGGTCTATTACATCTTTGGATCTTCTTATTTGTTGGTGGCAATTCCTTGTCGTCTAAACCTGAACCAACGAGCCAGACAATAGAATTAACTCTAGTCTTGTCTCTGAGAAAGGCGAAAGGAGAACCCCAGAGTGCAGCAGTCCAAAGATGAGCTGTTGTCAATACAACTGGTGGAGAGAAGACAGCCTACCAGGGGAACTAGGAACGAGATCACCCTTGTGATACAATTCCTAGTTCTACGTCTTCACCATCCAACTCTCATGTATAAAGGCTCTTCCTACCATCTGAGGAAGACCCTTCTTAACATGAAGAGTCCTGAGCTGTCTGATTTGAGTGTCAGAATCACATGAGCTGTCTGATGTGAGTGTCAGAAAAAATGCTCTCTACAACATTCAAATCACCAATGCCAGTTCTGAAGAAGCTCGCTAACCGAGTCCCTGCAAATATCAATGAAACAAGAGAAGTTAGCAGAATTGATTAGCAGTATGCGTCTACAAACAGGTGCACATCAGCAGTATGCTCCTACAAACATGTGCACATCATCATTGCGCCTACAAATAGGCGCACATCAGCATTGTGCCTACAAACAGGCGCATATCGGCACTAAGCACTGATCAAACAAGTGTATGTCAGCAATACGTGCCTCTGATCGGAGCTAAATACTGGACCATAGTATGCGCCTATTCTCAGAAATAGTTAGCACATATCAACAAGTGTCTACACCATGCAGATTGATACTTGTCTCCAAAAGTGGTGTGAAAGAAGAATATTCATACCATTGATTTCTTTGTCGAGACTTACCAATTTTTGAAGACACGGCATGCAGGCAAATAACATCA
>JANAVB010029815.1:8790805-9008305 GCA_029216955.1 Iris pallida | reverse complement strand
TTTAGTAATTATTTTTTTTGTATTTATACGTCGTATAGTCGTATTGTACGTCGCAAAAAAATTTGTGTTTTTCGTATTTACTCGTCGAGTGCGAAAATGTACGAGGTACATATTTTTAGAAAAAATGATTTTTAATTTTATTATCGGTGATGGTTTCAAAATAATATATATAATAATTATTTTTTATTAAAAGTTGTGAAAAGTATCTATCGAGGTTGTCAAACTTATTATTTTAATTATTTATAAAAGGCTATCTTATTTTGATGGTAATTTAGAAAACTAGATTTATGGGAATATTCTACCCAACTAAAACACATGAAAATTATTTCATGTACATTTTCAAAAATTAATTTTTATTATTTATAATAAATTATTTAGCAAGAAGGTATTTTAAATATTTGAATATTTATGTTTATTTTCAAAATTTTTTAAAGATATTTCATATTACTATTTAAAATAATTATTCTTATTTTTGAAATTATTATGCTAATTAAATAAAAGGTAGTGTGAAATTTTTCCTATTAATACTTAAAAATTTATTATGATTTTCAAAATTAATTATTATATAAAATCTATAAAAAGATATTTTGGATTTATTTATGGTAAATTAAATGGTGATTAGATTTATTGATTTAAATTAAATAGTTTAATTTAAATGTGTTATTTATCTATATTTAAATTGAATTTGGATTTAGATTTAGATATGAATGTATTGTTTTAAATTTAATAGTAAAATTATCTATTTGGGTTTTAAATAAATCCTAATCTTTATCCAACTGGGAATTTCCACATCCTATAAATAGGCAGGTACTCCTCCATAGATTCCTCACATCCACAAATTCTCCACAACTAAAATTCGTGCATCGTGTCTGTGTCTCCCTCCCATCCACTAATTATTCCTTCTACATATACAATTTTTTTACTCCACATCCGACAAACCCGAACGCAGACTGTTTAGTGTCGCGCAGGACACATCTTCTGACCCCGTCCCTATCGTGTCGGACGTTCCCCGACACGATACATCACAAATTCCAAAACCTAACCCTAACCCTAACCATAGTTTCCCGCCTCCTGGCCCTATTCACCGCCACCACGCCATCCCAGCCAGTGGCCGATCACCACCACTGCCTACAGCACCACCATCACGCTTTTTGTATAGCCACACCCAACCAGGGCACCTACGACCGCCATAGCCTCATTCCATCCAGCCAACCACATCCTCACCACCTCTGCGCTCGGCCACGACCACCGGGCTAAGCACAATCCCTTCAACACCCGAACTCCACCACCGTCACCAAAACCTCCACTGCCACCACCATCAGCTCCCTCAGGCACGCCCACCACCACCCTGTACAGCCCCGAGCCGAGCATGGTGCTTACCCAATTACCTCCGCCGAAGCCCCCATCTTTCTTCAGGCCCTCGCCAGCCACCGACTACCACCGTCAGCCACCCAAAATCTCCAAAAACAAAAACAAAACAACATCTCAAACCACCACAACCCTTACCTACCTCCGTCGACCGGAGCTGCTGCCGCCGGTACGCGAGAATCTGCCCCATCTGCTCCCTCCGTTGACGAGCCGGCGCCACCACGAGCGCGTGCGTGCCACACCAGCACTGGGACACCTCGCCCCCAGCTACTGACGATCCGTTAGAGCGCCATTGAGCGCCGCTTCGACCCCTCTGATACGCCCCTCCGGCCGTGCCGCCATCGATCGCAGTGTGCCGCTCACACATCAGGGCCGCCGCCCTTTTTCTCTAATCTCCATCGAGCCTCCTCTTCTTTCCCGTGCCACCTCCTCCTTGGCGTGCCGCGCGCCGAGCCCAGCTCCCGAACCTCCTCTCCGGCCGTCGCGTCCAGCCGTGCCCCGCAGCACAGCCCTCCGTGAAACCCTCTCCTCTCGCTCCCAGCCTTCCGATCCCTTCCGCCCCAGATCCTCCTCCGCAGACCGCCGTGCCGGCGAACACCTTCGTGCGCCGAGCCCATCGGTCCCCTCCACGCTCCTTCCTTCCTCTTCTCGATCTCCTTTTCCACTTCAATCGCCCTCTCTTCCTTCACTCGTCCTTTTCTAAAGGCTAACCCCTTTTCTTTTCTTTCATAGAGGAAAGAGAACGAGCAGTACTACTGCTCGTATCTCTAAAATTGGAGTATTATTTTCTTAATGTTTCTTTTCTATTTGTTTTAATACTTAATGTTAAGGTTTAGGTATGCTAATATTAGTAGTTGTATAGTTATGTAAATATTGTTCATTATATTCATGTATATAAATACAATATTAAATACCATTATGTATACAGAGTATATATCTGACTAGTTTGTTGTCATATTAGGAATGGTATGTTTATTATGTATTATATTTATTATTATTTATTTTCATTTAGAGTACTAAAAATTTATACTGTTATTAGTATTATCAATTTATGGATTTGATGAAAATATCATTCTAGCTATTTTCAAAGGTAATTTTAAACTTATACTTGGTAAGAGTTAGCTTATAGCCTTAAAAATTCATTTATTCACTTCTTTTTAGATTTTATAATTAATAATAATAATAATATTTTGATAGATAAATGTGACCAAATTATATTAAGAAATTCTAGTTCATTAGTTTGACTAATATATAGTGTCCTACTAAAAACTTATTTTTGACAAATTTAGGATTTTTGGTCAAAAGAAAACTATTTTGAAATTTTAAAGTATTACTTATCTAAAATATTTTAGTTTTTAATTATCATAAGTAGTTTTCTAGAAATCGTATATATATATATTATTATCTAATCTCTTTTAATTATCCTCAAGTCCATGAATAAGCCCATTTATTCCTATTCCCTTCTAATTCTGGACTACCTTATGTCCACCCTAACTAATTTGACCCTTTTGGACCCAATGGAACTATCCGTGCCACCATCAGAGGTCACCTTGCATAGTTGTTACACCGAAGTCGAAGTTCATGCCATATTGATTATCGCAGCACACCAGGCGTACTACCAGGCAAGACACCTTGCCTTTACTGTTTAATTTCTTGCTCAATATCATGCATATTTTATTTCTTATAAGTTGTTCTTTCAAATCCATATGTTGCAAATTACTATACTTTAGTTTTCTTTATGCATCTAGCCTAGAGTTAAGGGACCACCTTTATTTGTGCCGCATTCATTGGCCTGACACTTGTATGCCACGATGTCACGTGTCTCATATAGATTCGAACTTGCGTATCGACCGTACATGGGTGCGTACAGGACGAGCGTTAGGATATAACTGCTATTATAATTGCCTAGAAAACTTAGCGGTTATTAGAAATATCATGGTGTGGATTCAACACGAGTAGTACATGGGGAGGGGAAGACAGTTATTAGGCGCAGGGGCTTTCACACATTTACTTTTCTCTAGCTGCCATTTGTGACTCAGCCGAGAGCTAGTGCGTCGTGCATTTATTTACTTTCCTCTAGATGCCACTAGTGCCTTAGTTGAAACACAAATATGCCGTACATTTACTTTCCTCTAGCTGCCGTTAGTGACTCACCCAAGAGCTAGTGGTCGTGCATTTATTTTCCTCTAGATGCCCCTTAGCTCTCACTCGAGTGCTAATGGGCCGTGTATTTACTTTTCTCTAGATGCCACTAGTGCCTTGGTTGAAACGCTAATGCGCCGTGTTTCTAGTCTCGAGAGCCCTTGTATGGAACGTTGTCTTCAAAATTGCATTTTCACATAGAATGGTTAAGGACCTTTATTTGTGCAGTCACATATATTTTTCTGTTGAGCTTTATTTATTCAGTTATTGGCATGATATTATGTGTCTTGTTACGTCCCTCTGAGGACCTGGTTATCTCGTCAGGTGTGTGCTCTTGTCTTTCACAGGTGTTCTAGCTCTAGTAGTGATCATCGCTATTTCTACGAGGATGATTACACTTGGATCGTCTTCGCTTCGCTCGCCAACTTCATTTCTTTTCTCATGTATTTTTTCTTTACTTGTTGGTAGTAGATTTGTCTCCGCCCAATATATTGTATCAAGACAATTCATTTTCATTATATGATATCTTTTATTTATTTATTTTGTTGTGGATGAGATTAGTTACGGTTCTACTGTATTTTACAGCTTATGTATTCATACGAGATTTTTATATATTGGAGTGTACTTCGTATGTATACAGCTGGCATGTCTACGTTCCTAGTCCTACGTATTTTGGGACTGGGGCGTTACATGTTTTTGTGGTGGCCCATACAGGTCGAGATAAATTGTTTGCTTACTTTTCCGTACCAAGCAAGCCTGCGTATAGGATTAGAGTCTACGATCTCATCCACATACTTGACCTTCTCGATTCTATTTTGAATCCCTTGATTTGTATCTTGCTTGATTCCCTCTACCGTTAATTCTTATCCTTCTTTCGTGCTTGATGTTGGTTAGAAAGGTAATCCATACTAGGTAGACTTGTCCCATTGTCCCATCACCCTACTAGTTTAACTCTTGTAAGTTGGGTAGATACCTCACGACCTAACATTTATTTTACCTTATGACCCATATTAACATGATTACTTAGACTATAGCCTTTATAGGACCCTAACTTATCTAGCCCACCAAGCCTGAGATAAAAGACAGTAGGATGAATGTATAGTAACAATCACATGACAAGACTTAGATTCTTAAGGAGTTAGAACTAATTCTACCTTTTTTTACTCTTACGCTCTCGTGCCTATGTTTTTGCCATCGTGACTAATGTGGCTAAATAGCCTAATTTTTGCAAGCTTACTTTTTATCAAGCTTGTTCAAGGACATATATTTTATTGGGGTCCCCCACTAACATATTGTCTACTCAGAACCGGTGCATGATGGTCTAATCAACCAAGTGCACTTTGGTTCGCCTTTCACACGATTATCCTATGTGGTTGAGATATAGTTAAACTTACCCCTTAGAATCTCATCCACTATTGCCTTGACAATCCTCTTTTGAAATTATTCAGTCGCCTTTGAACCACGTGTTCGTATTCAATAAACATCTCCTTCGAACTCTTATTCGTTTTGTCTTTCACTTAATTTGGAAGGACAAAACACTCGTACTTGATAGATAGACACCAAATGCTCCCCTATGACCATGATAGTTATAGTTAGCCATCAACCAAGCCATGTGTTTACAACCTCGCCTCGAGTTATTTGCCCTACCCTTCGACTCTTGATCATGATCTCTAATCATTTGAAATTTAGAAATGACTAGAATTATTTCCTTAACACCCCTAAAACCTAGACGAGTATTTTTTTTCCTAGGAAACCACCTGTCCTTGATCTCAAATCAATTTACCACCCCCTATTGACCATTAATCTTTGTCTCTTCTTGCGTTAACACGCGACCATCAATTACTCCCCAAATTAAATTCGTGATTTATTTCCGTAGTTATTGAAATCACGATTTTCTAATGTATGTTTTGAACGTCGTGATTTGATTGTTCCTCATCGATATACCCTTGTACCTATTCAACCCCTATTTATTCTTAATTTCGAGGATAAAATTCTTGTAAGTTGGGTAGGATGTAAAACCCCTAAATTTCTACTATAATTTTTAGTACTGATTTTTTTTGTATTTATACATCGCATAGTCGTATTGTACGTCGCAAAAAAATTTACGTTTTTCGTATTTACTCGTTGAGTGCGAAAATGTGCGAGGTACATATTTTTAAAAAAAATAATTTTTGATCTTATTATCGGTGATGGTTTCAAAATAATATATATAATAATAATTTTTTATTAAAAGTTGTGAAAAGTATCTATCGAGTTTGCCAAACTTATTATTTTAATTATTTATAAAAGGATATCTTATTTTGATGGTAATTTAGAAAACTAGATTTATGTGAATATTCTACCCAACTAAAACACATGAAAATTATTTCATGTACATTTTCAAAAATTAATTTTTATTATTTATAATAAATTATTTAGCAAGAAGGTATTTAAATATTTGAATATTTATGTTTATTTTCGAAATTTTTTAAAGATATTTCTTATTACTATTTAAAATAATTATTCTCATTTTCGAAATTGTTATGCTGATTAAATAAAAAGGTAGTGTAAAAATTTTTCTATAATACTTAAATATTTATTATGATTTTCAAAATTAATTATTATATAAATTATATAAAAAGATAATTTGGATTTATTTATGATAAATTAAATGGTGATTAGATTTATTGATTTAAATTAAATAGTATAATTTAAATGTGTTATTTATCTATATTTAAATTGGATTTGGATTTAGATTTAGATATGAATGTATTGGTCTAAATTTAATAGTAAAATTATCTATTTGGTTTTTAAATAAATCTTAATCTTTATCCAACTGGGAAATTCCACATCCTATAAATAGACAGGTACTCCTCCATAGATTCCTCACATCCACAAATTCTCCACAACTAAAATCCGTGCATCGTGTCCGTGTCCCCCTCCTATCCACTAATTATTCCTTCTACATATATAATTTTTTTACTCCACATCCGACAAACCCGGACGTTGACTGTTCAGTGTCGCGCAGGACATATCTTCTGACCCCGTCCATGTCATGTCGGACATTCCCCGACACGATACATCATAAATTCTAAAACCTAACCCTAATCATAACCATAGTTTCCCGCCTCCTGGCCCTATTCACCGCCTCCACGCCATTCCGGCCAGTGGCCGATCACCACCACTGCCTACAACACCACCATCACGCTTTTTGTATAGCCACACACAAACAGGGCACCTACGATCGCCATAGCCTCTTCCCATCCAGCCACCCATATCTTCACCACCTCTGCGCTCAGCCACGACCACCGGGCTAAGCACAACCCCTTCATCACCCAAACTCCACCACCGTCACCAAAATTCCTACTGCCACTACCATCGGTTCCCTCATGCACGCCCACCACCACCCTGTACAGCCCCGAGCCGAGCATGGTGCTTCCCCAATTACCTCCACCGAAGCCCCTATCTTTCCTCAGCCCCTCGCTAGCGACTGACTACCACCGTCAGCCACCCAAAATCTCCAAAAACGAAAACAAAACAAAATCTCAAACCACCACCACCCTTACCTACCTCCGCCGACCGGAGCTTCTGCCGTCGGTACGCGAGAATCTGCCCCATCTGCTCCCTCCGTCGGTGAGCCGGCGCCACCACGAGCGCGTGCGTGTCGCTCCAGCACCGGGACCCCTCGTCCCCAGCTACTGACGACCCGCAGCAGCGCCGTTGAGCGCCGCCTGGATCCCTCTGGTACGCCCCTCCGGCCGCGCTACCATCGATCGTAGTACGCCGCTCACACATCAGGGCCGCCGCCCTTTTTCTCTAATCTGCATCGAGCCTCCTCTCCTTTCCCGTGCCGCCTCCTCCTTGGCGTGCCCCGAGCCGAGCCCAGCCCCCGAACCTCCTCTCCGGCCGCCGCATCCAGCCGTGCCCCGTCGCACAGCCCTCCGTGAAACACTCTCCTCTCGCTCCCAGCCTCTCGATCCCTTCCGCCCCAGCTCCTCCACCGTAGACCGCCGTGCCGGCGAACGCCTCCGCGCGCCGAGCCCATCGGTCCCCTCCGTGCTCCTTCCTTCCTCTACCCGATCTCCTTTTCCACTTCGATCGCCCTCTCTTCCTTCACCTATCCTTTTCTAAAGGCTAACCCCTTTTCTTTTCTTTCATAGAGGAAAGAGAAAGAGCAGTACTACTGCTCGTATCTCTAAAATTGGAGTATTGTTTTTTTAATATTTCTTTTGTATTTGTTCTAATACTTAATGTTAAGGTTTGGGTATGCTAATATTAGTAATTGTATAGTTATGTAAATATTGTTCATTATATTAATGTATATAAATACAATATTAAATACCAGTATGTATACAAAGTATATATCTGACTAGTTTGTTGTCATATTAGGATTGGTATGTTTATTATGTATTATATTTATTATTATTTATTTTCATTTAGAATACTAAAAATTTATACTGTTATTAGTATTATCAATTTATGGATTTGATAAAAATATCATTCTAGCTATTTTCAAAGGTAATTTTAAACTTATACTTGGTAAGAGTTAGCTTATAGCCTTAAAAATTCATTTATTCACTTCTTTTTAGATTTTATAATTAATAATAATAATAATAATAATAATAATAATAATAATAATATTAATATTAATATTAATAATATTTTGATAGATAAACGTGACCAAATTATATTAAGAAATTCTAGTTCATTAGTTTGACTAATATATAGTATCCTACTAAAAACTTATTTTTGACAAATTTCGGATTTTTGGTCAAAAGGAAACTATTTTGAAATTTTAAAGTATTACTTATCTAAAATATTTTAGTTTTTAATTATCATAAGTAGTTTTCTAGAAATCGTATATATATATTATTATCTAATCTCTTTTAATTATCCTCAAGTCCATGAATAAGCCCATTTATTCCTATTCCCTTCCAATTCCAGACTACCATATGTCCAACCTAACTAATTTGACCCTTCTGGACCCAATGAAACTATCCGTGCTACCATCAGAGGTCACCTTGCATAGTTGTTACACCAAAGTCGAAGTTCATGCCACATTGATTATCGCAGCACACCAGGCGTACTACCAGGCAAAACACCTTGCCTTTACTGTTTAATTTCTTGCTCAATATCATACATGTTTTATTTCTTATAAGTTGTTCTTTCAAAACCATATGTAGTTGCAAATTACTATACTTTAGTTTTCTTTATGCATCTAGCCTAGAGTTAAGGGACCACCTTTGTTTGTGTCGTATTCATTGGCCCGACACTTGTATGCCACGATGTCACGTATCTCATATAGATTCGGACTTGCATACCGACCGTACATCGGTGCGTACAGGACGAGCATTAGGATATAACAGCTATTATAGTTGCCTAGAAAACTTAGCGGTTATTAGAAATATCTTGGTGTGGATTCAGCACGAGTATTGCATGGGGAGGGAAAGACAGTTATTAGACGCATGGGCTTTCACACATTTACTTTTCAATAGCTGCCATTTGTGACTCAGCCGAGAGTTAGTGCGCCATGCATTTATTTACTTTCCTCTAGATGCCACTAGTGCCTCGGTTGAAACACAAATGTTCCATGTATTTACTTTCCTCTAGCTGCCGTTAGTGACTCACCCAAGAGCTAGTGGTCATGCATTTATTTTCCTCTAGATGCCCCTTAGCTCTCACCCGAGTGCTATTGGGCCGTGTATTTACTTTTCTCTAGATGCCACTAGTGCCTTGGTTGAAACGCTAATACGCCGGGTTTCTAGTCTCGAGAGCCCTTGTGTGGAACGTTGTCTTCAAAATTGCATTTTCACATAGAATGGTTAAGGACCTTTATTTGTGTAGTCACATATACTTTTCTGTTGACTTTATTTATTCAGTTATTGGCATGATATTATGTGTCTTGTTACGTCCTTCTGAGGACCTGGTTATCTCGCCAGGTGTGTGCTCTCGTCTTTCACAGGTGTTCTAGTCGTGATCATCGCTATTTCTTCGAGGATGATTACACTTGGATCGTCTTCGCTTCGCTCGCCAACTTTATTTCTTTTCTCATGTATTTTTTCTTTACTTGTTGGTAGTGGATTTGTCTCCGCCCAACATATTATATCAAGACAATTTATTATCATTATATGATATCTTTTATTCATTTATTTTGTTGTGGATGAGATTAGTTATGGTTCTACTGTATTTTACAGCTTATGTATTCATACGAGGTTTTTATATATTTGAGTGTACTTTGTATGTATACAACTGGCATATCTACGTTTCTAGTCCTACGTATTTTGGGACTGGAGCGTTACAGGTGTATTTCTCTATCACGTTGTGAACCGCCTCCACCGACCCGATGTCTCCGGCCGAAAAGATGAGAATGTCGTCCGCATAAGCCAGATGCGTGATCAAGGGACAGCCGATGGTGGTATGAAAGTGATAGAATCTAGGGGTACTAGCTAGGTTGTTCAGATTTCTGCTAAGGGCTTCGGCCGCAATGATGAAGATGGTCGCAGAGAGAGGGTCCCCCTGCCTAACCCGCGGCTCGATTTGAAGAAGTCGACCGCCTGCCCGTTGATGATGGTTGAGAACCAGGAATTGTTGATGGATCTGAAGATGATGTCTATCCACGATTCGGAGAACCCGAATGCCTTGAGAACCCAGATCAGAAATTGCCAGTCCAAGTGGTCGTATACTTTCTCCATGTCCAGCTTGATAGCCACATTGCCTCCCCTGGATGGGAATTTCATACACGTGATCATCTTCTGAGCTAGAAGGATGTTGTCTAAGATGTTGCGCCTTTGGACGAAGCCACTTTGTTCTTCTGAGATGATCTTGGGGAGGAGGGTGGACATGCGAGTTGCTATGATCTTGGATATTATTTTGCTGGTGAATGTGCAGAGGCTGATAGGGCAAAAGTCTTTGAAAGTATCGGGGTTGTCTTTCTTAGGGACGAGAATAAGGTTGGCACATGAGATAGATTTTGGGTATCTCGTGTTGGCTCATTGGTCATGGTCAAACCTGATTTTAATAATTGATCAAACTCTGTCTCGATATAATTGCAAGTCAACTTAGATGTTTACCTATGACGTTTTGGACACTGCTCAACAATGAATATTTACTATGTTCAAGACCGAAGCTGTTTCGAAGCTGTTTGCCATTCAGAATGTACTTCCTGTTACGCTATGTAATTTTTCATTTTATTGAGTCTAGGAATACATTGTATACCGAGTCGTACTGGCAAATAGGCTATCCAAAAACGTTTTTTAAATCCATCATATTCTTTTACAAATGACCTACGTTTTTGAAAAATATTCTTTTTACAAAAAGCTTCTGAAGGATTTTTCAAAAAGCCAAAATTTATTTTCTCAAATGAACTGGCAGAACCCAGCAGAACTCGGCCCGAGTTCGGCCAGAGTTCGGCCATTTGGAACGTTAGTGAACGTTGGGTTTTTGAACTTGGTCATCGTTCAGTTGCGGTTTGTTACAAAGAGTTCTGTCCGAATTCTGCCCGAATTCTGTCAGAGTTCTGTCTTTGGAAAAACTATAAATAGAGAAGTATTTCGATCATTTTAGATCACCAATTCACTTTCAATCTCTTCTCTTCCTGAGCTTACATTCTTCCAAAGAGTTCTTAAAAGCTTTCATTTTCAAATCCTAAGCCAGTTACAATCCTCTAGTCGATTTGCCAGTGCGGTACGGTCTAGAAGTTTCAGAGCGATTGTAATCAGAGGCTTGATAGAAGATTCAACTCTTCACAATTGAAGTTGGTCGAGTTCTTCATATCAAAGCTCGCGTCTGTAGAAGTTGCAAGGACTTCGTATGAAAACTTGCGGGATTTTCCAATAGTGGATTCAACTGGAAGCTAGAGTTCTTCCGACTGAACTAGTCCTCACAAGAGGGAAACCAGTATAAATCTCGGTGTTTGCATTTGCCTTCTGATCACTTTTAATTTCTGTTATTTACTTTTGTGATTATTACTATATCTGTGATCTAACTGCTAACAAGTTTTTAATTAGCAATATTTCGCTGCCTACTCTATTCACCCCCCCCTCTAGAGTATTCTGCTTTACGATTTTGTTCCTATAATTGGTATCAGAACGGGTTATACAGGTAAAGCAAGGTAAAATTGCAGTTATACTCAATTTTTATATAGATCACAGCATTACACATGGCAACTGTGAAATTCACAAGTAAAGGCCAAGACACAAACAGACCTCCACTGTTTGACGGCACAAACTACACTTATTGGAAAATACTTATGAGTTTCTTTCTGAAATCTCTTAATTTTGACTTATGGTCTGTAGTTATTGATGGCTATAAAAAGCTACCCCGTATTAATGTTGATGGTGTTTTAGCTAAAAAACCCCATGACAAATATACAGAGGAAGAAAAGAAAATGGTCAGTCTTGACGCACGTGCTATTAACGCTTTATTTTGTGCTTTAGACAGAACTGAATTCAACAGGGTGTCTACTTGCACAACATCAAAAGAAGTGTGGAAACTTCTCGAAGTAATCCACGAAGGAACAACACAAGTCAAGGAGTCAAAGATCAGCAGACTTACTCAGGAGTATGAGGCATTCATAATGAAGCCAAGTAAATCAGTCACTCAGATGTTTACAAGATTCTTGGATATTGTAAATCCTTTGTCTTCACTAGGCAAGGATTATAGTAACCAGGAGAAGATTCGCAAACTTCTACGAGCCCTTACAAAGAACTGGATTCCAAAGGCTACAGCAATCATTGAAGGGAACGACCTCTCAATAATGTCTCTAGAAACACTCATGGGTAAGCTACTCACTCACGAGTTAGAACTTCAAGACTTTGAAGATGCTACACCAAAGGAGAAGTCAGAGAAGACGATCGCTCTCAAGGCTCAACATAGAAGAACCATCGAAGATGATTCCGACGACAGCGACTCCGACTCTGAAGATCAAGCTCTTCTGGTAAGAAAGTTCAAGAAGTTCATGAGATTTAATAGAAGAACAAAAGACAACAACAACGAGGAAGATCCTATTTGCTACGGATGCAAGAAGAAATGACACATGAAGAAAGACTGTCCAACAACATCATCATCAAAGAAAAACAACAAATATGACAAAGGCTGCCTGAAGAAATCGACATCAAAAAAGTATGCTAACACAAGCATATGGCATGAAAGTGAAGCCAGCGACTCAGAAGATGAACAATCAGATGACGCTGCAAATGTGTGCTTGATGGCTTGCGATCAGGTAATCACTAATCCTCTATTTGACCCTTATGATGATTTCACCTTTGAGCAACTAGGAGAGGCTTTCAGTGAACTGTTAGATGATTACAGGAAACTGCGTAGCAAATATGAAACCTCTAAGAAGGTACTCAAAGAGTATAAAGGTGAAATAGGAAGACTTACCGACCTACTAGATCATGTTAGAGATAGTGACTCTTCAAATGAGTCTGGTGAGCTTTCTTCTATTAAATTGTTGTTACACGAGACTGTTAAGCTATCTGAAGGAAAAGACCAAACTATTATCCAGTTAAAGGAAGACCTATCTAAGGAGAGAAAGAGTCTCCAGTGTGCACATGTCAGATTAGAATCACTCACATCTGACTATACTAGATTATATGACACTTCCAAAAAGTTGGAAATTAGTTTAGGAAAACGGCCTGAAGTTGCTGCTTCCTATTCTAACACGTGACAATTACCGAATCATCGGAACACGCCCAACACCGTCAGACCAAACCATACCAAGACTATGCCCAAGAAGACTAATAGGCATGCATTCTTCTATACTAGAAAACCAAAACCTACCAATCATACACCTCACACTACTTTCAACACTCAACATGCTAAATGTTATTATTGTGGCCTCATTGGTCATATATCTTCTGCATGTAGAATCAGAAAGTTAGTAGATTTAAATATTTATGCATGGATACCGAAAACTAACCAGTCAAGACCCTACAAGAAATGGGTACCAAAAGTTTCATCTGCAAATTGTTTTGTACGTGGGATACCCTTCACATGCTAGGAGCAAATGCATCCTCGACAGCGGTTGCTCATGGCACATGACCGGTGATGCTTCATTATTTGTAATACTGTTGAAGAGGAATAAAGAAGGATACGTCTCCTTCGGTAATAATTTGAGAGGGTACATAATCGGTATCGGTGATATTGGTAAGGCTCCCTATCCAGTGATTAAAGATGTTTGTCTTGTTACTGAGTTAAAACATAATCTGTTCAGCATAAGCCATTTAGCTGATCACAGTTATGGCATTAACTTCGTAAAAGATAAATGTACTATTATTGATAGTTCAACTGGCAGTACTATATTTGAAGGTATTAGGGAAGACAATATATATGTATTCTATTTGTTGGAAGATGCTAACAATACAGGTAGATGTTTGATGGCCAAAAGTATTGAGAGTCAACTATGGCATATGAGACTCGGTCATGCAAACATGGATACAATTTCAAGATTATCTATGAGGAAGTTGGTACGCGGCTTACCGGATATTTCTTTCAAGAAGGATACGGTATGTAGTGAATATAAAAAGAACAAAGCTACCAAATCCGCATTCAAATCCAAGAACGCTGTAAGTACCACTAGACCTTTATAATTGTTGCATATGAACTTATTTTGACCCTGCAGAATTGCTAGTCTAGGTGGTAAGTTATATACATTTGTCATTATAGATGATTTTTCTAGATGTACATGGGTTTATTTTCTTGCACGCAAGAATGATGCATTATCAGAATTCGTCACCTTTTGTAAGAAAGTACAGAATGAAAAAGGATTCATCATTACTCGCATTCGTAGTGATCATGGCGGTGAATTTGAGAATGCAGAATTCAAGTAATTTTGTGGCACACACGGTCATCTGCATGAATTCTCTTGCCCTATTACTCGCATTCGTAGTGATCATGGCGGCGAATTTGAGAATGCAGAATTCAAGTAATTTTGTGGCACACACGGTTATCTGCATGAATTCTCTTGCCCTAGGACTCCACGACAAAATGGAGTTGTGGAACGTAAGAACAGAACTCTATCTGAAATGGCTAGAGTTATGTTGAACCAGTTTAGTCTACCTAGATATTTATGGGCTGAAGCTGTAAATACAGCATGCTATATTCTCAATAGGGTTCTAATTCGACCTATATCGAAGAAGACTCCCTATGAAATATGGTTTGATAGAACACCAAATGTTTCCAATTTCAAAATCTTTGGTTGTAAATGCTTTATTCTTAATACTAAAGATAATTTGAGTAAATTTGATAAAAAGGCTGATGAAGGTATATTTTTAGGTTATGCAGCAAAGACCAAAGGATATAGAGTCTTCAACAAAAGAACCATGATCATTGAAGAATCTATCAACATCAAGTTTGATGAGCTAAATCAACACTTAGACGATGATGACAATGAAGACATAATCGCACCAAGTACAGCTACTGCAAAACCTTCACACAAAGATGCAGAACCATCACATCAGGCATCAGATGAACCTCCAAGCAAAGAAGCCGGAACTAGCAATCTTGAGACTATACCAAAAGAGATGAGATTCTTGGCTAGTCATCCAAAGGACTTGGTAATTGGTGAGATTACCAAGGGTGTAAGTACTCGTTCCTCTAATAAAGATATAGCTTCTTGTGTTGCTTTTGTCTCGCAGTTTGAACCCAAAAATATTGACGAAGCATGTAGTGATAATTTTTGGTTAGATGCTATGCAAGAGGAATTAAACCAATTCGAACGGAATCAAGTTTGGGAACTTGTTCCCAAGCCTATTGATCATCCGGCCATTGGTACTCGATGGGTATTCCGAAATAAACTAAACGAGAATGGTTTAGTGACTCGTAATAAGGCTCGACTCGTAGCTCAAGGATACAATCAGGAAGAAGGTATTGACTACGATGAGATTTATGCCCCAGTTGCGAGATTAGAATCCATTCGCATGTTATGTGCATTTACATGTTTTCATAATTTTAAGTTATCTCAAATGGATGTCAAAAACACATTTTTAAATGGTTTTATAAAGAAGAGGTTTATGTAGCTCAACCATCCGGTTTTACTGATTTTAAATTTCCTGAATTGTTTTCAAGTTGAAGAAAGCTTTATACGGTTTGAAACAAGCCCCTCGTGCTTAGTACGATCGTCTAAGCACTTTTCTACTTGATAACGGTTTTTCAAAGGAAAATGTTGATACTACTTTGTTTATAAAATCTTTGAATAATAATATTCTTTTGATTCAAGTCTATGTAGATGATATTATCTTTGGATCTACTGATGAATCTCTTTGTCAAGAATTTTCAAAGTGTATGAATGAGTTTGAGATGAGCATGATGGGAGAGCTGAAATTCTTTCTCGGACTGCAAATCAAACAAACCAACAATGGGACATTCATAATCAAGCAAAGTACATAAAGGATCTATTAAAAAAGTTCGACATGGAAACAACAAAACCACTTAGCACTCCAATGGCGACTTCAACCAAGCTTGATATTGATGAACAAGGCAAACCTGTCGACATACGTAAGTATCGAGGTATGATCGGTAGCTTACTATATTTAACTGCTAGTCGACCAGACATTATGTTTAGTGTTTATTTATGTGCTCATTTTCAAGCTAATCATAAGGAATCACATTTGTGCACAGTTAAGCGTATCTTCCGATACCTTAAAGGCACTTCTTCTGTCGGCTTATGGTATCCCAAAACCATGTCGTTTAACCTAACCGGTTATTCTGATGCTGATTTTGCCGGATGCAAAGTAGATAGAAAAAGCACTAGCGACACATGTCATTTCCTAGGAAAAGTTCTAGTCTCTTGGTTTAGTAAAAAGCAAAATTCTGTTGTATTATCAACAACCGAGGCTGAGTATATTTATCGCCGCAGGACGTTGTTGTGCACAAATTTTGTGGATGAAACAAACTTTAGAAGACTATGGATTATATTTTACACACATACCCATTTTCTGTGACAACACTAGTTCTATTAATTTGACTAAGAATCCAGTATGTCATTCTCGTACTAAACATATCGAGATTAGACATCACTTTCTTAGATATCATCAACAAAATGGAGATATAGAGACCTTGTATACATAGACACATAGAATCAATTAGCTGACATACTCACAAAACCTCTAGCGGAAGATCAATTCAATTATTTACGTCGAGAATTAGGCATTTTGGATATCAATAATATTAATTAATTTTGTTTTATTAATTAATTTATTCAATACTCAAAAATTGTTTTCGAGACAAGCCCAAAAAGAGTCTGTCTGTCACCACGACTACGGTCGAAGCGAAGAGGTGCTTAAGAGTTCCCCGGTGAACCTCTGTTAGCTGGAACAGTACTCCTACAGCTAATCTGAGACAGATGCTGAGTAAAGAATATTAATTTATAAAATAATATTAATTATATTATTTTGAGATTTAAAATTACTAAATTTTGAATTAAATATTTGAAACGAATTAATAAAAAAGAATGTGGCCTCATTTAAATTTTATATATATATATATATATATATATATATATATATATATATATATATATATATATATATATATAGCCTGGCAACCCTTGGCGAATTCGGCCCGAGTTCGGCCCGAATTCGGCCAGAGTTCGGCCCGAATTCGGCCAGAGTTCGGCTGGGTATATATATGTACCAGCACGAACCCGAGGCTTCCTTCTTCTTCATTCTTCCCTACATCCTCATAACAGCAGCCTTCGCGTCTCCAAACCCTAGCTTTTCTCCATCCTTGTTCTTCAAATCTGTGTGGAGTTTCTCGTCCAAACTTTGGATTCGTGCGGAGAACTTCGTCCTCTACTATATATCCAATTCTTGGAAGGTATAATTCCTTCTCTCATATACTTTTCAATACTTAGGGTTTCTAGAAAATTTTGGGAAAGAATGCCTAAGTTCAATCCCTTCAAGAGGAAGAAGACCAATGCCAGTGAAGAGACATCGTCTTCAGATCCGCATACGGATTGCCTCTTTTCTCCAGTCTAATCGGACGATGGTGCGTCGGACGAGTTTTACTTTAAAACTTCCGATCAAGCTTTATTGTGGTACGCCAATTTTATCATGCGTACTATTTACACCGGATCGCCGATTAAATGGACTGTCTTTCCGGATCACCGCCCTTACTTTGAGGCATTAGGGTTACAACATTTTGTCACCTTACAATTCCCCATTGCCACTAATGCCATTAGATTATTCTATTGTAATTTCGTGTTAGACACTTTTACCGCGAGGACACATGTCGGAGGAATTAATATCGAATTCACTGATGAAACGTTAGCGCAAATCCTTGGTATCCCAAACAAAGGTGCCCCGCTCGATGACATCACTGATTTTGATTTCTCCGATGGCACGACACTCGTTAGTTTCAAGAATGAGCTTTGTACGCCCGCACGCGCTCGTCCTGGAAAGTTCAAGGCTAATAACTTGAACTTGTTTAACTACGAATTACATCGCATCATCTATTCCACCTTACTTCCTAAATCTACTTCTAAAGATGATGTTACTGCACTTGAGCTCTCTACTCTTTATCATATTCTTAAGGGGATTCCTTTTTCTGCCCCTAAGACTATCATCCAGATGATGGGTAGATGTCGCGGAAGAGACCGCAACCTATCTTATGCGATACTTATTCCACGCATCTTTCAGAGATTTGATATTGACCTATCTACTTGTGCTGTCGACCCGGAGCCCAAGTCTCTCAAACTCTCTCGTCGCAGCATTGCCACTGTTCCTCCACCTACTGCACCTACTCCTCCTGCACCTACTCCCACAGCTCCCATAGCACCTGTTCCTCTTCATTCTTACCCTATGACATTTGAGGGTATACATCAGCACTTATCAGATCTGTAGTCTTTTTATGTTGAGACCTCTAGGGAACATGAGTTTCGTGATATGACTCGATTCCAGGCGATTGCCAACTCCTTCGTCGATCTGAGGTTTGCGCAGACGGGTCATTCTGCTAGCTCTCTACCTCGAGAACCTTCTGTTTTTAGCTACCGTATTGACGACGAGGCGGTCCACTCTATGTTCCAGCCAGGGAACGCCTATGATTGGTATCGTACCGCTGGTGCCACTCCTCACACTTCTGGTGCTGGTACTTCTAGAGCTGGTCCTTCTGGACATGCTGGAGCTGCAGCTAATGACGTTGATGATGAGGATGATGATGATTTTTGAGATGTTAGCTATTGAGACTGTTACTTTTGTCTTATGTTTACTTGGAAATGTTCCGACATTCCAAGATTTTATCCGTACTTTTTAGCTATTATCAGCACTTTTCTTTATTATATGACTATTCATAGACATGGTTTTTTATTATGCCTCAGTTTTGGCATCTTAGTCTATTTTTCAGCACTTTATTTGTTTCAGTAATATTCTCGCACTTTATTAAATACTGCCTGTGACAAATACATGCCTGTGTTGTTCTATAATCTATCTGTTTATACCATGCCTGTCAAGATTATTTATTTTTATTGTGATTCTTCACTGTATGTTACTTATGCATTTATTGCGGGGGTGCTTTCTCTTTTGCAATTATTTTGCTAAGTGACAACGGGGGAGAAATAAGATCTAACATTTTCGTGAATACAGGTTATGACAAATTTCTTTTGATTACTATTTTGAATTGATTCCAGCTTAGATGTTATATCGACAAGGTTTGTCAATTATCAAAATGGGGGAGATTGTTGGCCCATTGGTCATGGTCAAACCTGATTTTAATAATTGATCAAACTCTGTCTCGATATAATTGCAAGTCAACTCAGATGTTTACCTACGACGTTTTGGACACTGCTCAACAATGGATATTTACAATGTTCAAGACCGAAGCTGTTTCGAAGCTGTTTGCCATTCAGAATGTACTTCCTGTTACGCTATGTAATTTTTCATTTTATTGAATCTATGAATACATTGTACACCGAGTCGTACTGGCAAATAGGCTATCTGAAAACGTTTTTTAAAACCATCCTATTCTTTTACAAATGACCTACGTTTTTGAAAAACATTCTTTTTACAAAAAGCTTCTGAAGGATTTTTCAAAAATCTAAAATTTATTTTCTCAAATGAACTGGCAGAACCCCAGCAGAACTCGGCCAGAGTTCCGCCAGAGTTCGGCCAGAGTTCGGCCATTTGGAACGTTAGTGAACGTTGGGTTTTTTAACTTGGTCATCCTTCAGTTGCAGTTTGTTACAAAGAGTTCTGTCCGAATTCTGCCCAAATTCTGTCAGAGTTCTGTCTTTGGAAAAACTATAAATAGTGAAGTATTTCGATCATTTCAGATCACCAATTCACTTTCAATCTCTTTTCTTCCTGAGCTTACATTCTTCCAAAGAGTTCTTAAAAGCTTTCATTTTCAAATCCCAAGCCAGTTACAATCCTCTAGTCGATTTGCCAGTACGGTACGGTCTAGAAGTTTCAGAGCGATTGTAATCAGAGGCTTGATAGAAGATTCAACTCTTCATAATTGAAGTTGGTCGAGTTCTTCGTATCAAAGCTCGCGTCTGTAGAAGTTGCAAGGACTTCGTATGAAAATTTGTGGGATTTTCCAATAGTGGATTCAACTGGAAGCTAGAGTTCTTCCGACTGGACTAGTCCTCACAAGAGGGAAACCAGTATAAATCTCGGTGTTTGCGTTTGCCTTCTGATCACTTTTAATTTCTGTCATTTACTTTTGTGATTATTACTATATCTGTGATCTAACTGCTAACAAGGTTTTAATTAGTAATATTCCGCTGCCTACTCTATTCACCCCCCCTCTAGAGTATTCTGCTTTACGATTTTGTTCCTACATCTCGCTCCCTAAAAGAAGGCAATGGCCGCTTCAAGGAAGTCAGCGGCGATGATGTCCCAGCAGGAGCAGAAGAACACTCCAGAGAAACCGTCGGGGTCGGGGGCACTGTGCTTGTTAAGGGCCTACACTGCCACTTTGACTTCTTCCGCGGTCGGGATGGCCTGATGCTGATCATTCTCTCTCTCGCTGATCTTTTGAGGAATCTTGGATAGGAGTTTGTTGTCTTTGAGGATAAGGTCTTTGGTGAATAAACTGGTGTAGTAGTTGGCAGCGGCTTCCTGAATGCTCGTTTTAACTTTCAGGACATGGCCATCGGTATCTGAGATTTGGTGCAGATTCAGTTTTTGTTTCCGGCCTTTAACGTAGGATTGGAAAAAGGCCAAATTTCTGTCTTCCTCTGCGTCCCATGCCAACCTCGCTTTCTTCTTCCACAATTCTGCCTCGACCTTAATTCTGGATTTAAGGATCGTCCTGGTGAGATTAAGCATGGCACGAAACTCCTGCGATCTGTTCGAAGCGAACAGAACCTCTGCTTTGATCACATCGTCCTCCGCCTTCTTTATTTCTTGGAAGATGTTACCAAAAGCGTTCCTGCTCCAGGTCGCCAATGCTCTTCTGGTTGCTTTGAGTTTGGCTGTAATACGAAACAGGGGGTCTGTAGCTGTGACCATTTCCCAAGCGGTCGCTACAATATTTCAAAAATGTTGATGAGAGGTCCATAATTCCTGGAATTGGAACGTTTTTTATGGGATTTGGATTGTAGCTTATTTCTATGAAAAGGGGAGAATGATCCGATTCTGTGGTGTTGAGGTAGGATAGGTTGGAGATGAGGCCCGTGTCTGACCAGCTGTTGTTGATCAGAGCTCTGTGAAGACGAGAGTACTGCCGCCGATGCCCCTCCTGCGTGTTGCACCAAGTGAACTCGTTGCCTGTAAAAGGCAGGGGTGTCATGTGGGCGTTGAAGATGAAGTCGTTGAAGTCATTTATGGCCGTTAGGTGGGGAGGCTGGCCCCCAGATTTTTCATCTCTGGAAGAAATAGTGTTGAAGTCTCCGACACGTAACCACGAAAGATTGTGATGAAGGAGGTTCGTGTCCATCAGAGTGGCCCAAAGCTCTTTTCTCTCGTGAAGGTCACAGCTGTCGTGGACTGCAGATATGAGGGATCGGCTCTGAAGCGTCGGGTGCTCTACCCAGAAAGAGAGTGCTTGCCTGGAGTCGTAGATGGCGCCGAAATGGATGCCTAAGCCGAAGAAGATCCAGATGCCGTTGCATTCTGATATCGCGACTGGGAACCCGAGCGTGAGTTTGAGTGCTTTGAGTTTCTTTTTTGGGATTTTGGGTTCAATGATGATAAGAATGTCTATTTGGTGGATTTTTTTTGAGGTAGGTGAGTCTGTTTATGGTGGGTTTGTTTGCAAGCCCACGCATATTCCACGTGAGGATGTTAAGCATTGGGAGGGGAAGGGGGGTTGTGTTGCCTTGCTGCTGATCTTGTAGTCAAGGCCGTGAGCTTTTGGCCTGTTTCTTCTTTTTGTTGTTGAGTTTTTGCGATCCTTTTGGGTGGCTGTGGAATTATTTGAAGTGACCTATAACTGCCCTTGCGGTGTCTGTTCTGATTCAGTCCCCGAGATGTTGGTCTCTGACTTGAATTTCTGTAACGTGCTGAGGGGGTTAGTGGGGTCTAGGAATCCTGCTTTCGCAGCGAGATGAATTCTGTGTGCTACTTCCGTTCCTAATATGGCGAGGATGTCCTCTGGAGGTGGAGGGCGGTTCGGTACCGAAGGGACCAGGGGAGGTGGCTCTGGCTCCTCACTAGCCAACCTTTCTGAGCTCTCTGTTACTGGGTGGTTGTCAAAACACTGAGCTACATCTCCTACGGGAGTGTCTTCTGTAAGTGCAAGAATGTCGAAGGAGTTGTGTAGTTGGATATCTTCCGGGGCGGACGATTCTATATCCCTAGGGGGTTGTGGGTGGAAGTGCACAATTTTCTGAGTATTATGAGATGGGATGTTGGGGATGTTGGGAGCCGCTGGGTCTGGTGACCGGATCTGGGAGTTAGTAGGCAGATAACTAGGCATGGGAGGTTGGATGAGTGGCTGCTTTCTGGACGGCGGCTTACGGGAGTTTTGCTTTCTCAGTTCCGGGTGAGCTTTGTGGCAATTCCTGCTGAGGTGGCCTCTCAAATGACAGTGCTTGTAAAAAATAATGTTGCTGTCGTATACCAGCACCTGAGAGTGAGTTCTGTCTCCGAGTAATAGCTCTATGTGATCTGGAGGGTCGGGGGACATGTCTAGTTCAACGCACATCTTTGCAAAGTTGCCTTTGAGAGGTTTCGGGTTTCTTCAGCTACTGCCACCAGGGATTCGAAGGAGCTTGCTATCCTTTTGAGAGCCGCTGGGGCGTAGCATACTAGACGCAGGTTGGAGAGAGTGATCCAAGCCGAAATAATGGTCGAGTCGACCTTAGGGTCGAACGTTGGAGACCATTTGACGATTTTTTACTCTGTGAGCTCCGATGGAAGTGGTACCCTTAGCCCACACGATCGTAAAGTCTGCTGCTGAGGAGAGGTAAAGGAAATAGTGCTTAGGGTCCAGCGGAGCCACTTGATACGCCGAGGCGATCCCCCAGCCTGCTGTGGCCTCTTCAACAATGGAGAGCTTCGGACACCCCGTCTGGAATTTCAGGACAAAGGTTCTCCCAAATTGACTAGCGAGGTACGATAATTCTTCTAGGGTGAAGGGGATATGGATCGGCTGACCCTGAGCTGGAGCCGGGCACTTGACATCACAGAGCTCTATGTCCTCAAGCACCAGAACCAGGCGGGATGCTTGATCTGGACGGAGTACGTCCGTAAAGGAAACTGACTTCGTAGGGCAATCTGCTAGGGCCGGAGGAGGCACAGCTGGATGAGAAGGGGGGAAGGAGGGGACTTGGGAGACTGGCATGGCGGGTCCACCTCTCGTCCAGAGCGAAACTACGATGGGTTGATGCTGTCACCGGGGAAGGAGGAGGGGGAAGTTGAGCTGGCGGGAGCGGCCGAATGGGGCGCGCATAGGTCAATCCATAATTCATATGCGTCCAAACCGTCTGAGCAGGGGTGACCGAAGAGGGGGGCGCATATGAGAAGCCTGAAGGCTAACCGACAGGGCTGGGATGGCTGGGGGAAACTGATTGGGGGCAGGCTCTAGAGACCCCCGGGCGAGCGCGGGAGAGCCCGGCCTGCAGGGCGCATGATGTGGCTGCTCGGGGGGCGCATATGCGCCCGGAGCTAGAGTGGGCGCATAGTCAAGCCGAGCGCAAGCGCTGGGGGCTGGAGCTCCAGGTGCATAACTCGATCGCACGGGAGGGTGCATGCCCTGTCTACCAGGACTTGGGCGCATGGCCGACCGCCTGCGAACCCCGCGAAAGAGGAAAAATGAACCGAATTCAAATTCGAATTCGAATTAGAACTCGTGAGAATCTCGAGGAGGGACGGGCGGGAAAGCTCGGAGCACGAGACTGATGGAGAACCGCCGCCTTCTCGGGGCCAGCGGAGAGGGAGGACTACCCCCTGCACGGCCAACTGAGCTCCCCCGACAGCTCGTGGCCACCGGAGAGGCGTGGCTGCCCCTGGAACGAACGCTGGGGCTGGAGGGGAGCCGGGCGGCCATTTGATAGAAGGAGCTATCCTTGCCGGAGCAAGGCCAACCAGGGCCAGCTGCTCCGGCGACCAAGCCGGAGTTCGGGGCCCACCGGAGGGAGGTGCTCCGCTGCTGGCGGGACGCGGGAGATAAGGGTGGCGGAGAAGTGGGGAGAGACTGGAGTGGCGCCGCTCGCAGCGACGGCGAGTCGGACTGGGGCGGGGGCGCAAGGCCGGGCCGACGAACTGCTCCGGGGGGCACGGAAAGGACAAGAGGAGGGGAAAAATGGGAGGGGGGTCTCCCTGAGGGGGAGGGAGCGGGAGGGGGATATATATATATATATATATATATATATATATATATATATATATATATATATATATATATATAAAGGAAAGAATGAAAGAAACATGTGTGTGTGTGTGTGTGTGTAATGGTGAGGGGGCTGCTGTGAGGGGACAACAAGGTGTAAACCCCCAACAACCAATATCAATCTCAATCTATATACTGCATATATATATAAGCCTATAGAGAACTATATATATATATATATATATATATATATATTTTTTTTAGAGAACTATATATATATATATATATATATATATATATATATATATATATATATATATATATATATAGAGAGAGAGAGAGAGAGAACTATATATATATATATATATATATATATATATATATATATATACATATATATATATATATATATATATATATATATATATATATATATATATGTATAACGTAAAAAAAAAAATATATATATATATATATATATATATATATATATATATATATATATATATATATATATATATATATATATATATATATATATATATGTATAACGTATGTACATATAACCTAGAAACTAACTACAACCTATATACATAATTAACATATCAATTCTGAGAATAACTCTTAAACTGAAATATTCATAATATTAGAAATATATAAGATATATATATATATATATATATATATATATATATATATATATATATATATATAATATTTAAACTTTTATATATATATATATATATATATATATATATATATATATATATATATATATATATATATATATACATACACCGATACATATAAACATACATATATATACACATAGATAATTGGGGAAAAGGTGGCCCACATGTGTGTCAACATGTGGGGGTGTAAGTCGTATCCACAAAGTGTCAGAATCGTGTCCAATAACTCGTGTCAGGACTCAAGTCAAAGTGTCAAAAATCTATGAAGGTTTGGGCTCGTGCGACCATGTCGGGATCGATAGGACACGATGTAACTCCCCTTTCCGATTTATTTTATTTTTAACTTTGTTTATTTGAGTTGAATTCAAATTTACATGACTTAGTTTACTTGATAAGATAGACTAATGTATTAAATTATTAGTTGGACTATTTATGAGAATTTAATTTGAATAGTTTTATTCAAAAGTTTATTCGATTTAATATTATCATTATATGTTTTCAAATATTATTTGGCGGTATTAAGCCTTACTTTAGAAGCATGATTAGTTTTGAATTTGGCTAAATATAATTTTACATATTATTGACAAAATATAGTATTGTTTTAAATTAATATGGATTAAATTTGAATTCATGGTATTCAAGATTATTTGAATTATAGGACGCTTTAACTAACTTATTTGATATTTGATATATATATTCAAAACATATTTAATAACATTAAATTGCTAATTTAAAGGGATATATTTATTTGGTTCGTCATTATAATTATTTTTAAACAATAAAAATGATAGCTAAATTATTTTGAAGAAAGTATGAATTTGTGAAAATATACTTGAAAATATTTGATAGTATCAAATAATACTTTTAAATTATTTTATGATAAATCAATAACATAATTTCATATTTAATGTATATTGTTTAGATATCGATTTAAATTAGTAATTATATCTACTAGTGTATTATGATTGCAATAAAATTGTTATAAATAGTTATTGGATTTAATTAATTTCATACAATTTAAATTATTTGGATTTAAATTGATATTATCTAGTAATGGTTTTTGGTTAAACTATTATGGTTATCAAATAGTATATTCAGATTGGTTAAATTAAAGTCTAAATATTTATTTAAGATTTAAATATCGGAAGAGGTGAACATTAGAATTTTGACTCTTATCACTTTAGGAATTTCCATTTAAGGAGAACTAATCCTCCAAATCCAAAAACAATACTCATCGAGAGCCATCACAGATTTTTCACGTCACCCTTCTCCATGTCCACCATGAACCACCGCAGGCCCAGGATACCCCCCACACCCAATAACCCGGAACCCACAAGCCCGAGAGCAAGCCCCTGAATTGTTCTGCTAATATATATATTCTTACGTATATAGGTATAGAGGAGAGCAGAACGTCGAACCCTAAAAATAACCATCACCAACGCCGATCCTGATCGTCCCTGGGCCGTGTGCGCGCACCTCCCGTTGATAAACTCTCCGACGGCGACAACGAGCACCGCACCTCCATACTGCCAGACCGCCCGCAGCGCCTGGCGTCTCCATGTACACCATCGATACTGCAAACGCTGTTCACTTTCAGCCTATAGCCGCCCTCGCCTAGGACTTGGCCGTCGACCCCTAACGGCCACTCCACCGTGCAAGTGCCGTCATCCCGAGGCCGCTCGCGCCTTTCGCGGTTCCCGTTAGAGCTACGGCGCCTCCGCTGTGACTGTCTCCTCCGTCGTGGCCGAGGAATCATGGTGGAGACTCCTCCGACCTCGAGCGGACAACTTTGGCCGCTCGACTGCTCCTCCGCGGTGGTTCTCTGCGCGCAGCGCGACCAGCGGCACCGTTCCTCTCAAGACCTCCCTCGAGTGCCCCTCACCGAGAGCCTGTGCCACGACGAGCTCGCTTTCCGTGCCGAGTTCCGTCAGGCGTCCCTTCTTCTCGTCGTCGTCTCCTCCAATTTCCTCCCGAGTCTTCAGAGAGGAAGAAAGCTCTGGTAACCCTCATTTCATCCCTTCTCTACCCTTTCTTAATTAAGAACTGAAGCTTCTCTAAGAAGCTCATGGGTGGGCTTAGTTTAGTGGGTCGGATTGGGGTGCTAGGCTGTGGACTTGATTTTATTTCATTTTATTTATTTTTGTTTTGATTAACTATTATATGGGCTTAATTTCAATAAATCGTTTTGGGCTTGTTTACAATAGTAGTTGGCTTCAGGATCTTATATGAATTATAACTTTAAGTATATGTATACCTATTTTTGCCATGGATTCATGGGCTTTATTATACTTAGTTTTGGGTTATTACTAAATCTCTCTTTTAAAGGATTGGATCGAATGATATTAGGTTTTTTTTAGCTAAATTTATGTTTTATTCTTGGCTCACATATATATGCATAAGTTACAACCATTATAATTATTATTAGTAAAATTTTTGTTGTTAATGAATTATTATTATCATTACCATTAGTTTTGCTAGTATTAATATTGCTATTTATTAGTAAAATGATATTATTGTATTTAATGGCATTTAATTATAGTTTTACTTAAATTGATTTCTCAATAGATTCCAAAATAGTCATTTAATATTTGAATTAATAGTTTGCAAATATCAAAACTATTTTCCAAAAATAGTTACAAGTATTTCTATATATATTTTCGCTTTTGTTAAAGATTTCTTTTAACGAAGTTCTCTTCAATTTTATCGCGCTAGTCATACGATCCTAATTTTGGCGACTCATGACAACTTCATATCGACCCTACGCTAACAGGCCATTTTTGGACCCAACGGGCGATTTTGTGCACGGCCCGCCGAAATCCAACTCTGGACATACGGTTGGGTTCGTATCGGAAAACTGGATTCGTAGACATATAGTTTGACGACTTTAGAGAACGTTGACTCTGGCACGCTTTTTGGTGCAAAGCGGGTCCAACGGCGGACATCGTTTTTGTCCGAAATTACCGTTTTGCCCTGTGTCCAGAATTGGACTTAAGGACAGGCAATCCTAGCTAATTTGACTATTCTGAGAACGTTGGTACTATTTATTTCAGCATCCGGAAACTTCTACATGTGTTGACTGATTATGGCTCATTGAGTGGTATGGTATCATTGGTTTCTCCAGCTAAGGACCTCAGGCAAGTGCACTTTCTGATTGCTTTCCGATTCATAGTAGTCTTTTCATTTCATGTCTATACATATATCTTGCTGCTTATTGACACGCTCGTCACACGGAGTTGTCGGGAGGGGAAATATCTTAGTATACATGTGGACTACCCAGAAATATCCCATTATGTCTAATCTTGAATGCTAGCCGCTGCGCACGACACGTGCAGTGTGCCTTATTTACCCCCTAGCCGTCCACATGTTGAAACAGATATTTCACACCACCTAGATAGATGTCTTTTATTAGTTTTTCTTGTTTACTTCTCTATCGTGCTATGTCATTAGTTTTCTTACCAGCTTTCATATTCCATATGCTATTTTCATGTCTTGTTAATTCTATTGTGTTTTGCATTATCGTCGGTTTGTGTACTTGTTCCAATCCTGACTGGATAACCAACATTTTTCAGGTTTAGCCGCGATCACTATTAGCACTGGAAAGACTTGGGCATGCTGAGGCCGACCTAGAAATAGAAAACAGTTGTACTCAATTTTATTAATTGTAAAACTTTATATTTTCCTTTAATTATAAATGTTGTAATAAATATAGAATTGTGAAAGAGCAGCAAATATTATATTTCTTGAGCATTATTTCTTGCGGGCTTGACAGCGTTCTACCGCCGACTCTGCGGCGTAGGCTGGCTTGGACACGTCTCGTATCCGAAAAGCGGGTGCGGGTCGTGACACACGACACACGACACAATGGGCCACGTGCTCGTGCACATAGCTAGGTGGGGTCTAGGTATAGGTAGTCGACACCCTGACACATGTCCACGTGGTGTCCATGCGTCACACGAACAGCGTGCCGGGGAGGGCTATGCGCGCGTGCACGGTGTCCGTCGAATCAATGCAGGTGCGATATCTTCGTGTACACTCAACAAAACTTTGTGAAATTTTGCGAGCACGTGGGCAGAGGTTGCCCCCACATGTCCATAAGATTTCACGCCAAACCTTATCATATCCATCGAGTTATGACACTCAGGATGCAGGACAGTGCATGGGCTGTGTACGAGACCTCGTGCTATGTCCCCGTGTCCTGTTTGGACACGAAAACGGTGTCGTAAAATAACAAAAAAAATATGTTTTGGAATTCCCTCGTATAGGGCTACAAGTATATGAAATTAGTTTTGAAAAATAACAACTTTTATTTCTAAGAGGCATTTCATCAAGCACATGTTAACATACACCGACACGCATCTGATACAATATCAAACGGATACAAATTCTAACCAAACTACATCTACAAGTCTAGGGTACCAAGATGCATGCTTTTATGAAGAAAAATTAGGATTTTATGGAGTTTAAAAGCGTTTACCTATTGAGAGTCAAAATCTCAATGCAAGAAGCCTCCAAACTCCTCGACACCAATTTTCTACGGTCCAAAGCCTCCAATTCCTTGCTAGCAACCCTCCAGCAACTTCTTCTCCTCCCAAGTATCGTAATGCAATTTGTTTGGTCCAAATCGGATGAGAGATGAGAAAAAATAGGCTACTTTGAGGAAGGTGGAAAAATTAGGATTTGTAATGGAGGCTTGAGACTATGTGATATGTTATATAGGAGGGGGGGGTCTGTGTTTGGCCGGCTATGTGTTGGAATTAGGGTTAGGGTTAGGGTTTAGTCTCCAGGCCACTCAACTCAAGTCAAATTAAAGCCTTTTAGCAAAAAGCCCAAAAAGCAATATATTAAAAACCATAAAATGAATTTAAGAAGTTTTCTAATTGGGATTTAATCTCAAAATTCAAATCTAAATGATAATTAAGTCTTCTAATCATGGTTAGTCTCTAAACATAGTTTTCTAAGCTTAAACCAAAAGAACCACTATCACAAAAGCAACAATTAAAAATATTAATAAAAAATTTTAAAAAAATTACATAATTACCAAAATACTCTTATTCTAGGAAAGTGGTAGTTACAAATCTACCCTCCTTAAAGTAATTTCGTCCTCGAAATTAAAGGTTGGCAGTGGTAGTAAAACAAGATAGAAGGTTTGTTAGCACCCTGAATTTCGGGTTTATTTTTTTTTCTTTTTCTGATTGATTGGTTTGATAAATAATTTATTCTGTTAATTTTTTCTGTAAGTGTACTTTTCATGCCATTGATATTTGGAGTATCAGGGATGTTCAACTCTTGAAATCTTCTTCACGAGTTTTGGAGTGGACACGATTACCTTCATGACGGTATATGGTGTCCCACCCAAACTTGTTCCCTTGTGCTCTTTCTGCTTCGCCCAACTTCGGGTCGAATTAGACCGTTCGATCAGTAATTGATTTTCCCACTCTTTTCTTTGATCATTTTCAGCGCTTTACCATGACTTTTAAATTGGGAGTGCCAGACTAGTCAGTTTCTTGAAACCAACTCCTTATTGATGATCTATTCGAGACGCTCGTCACCCATGACCTTCGTTTCCCACTCAGACACGTCATTTCGGGCTCCATTTGATTCGCACAACTTTCCCGACACGTGATCCGATTTTATTTCACGCCACGGCGTCACATTTATTTTCCAACTTGATTTGTGGGTCCCCTGTCGACCAAAACCTGTCAGCCCCAACTATGGACATGGTCCACATTGAGCCTACTATCCGTCCGCCACTTGTGTCCCATTTATTGGAATCTCCATGTGCTACTTATTTGCCCATGATCATCAACACCTAATTTTAATTCTATTTTCGTACAATGTCCAGTTTTGACCCAATCCGGCTCCACCGAGCCCAGTCCAGCTCCATGTTATTCTCTATCGGGACACCCCCATATTTTCTTGTCCAAAAATACTAGTACTCATTTTGCCTATTTTTTTATATTTAATAAATTTTTTTTATTAATTTTAATTCCATGGAATGATCTATTTTTTCTCCATTGAATTCTAGCCTTTGATTTTCCCTATTCTAAATCCTCACCCTTCATTCCCATGACTACTCTCCACTCCCTCACAGCACCCCTAGCCGGCCCTAATCCCAATGTTGGATAACCTTTTCTTCTTTCTCACTTTTTTTTATTCTCATCTCTTTCTCTCTCTCTTCCTTTCTATTTTCTTCAAATACTACAACAGCAAAACCAAGCCATGCATCACCACCACCCTTCATACCCGACCTCCTCCCCTCTTCCCATGGCCGGAGCTCCGACCCTCCATGGCCTGGCCGACCACCCCCGGCCAGCTTGGCCGTCGGCCTCCCCCAAAGTTTCATCTCCTCCTCCTCCTTCTACTAGCAAACCGACCATCACCTCCCATCTAAGCTCGAGCCATGCACCACCACCCCCACATGGCCGGCCGCCCACCGGCGTGGCCGACCCCCGCCGTGGGTAGCCCCCTCTAGCCGCACCCCAGGCTGCCTTACCCTGGCGGCCAACGTCCTCCGGGACGCGCCGTCGAGGCGATTCGTACGTTTTGAACGACGTCCCGTCGTGACGCGCGCGAGATCGAGTTCATTTTGGCGCTCCGTCGCAGCAACTTCGTGAATGTTTTCCTGGAGATCCGACCGTTGGATCGGCAATTTCTTTGCTCCGTCGCAATCTCGGTATATCCACCTTCATTCTTGTCAATTTTCGTCCATTAATTTTATTGTTTGATACATGAAAACCGGCCACCAAGTTGACCATTTAAATTGTATTAAATTTGGACAGTTTCGTGGGGCCAACTTCGTCAGCTTGTATCTCATCCACCGCAGCTCCGTTTGGCGTGCTACCAGTTCCGGTGTGAAGCTGGTATAACCCTCTTACTACCCCTCCAATTTCGTTTCATTGTGAGCTTGTTTGATTGGTTGAATTCGATGCCAAAGTTGGTCGTCCGAATTCGTAAATTCCAACTTGTAAAATTCTATTTTTGAGCACGGGACTCCAGATTTCATTTTTGACACCACCATTAGACTTGTGGCGTCGTTCTGGCATGTTTTCATATAAAATTTGTTAGATTTGGAGAACATGGGCCCGGGCACGTTTTTCGGTGCAAAGCGGGTCCCACTTTCTGGGTCAACGGAACTTTTTGACGCCGGCTCATCGGAATCCAATTCCGGAGATACCGTTGAGTTCGTATCGTCATTCTGGACTCGTTGACATATAATTTTCTAGGTTTTGGTGGACATTGGGTCCGACACGCATTTCGGTGCAAGTCGGATACCAATATCCGGGTCAACGGGTCATTTTGAGCTCGGCTCATCGGAATCCAATTCTGGAGATACCGTTGAGTTTGTATCATCATTCTGGACTCGTTGACAGGTAGTTTGCTGAGTTTTGAGAACTTTGGCTCCGGCACGTATTTCCGTGCAAACCGGAATTCCAAGTTCTGGTCAAGGGGCCAAAATGAGATCGGGACAACGGAATCCAATTCTGGAGATACCGTTGGGTTCGTATCGACATTCTGGTTGTGTGGACATATAATTTGTTATATTTTATAGACTTATTTTCTTACACATTTTTCGGTGCAAAATGGCTCCGACACGGACACCATTTTGACCCGAAATTACCTTTTTGCCCTTGTGTCCAAATTGGATCGATGGGTAGGCTATCCTAGCTAATTTGACCATTTTGGACACGTTGGCGATGTTCATTTCATCGTCCGGCAATGTTTGTTGATAATTTCTCTGAACTTAACCTTTTTATAATTAATTAATAATTAATTCATATAATGTTCGTATTTCGAGATTAGTACAACGAAACTGAGATCAGTCAATTTCGGTGATCTCACATCGCTGAAATTGACAAGTTAGATACGTGGATCACTATAATAAGATTATCAACCTTACCGATAATCTTCTTATCTCGGTTTGCGCCGTAAGTTTCGACGTACAAATAACGAAGTACACTTTATATTAGACTAGAATTGACCCTGTTTGACCAGAGTTGACCAGTTGACCCAAAGTCAACTATAAGTCAACACTTGACCTAGTTCGACTAGATTTTTGACCGGAGTCGACCTAGAGTTGTTTTGACTTAGAAGAATCTAGAATAATATAGATTGCTGGTAGGGATTTATTTATTTTCAACTTGAACACTTTGTAACCTGTGTTGCTTTAAATAGGACTCTGTGGCTTCAGTGGGACCTCCTATACTTATCAGCTGTTCAGGTTATCGAGGCGAGTACATTCTTTGATCATTTCATATCCTGCTTAGAATTATATTCCTGCTTTAAATTACTATACTTGATGCTGTCACGACATTATCACGGATTAGTACTATACGGATCTATTCATGCGATGTTATCTCCCTCGGGAGCATCGGGTACATTATGTCATGTGCGTTTCACTTTTATCATGTACTCATGTGCTTTCACCATACATGTACACTCTTGTGAATCATGTACTCTCATGTTCACAGAGCCTTCATGTATACTATCATGTGCACCCTTTTAAGGGCCCCATGTGATATCATGTACAATAACATAACCTGCTTAGATCCTTGTGTACTGATTGGGGAAAACGGGGGAGTGCTAGTAGTCATGTGAACAATTCTTTAGTAGTGTAGATCATGTACAACTCTTTAGTGTAGATCATGTACAAATCTGTCCCGTTCACATGTGCTATCATGTACTCTACATCACTAGTCACTGTTAGTTCTCTATTTATAGCAGATATTTCTATTACTGTTTTCTCTCTTTTTACATACTGTATTTCTTCAGATCTTGTATCTTACTTTACTGCATGATTATATTTTCTAACCTGCTATGAACTGTTGAGATGTAATGTACTCGTTCCAGTCCTGACTGGACCTGTTGATAAATTTTACAGATAGCCTGGAGGTGCCTGCTAGCCTAGAGGAGACACATTAGAGGTTGTTTAGGTAGTTATTTCATTTTGTCTGGAGTTGTATTTACTTTGTGGATTACTGTATCTTTATTGAGTTTTGAGATGTATTTCTGGGTTCATGTACCTTAGACACTTAGACTTCTATCTCCTGTATCTCTTTTGGATTTCATGTTTTATCTATTCTTATCATGCTCTACCTTAGATGTGATTGAGTTGTATCTGCTATGTCACCCCCATTCGGGGAGTATAAACTGCTTAGCTTTATACTGTTAGATGCATTGAGACCTAGGACAGCGTTCTACCGCCGACACTGCGGCGTAGGCTAGGCGTTGTTACGTTCTCGTGCCCTAACTCTAGGGTGCGGGTCGTGACACGTTTTTAGTGGTGGCCCATGCAGGTCGAGACTAAAGTGTAGTGGTATTCGAACTAGAGTACCACTACAGCCTGCAGTAGGATTATGATATATTTTGAAGGTACTCAATCACAGATAGGAACCCTTGAGAGATTTCCGGGACGACCCTGGAGAATCTTATTTAACTTCGATTTGAAAACTCTCTTTTTTCCCTTGATTTAATTTATTTTACTTTTGTTGTTAAATTTGATTTTTACGGATTATTGTTGAATTTGAGTCTGTATTTATTTTGATGGAAGATTTTTGATTTTTGAATTTTGATGATAGCTGTTGCATTCGAGTTGCATTTTGATGGATTGTGTTCACTTTTGAATTTTTGATGTTCGTTAATAAATTTTGATTGATTTTTGAGTATTCATTGTTGATTTAATTTGATTTTTGGCAAGATGAAATTATATGGGCTAGGTCACCTATGTTATGGAATCTAGTCTTCTATAGTCACATTAGCCAGCATGGTGAGAACATATAGTCTGACTCTGGATGTATTTCTCGGGTGTGGGAATTTAAGGTTTTCGCAGCCAAGCATGCGACACCGCGAAAATGTTAAATACCATAATTCTAGAGATATGTGCATAAGTCAAGGGCTCTGTGATTATCGTAGCCTTGCTTACTAGTATGACGAGGATTTAGAGTACCATAATGTTGGATCGACGCATATGATTATCAGATTGTACCTTAAATATTTTCAAACATGTTTTCTCTACTTTGTTTCAGTCTTTCAAAAAAAAAGAGAAAAGAATTATTATTTATTTGTTTTGTATAGTTTCCTACTATTTAACTTAAGAGTATGTTTAGTTGTTTTATAAACCTTGTGTAAATTCTTGCTATGAGTTCTTCTTAATACAATAAATCGATGAATTTGCTAGACTTTATCTTGGATTTGATAATTTAACTCTGGATTTCAGAACGGTTCCTTCTTTAAACAGATAAGCAAAACATATTTTATCATTATTCTTTCTTGCCATTTTTCTTGTATTAGATAATAATAAAACTGTCTTGATTTCATCAATCGCCTGCTTGCAATCTTGGTAGGAATCTAAATGTTAGTCTTAACGTAGAATTAATTTTTATTGGGACATGAGAATATGTATATGAATATATATAGCAGACACTTTGCCTAACACGTATGCATGCTACACTTGATTTTCCCACATATTTAGATACATATTGATATGTTGTTGATGTCCAATTTTTTCATAACCAATATTTCTGGTTCTCTGCTTTTCCATGTTTAAATTCGTAATTTAAATATAAATTTTATGTTATTATTTAGGTTTACATCACTGCACATGTATGTTATATATAGAGTTTCAATTCAAAAAAAAAGGAATTGGTTAAGTTATGTTAAATTGTAAAATTTAAGACTGTGTACATATTAACCCTTAATACTTAATCCCAAATGTTTAGTTTAGATTACTGTTTTATTTTCTTAATATAATATTTAGAGCTGCGTACATTGTTGTAAGTAGGATATAAATTTAAGTTTCATATTCTTACATGCTAGTTTGTGATAAACATTGAGTTGGGTTTTAATGTTCAAGTTCTCCAAAATTCTGAAAACTAGTTACATGTTAACATTTTTATATTGATTTCCATGTTTAGTTAAATTTCGGATTTAACATGTAATATTAAACTGTATGCGTAGGTAAATATATTGATAGTATGTTAGGGTTTTTTTTCTATCATGTTAGGATGTGTTAGGACCATTGAGATTGGTTGTGATGTTTCAAACCCTAAAATCTGGGACCGCATTATGTTCATAATTTCCATGGTTTAAAATGTTAGCTTGTTTTCAGATTTTATATGTAAATGCTGAACTAAAACCTGGTTTAACTTTTTAATACTAAGTCATAACCCTGTACAAGGACACACACACACTCTCTAACTTAGTATACCCTGTCATGTAACCTAATCTTCCTCTCTATGTTATGATCATGTATCTATATAGATATATATAGTTTTTATACATCCATGTTATAATATATATAAATACATAGCTAAGTCTCTACTTTTTTTTATATATATGGTTAGCTATGCTTGTTATGATTAAATAAGTTGCGTGTTGCGTATTGTAGGGTGTTTAACCAAAATGCCATGATTAGTGTAACTTGATAGCTGTTGTTTTGGAACCCAAATCCTCGTATACACTTTCATGTATATTCACGTACACACACGCCTACTATCTAACCATATGAACCTGTTCACATACACCATACACACACAAACCACCTAATATTACATGATGCTAGTTTTCCCTCTCTAACGCTCTCTCTGTATATATATTGTGATTGGATTTCAATGCAAGTGACTTTCGATTCTTTAACTTGTGATTTTGATTTTCTTGGGATAGTACTTTTTTTTCAAATGATTGGTATACCTTCCTTTATTTTTTTATTTTATGAGTACCAGTTTTCATATGGGGTGGTAGACAATTTTATAGTTTTGATGGTTGTTGTGTCTGTATCTTTCTATTTTAGCACCCTGGATTGCTTATGTGTTTGATATCCTATGACCGTTGGTTAGCATGACCAGTAAACCTAGATGAGACTTCACTGTCACCGTTACCATGACCCTGGGTATTGTCTTTTATTTGATGGTATGATTTGTTTAAGTTATGGGACTTTGATTTTGGGGGTTTGACCTCGGGGGAGTAGGGATGTTTTAATTTCGAGGAAGAAATTTTTGTAAGGTGGGTAGGATGTTAGCATCCTGAATTTCGGGTTCATTTTTTTTTTCTGATTGATTGGTTTGATAAATAATTTATTCTGTTAATTTTTCCTGTAAGTGTACTTTTCATGCCATTGATATTTGGAGTATCAGGGATGTTCAACTCTGGAAATCTTCTTCACGAGTTTTGGAGTGGACACGATTACCTTCATGACGGTATATGGTGTCCCACCCAAACTTGTTCCCTTGTGCTCTTTCTGCTTCGCCGAACTTCGGGTCGAATTAGACCGTTCGATCAGTAATTGATTTTCCCACTCTTTTTCTTAATCATTTTCAGCGCGTTACCATGACTTTTAAATTGGGAGCGCCAGACTAGTCAGTTTCTTGAAACCAACTCCTCATTGATGATCTACTCGAGACGCTCGTCACCCATGACCTTCGTTTCCTACTCAGACACGTCATTTCGGGCTCCATTTGATTCGCACAACTTTCCCGACACGTGACCCGATTTTATTTTACGCCACGGCGTCACATTCATTTTCCAACTTGATTTGTGGGTCCCCTGTCGACCAAAACCTGTCAGCCCCAACTATGGACATGGTCCACATTGAGCCTACTATCCGTCCGCCACTTGTGTCCCATTTATTGGAATCTCCATGTGCTACTTATTTGCCCATGATCATCAACACCTAATTTTAATTCTATTTTCGCACAATGTCCAGTTTTGACCCAATCCGGCTCCACCGAGCCCAGTCCAGCTCCATGTTATTCTCTATCGGGACACCCCTATATTTTCTTGCCCAAAAATACTAGTACTCATTTTGCCTATTTTTCTATATTTAATAGAAATTTTCTATTAATTTTAATTCCATGGTATGATCTATTTTTCCTCCATTGAATTCTAGCCTTTGATTTTTCCTATTCTAAATCCTCACCCTTCATTCCCATGACTACTCTCCACTCCCTCACAGCACCCCTAGCCGGCCCTAATCCCAATGTTGGATAACCTTTTCTTCTTTCTCACTTTTTTTATTCTCATCTCTTTCTCTCTCTCTTCCTTTCTATTTTCTTCAAATACTACAACAGCAAAACCAAGCCATGCATCACCACCACCCTTCATACCCGACCTCCTCCCCTCTTCCCATGGCCGGAGCTCCGACCTTTCATGGCCTGGCCGACCACCCCCGGCCAGCTTGGCCGTCGGCCTCCCCCACAGTTTCATCTCCTCCTCCTCCTTCTACTAGCAAACCGACCATCACCTCCCATCCAAGCTCGAGCCATGCACCACCACCCCCACATGGCCGGCCGCCCACCGGTGTGGCCGACCCCCGCCGTGGGTAGCCCCCTCTAGCCGCACCCCAGGCTGCCTTCCCCTGGCGGCCAACGTCCTCCGGGACGCGCCGTCGAGGCGATTCGTGCGTTTTGAACGACGTCCCGTCGTGACGCGCGCGGGATCGAGTTCATTTTGGCGCTCCGTCGCAGCAACTTCGTGCATGTTTTCCTAGAGATCCGACCGTTGGATCGGCGATTTCTTTGCTCCGTCGTAATCTCGGTATATCTACCTTCATCCCTGTCAATTTTCGTCGGTTAATTTTATCGTTTGATACATGAAAACCGGCCACCAAGTTGACCGTTTAAATTGTATTAAATTTGGACAGTTTCGCGGGGCCAACTTCGTCAGCTTGTATCTCATCCACCGCAGCTCTGTTTGGCGTGCTACCAGTTCCGGTGCGAAGCTGGTATAACCCTCTTACTACCCCTCCAGTTTCGTTTAATTGTGAGCTTGTTTGATTGGTTGAATTCGACGCCAAAGTTGGTCGTCCGAATTCGTAAATTCCAACTTGTAAAATTCTATTTTTGAGCACGGGACTCCAGATTTCATTTCTGACACCACCATTAGACTTGTGGCATCGTTCTGGCATGTTTTTATATAAAATTTGTTAGATTTGGAGAACGTGGGCCCGGGCACGTTTTTCGGTGCAAAGCGGGTCCCACTTTCTGGATCAACAGGACTTTTTGACGCCGGCTCATCGGAATCCAATTTTGGAGATATCGTTGAGTTCGTATCGTCATTTTGGACTCGTTGACATATAATTTGCTAGGTTTTGGTGGACATTGGGTCCGACACGCATTTCGGTGCAAGTCGGATACCAATATCCGGGTCAACGGGTCATTTTGAGCTCGGCTCATCGGAATCCAATTTCGGAGATACCGTTGAGTTCGTATCATCATTCTGGACTCGTTGACAGGTAGTTTGTTGAGTTTTGAGAACTTTGGCTCCGGCACGCATTTCCGTGCAAACCGAAATTCCAAGTTCTGGTCAACGGACCAAAATGAGATCGGGACAACGGAATCCAATTCTGGAGATACCGTTGGGTTCGTATCGACATTCTGGTTGCGTGGACATATAATTTGTTATATTTTATAAACTTATTTTCTTGCACATTTTTTGGTGCAAAACGGCTCCGACACGGACACCGTTTTGACCCGAAATTACCTTTTTGCCCTTGTGTCCAAATTGGGCCGATGGGTAGGCTATCCTAGCTAATTTGACCATTTTGGACACGTTGGCGATGTTCATTTCATCGTCCGGCAATGTTTGTTGATAATTTTTCTGAACTTAACCTTTTTATAATTAATTAATAATTAATTCACATAATGTTCGTATTTCGGGATTAGTACAACGAAACTGAGATCGGTCAATTCCGGTGATCTCACATCGCTGAAATTGACAAGTTGGATACGTGGATCACTATAATAAGATTATCAACCTTACCGATAATCTTCTTATCTCGGTTTGCATGCCGTAAGTTTCGACGTACAAATAACGAAGTACACTTTATATTAGACTAGAATTGACCCTGTTTGACCAGAGTTGACCAGTTGACCCAAAGTCAACTATAAGTCAACACTTGACCTAGTTCGACTAAATTTTTGACCGGAGTCGACCTAGAGTTGTTTTGACTTAGAAGAATCTAGAATAATATAGATTGCTGGTAGGGATTTATTTATTTTCAACTTGAACACCTTGTAACCTGTGTTGCTTTAAATAGGACTCTGTGGCTTCAGTGGGACCTCCTATACTTATCAGCTGTTCAGGTTATCGAGGCGAGTACATTCTCTGATTATTTCATATCCTGCTTAGAATTATATTCCTGCTTTAAATTACTATACTTGATGCTGTCACGACATTATCACGGATTAGTACTATACGGATCTCTTCATGCGATGTTATCCCCCTCGGAAGCATCGGATACATTATGTCATGTGCGTTTCACTTTCATCATGTACTCCTGTGCTTTCACCATACATGTACACTCTTGTGAATCATGTACTCTCATGTTCACAGAGCCTTCATGTATACTATCATGTGCACCCTTTTAAGGGCCCCATGTGATATCATGTACAATAACATAACCTGCTTAGATCCTTGTGTACTGATTGGGGAAAACGGAGGAGTGCTAGTAGTCATGTGAACAATTCTTTAGTAGTGTAGATCATGTACAACTCTTTAGTGTAGATCATGTACAAATCTGTCCCGTTCACATGTGCTATCATGTACTCTACATCACTAGCCACTGTTAGTTCTCTATTTATAGCAGATATTTCTATTACTATTTTCTCTCTGTTTACATACTGTATTTCTTCAGATCTTGTATCTTACTTTACTGCATGATTATATTTTCTAACCTGCTATGAACTGTTGAGATGTAATGTGCTCGTTCCAGTCCTGACTGGACCTGTTGATAAATTTTACAGATAGCCTGGAGGTGCCTGCTAGCCTAGAGGAGACACATTAGAGGTTGTTTAGGTAGTTATTTCATTTTGTCTGGAGTTGTATTTACTTTGTGGATTACTGTATCTTTATTGAGTTTTGAGATGTATTTCTGGGTTCATGTACCTTAGACACTTAGACTTCTATCTCCTGTATCTCTTTTGGATTTCTTGTTTTATCTATTCTTATCATGCCCTACCTTAGATGTGATTGAGTTGTATCTGCTATGTCACCCCTATTCGGGGAGTATAAACTGCTTAGCTTTATACTGTTAGATGCATTGAGACCTAGGACAGCGTTCTACCGCCGACACTGCGGCGTAGGCTGGGCGTTGTTACGTTCTCGTGCCCTAACTCTAGGGTGCGGGTCGTGACAAGGTTTAGGAGATATCTTACGCACGATCAAGGAATGACGAGTTTTGCACGATTGGGACAAACATTTCAAAATTATTCAGGCACGACGAGTGATTTTAGCATGATAGAATCGTGATATGAACAAAATTATATATACACGATTTAGAGGCAAGGTAAAATGTATAGTTATGGTCGTTAAAATCACGATCAAGGGATTCAAAGTCGTCTTAGTCGTGCTAGGTCATTTAGGCACGACTAATCACAAGGAATTCAGATATGATTTAGGAAATCAAATCATAGTTGAAAAGAATTTAGGCATGAGTGCTTAGAATCCAAAGATGAATAAAATCGAAAGTTAAAGCATGAGTGGCAATAGCATTGAAATCCAAAAAAAATTAGTCTCGATACGATCTAAGTTGATCAATTCCTGGTAAATCAGGATTTGGGCAAGATGTAGAACAAGGTCATCGAAATCTGAGCATGAGCATCCAAGAATGAAAATCCAGATCATAATTGAATTTAATTTAATTGGGTACGACCCAGGATATTGGTATGTTAAGAAAGATGACCAAAGTCGATTGGTCGCGATCAAGGAAGTTAGGGTTGAACGATATTGAAAACTTAAAAGGATGATTCAAGGATGTGGAATAAGTCAATTTTTCTTTTCTTGATAGGAAAAGCAAAAGACAAGGTTTCATAGGGAAGTCAAGTTAATCATCTCTCTCTAATACTATCAAGTTTATCTGATCATCATTTGCCAATCATATCTTTTTCTCATAAGTCCCAATATGAAAATCAACCTCTATATGACTACCACCAAAATTATACCCTTCTGTCATGAAGATTGGACCTTGTCATGATCACCATAGGCTTAATTTCCTAAATTCCAAAACATTACTCATGAAGCATACCCTTCTTATTAGGAATCAACACTAACCACAATCATCATAAATCTAAATTCTTCCACCTTGTCCTAAATTGAATCCGAAACCTCTAAATCAGTTTTATGAAATCCTGGAACTTGTTCAAATTACTCTCCTTGTATTATTCAAATCTAAAACTACTAGGCGTTATAAAACTTATTCTTCACTATGAAATCAACCTTCATATTTTCTTCAACGTACACCTTCAAATATTATTCTCCTTAAATTTAAAATTTTCATAAAATCTATAAATTTTTATAACTCAAAATTCTCGTGTTCTCTATGTTCCTAGCCATTTTCTTACAATATCTTGTTCAATTTCGTATCATTATCGAATACAGTTAAAATCTCTTTTCCATTACTAAATCCCTAAGTTTAACATCGTAGCCTTAAAGTGAAACGTCTTAAGAATCAATAACCGAAAATTATCCACTCCTCAAAAACTAAGTCGATCTCGAATATCTTCATCAATTATGAAATATATCTATGAATTATTCATACCCAAAATATTTCTCTAAGTGTGATCGTTTCTAAATTGATAATATAAATCTCTTGATTTCATCCTCAATCTCAGTCGTATCTCTATCCCAAACCTATATCAAGGTCCATCATATTATATTCCTACCAAGATTATCATAAGATAACAAATCAAGTCCTTTCCGAGTTAGATGATTTACGTTAGGGGAAGAAATATGGAGATTCAAGGATATCAAGTGTAGTTGATAGAAATAGTTACGAGATAGGTGATTGATGTAATTGGTACAGAGTTAATTAAGATAAGGAAAAATAGTAATACAAGAAATAATGGCAAGAAAGAAATAATGATAAAATTTGTTCTTGCTACTCTTTTCAAAATAAATGAACCAATTTAAGATATAATCGAATGCCATACACGTCTTCCTGAAATCATGTTGTCAGAATTTTGCCACGCAGTAAGCATAGCTGCAACAAACGATAGAGTCTGTAACTAAGGTATACAACCTAAAATCATGTCATCTAGAATTATTACCATGCCAACCGGTATGGCTACAAGAAAAATCTAAATTTCTATAACTAGGATAAGTATATCTGAAATCAGGCTCTATGTCCTTGTCATGCTAGCCAGTATGACTGCGATAAATTATAAACTCCATAAATAAGGCAGACATTTACCTTTTTTATTGTCCTTATCAAATATGTTATCAGGTTATACCTTAAATAAAATATATTTAAATACAAAAATCAAAATCAACAATGAACATCAAGATTCAAAATTCAACAATGAATCCATCAAAATCAAATTCAATAACAAGGAGTAAGGGTGAATCAAAACAAGGGAAAAAGATTTCAAATTGAAGCTCAAATTGAGATTCTCAAGGGTCGTCCCAGGAATCTTGAGGAATTCTAACAGTGGTTGAGTATCCTCTCATTCTAACACCTTACTTCCTATAATCTATAGCAGGTTCATAGTAGTACAATTAAGTCGTTGTTCTACTACGATATCGCACAAATGCGAATCTCGACCTACATGGGCCACTACTAAAAACGTATCACGACCCGCACCCAGTACAGAGACACAAAAAGTAGGTACGTCCAGCCTACGCCGCAGTGTCGGCAGTAGAATATTGTTCTAAGTCACAATCACAACTAATACTACATGATATAATCTCCAAACGGTGGACAATCTCAGAAGGATACAATCTCAATCACAAAACTAGAGGTAGATAATCAGTACGATAAAATAGATTACATCCACAAGAGGGATACAACCAAAAATGAATAAGTCAAGTGTTTAACAAACACAAAATCTCAATATCTAAAATGAAATACATCTCCAAGACAAACAAGAAATAAGATAAACAAAACTCTAGACATCTACTCTAAGCTCTACGTGTGTCCTCTAGGCTAGTTGTGATCCTCCAAGTTACCTGTAAAATTTTATCGACAGGTCCAATCGGAATAGGAACGAATACATATCTCTCACACAGTTCATATCATGATAGGAAGTATAAAGCAAGCTATAGAATAAAATATATGAAATTTTATAAGAAATAAACATGAAGAGCAAAAGAGATATCTAGTAAACAGGGAATATAAAAATTGAAAAATAAGAACTATAAGTGACTAAGTAATTTAGAGCACAAGATGGTTATGTGAATGGCTTGAATTTGCACATGCTTACGCTACAGAGTTTGCACATGATTACCTACTTTGGAATTGTTCACATGACCACTTCTGCTCTCTCATACCCTAATCAATATACAAGGATCTAGACAGGTTATGTTATTGCACATAAAGGTTGATACATGATGTAATGCCCCAGTCCCAAAATACGTAGGACTAGGCATACGAAACATGCCAGCTGCATGCATCCAAAGAATGCTCCAATATGTGGAATCCTCGTACGCATACATAAGCTGTAAATCACAGGCCAATCACAAATAACTATATCTCATCCAGACAATCACAAAAGAAAATAATAGTCTAGATAGTATCAAATAAAAGTGTCAAAAGATAGATAGTCGGGTGGAACAAATCTACAACCAAACAGCTATGAATATAATCTAAGATAATAGAGTCCAACCTCCAAAAATAAATGGAAGATACAAGTAAGGAAAGAATCTGGCATCGTCAGAGGGTAAGATATCCTCGGTAGGAAACGAAGGAGCTAAACCGAGTCCGTACTCCTGGGGCAATCCTGACCATCTACACCTGGAGAGATCACCAGGTCCTCAGCGGAACATAACAAGATACAGAAAAACATATCATATAAACTGAATATAAACTGCTCACAATAATTCGGATCATAACATGGTTTAGCACTTTATCATCGAAGCAGTGAACCATACCTACAACCAAATAAGGACAAGGTGTGGCACACTAGTTCGTGACAAAATACTGTTCCAAGCCATGAACGGTATAGTACACAACCATATGGAAAAGTACATACACCTAAGGATAAATATTGCCTAACCATTATAAGTGGAATGCATTTTAAGAACAGTTCATGGCCGCATGACTACCGGGTCAAGTCAGGAAAATACCAATGCAGTACAATACCTTAGTAGCGAGTCACAACACCATGTACTATTCCTCAGTATCGAACGAGTCTATAGCATATAGTCTACCTATCGTTCCTCAGTAGCAAGCGAGTCTACGATAGATAGGGTGGTAGTCAACTTCCAATCATGTTCTCCCCGCCCAATGCCAACTCATAACTACTAAGTCTTCTAGCATGCAACTCTATTAGCAGTTACTTTCTAACGCACATCCTCACGTATCGATGGCCAACCAACTATGCAAGTCCGAGACCTATATGAGACTCATGTCTCATGTAGCACATGTGTCAATGCTACTGAATGCATCACAACATAGGGTAGTTTTCTTAACTTTAAGTCGATGCATGATACTAAAGTAATAGGAATAAAAGTAAACATTTAATTGCATAAAATATATCAAGGCAGAAAATGATAATATGTAAGAAAATAAAACTAGATCAGTATGCTAAATGAGAGTAAATAAGCAGAATATAATGGCAAGGTATCTTGCCTGAGGGTGGTGCGAGATGTAGCAAAATCCAACAGTCAGAATCGTCAACACGAAAGTTAAAATTCACAAGGAGCTCCGGATGCTGAAACAAACATCACGAACGAGTTTGGTATAAAAGATATGCCAAGGAAACGCCTGTCCAAAAGTCCAATTCTGGAACAGGGACAAAATCATAATTTCGGGTCAAAACGATGTCCGCCGTTGGACCCGTTTTGCACCGAAACACGCGTCAGTACCTATGGTCTCTAAAGTTGTCAAACTACATGTCTACGAATCTGGTTTGAGGAGATGAACTCAACGGTATATCCAATTTTGGATTCCGGTGAGTCGTGCACAAATTTGCCCATTAGAGCGGGTCACAGGCCCGCCAAATAGGCATTCCGGTCGACCTTCTCAGAATTAGACCAAACTTGGCACACAGGACCAAAATTTTGATATAGTCCTGTTGGCGCAAGTTTTATCTCGATACGACGAACGTACACGAAGTTATGGCCAAGTTTGCAAAAGGTCGATACGGGGGTATCTCGACGGATACGAACTAATTTCGTCGCGCACACGCAACAAAATTGAGTTCCTTCACACATTGACAACATCCATACGCGGCTTTCGATGCGTATAGTGCGCAACCACGTTGCCCAGTTTGTCGGGGCACATGCCGTATCGGGAATTATTTTCTAAAATTTTAGTTTTTGAACTAAATTTTTCTTGATTTTTAACCATGGATAGCTTTCTGTGTAAACTACGAAAAATACTTCTACCAGATGGGTTTTGATCCCCTATACGTTGTCTTTCTCTGTTACAAATTTGTTTTCAAAAAATGTCAGTAGGTTGTCCATGATTGGCCTTCCAAGTTAGGTCTTCGGTTAACATTTTCTATCCAGTTTGTACATATTTTTTTGGGATATTTGATTCGATTTCTACAGCAATTTAATGCACTAGGAATTAATCTAGTTGAAGGGGATGGAAGAGGTATAGGTCGGCTAGAAGTAAGACTTCGTGGATCGAAAATTGATTCAGCGATGATGGAGATAAGTGGGGTTGAATATAGGTACATGGTCACGTGGAGGCTGTTATTGCGCATTCTGTCCTGCACGTGTTCCGGTGATCGTCGTCGACCAGTGGCTGTACGCGACGACTGAAGGGATGACCACGGTCGCCTGGGTCCGGGGAAGGTTCGGGGGTGATCACGAGAAGAGTTGGAGGAGTTTCCTGAAGACTTCCTCGCGATTGAGTCGGGTTATAGCCGCCTATCCGAACTGGATAGAGTTGGGATTTAAATCAAATTTTAAATCGGGATTACCAGGATTTGGTCGAATTTATAGGTCGAAGAATTGATTGAGGCTAATCGGTTGAATCAAAAAATTTTGAAGGAAAAATCTTCGTCCAACTCCCTCTACTGTCGAGTGAAACTGGGTTTGGGAGTATCACGAGATATTAGATTCCAATATCTCATGACCTCTATTATTTATTTATTTATTTATTTATTTCTTTTTCTTGGGTATAAGTATATAATAGATATACTTAGAAGTACATATCTAAATATATAACAATATAAAATATCTAAAATTTCCTAAGCTTTATTTATATAAACTATCTTACCCCTTATAAATGTAAAAATATGTATTGGAACACATTTCCTAAATAATAAAATATTTATAGTATTTATCACCACAACAACAAAAATAATATTAATATTAATAATAAAATAGCAATAATGATATTGTAACCAATTGATGGGGATATAATAATGTGGGTGAGTTCACCTACATTTATTATTATTATTTAAAACAATTATAAATTTTACCACCTTTCAAAAGAAAATAAATAAATAAATATTAAACATAGAAAGACAATCATGATACTATTTAATAGATCTTAATGAACAAAATATTAAAATAATTAAATCTAGTGACGCCTATGGCTAATATGCTAGTCGAGGCACTTGCCTGCACTAGCTGTGCCATGTTATCTAGCCAATATGCATAAAGAATTTTAAGCAAGACTATGACTATAATTATAATTAAATAACACAAAAATTCCAAAAAATTATTTAAGCAGATTTTTAAAATATATAATTTTTTTTTACAAATATGGAATTTTACATCATACCCAACTTATAAAAATTTTGTCCTCAAAATTAAAATAAATCTTAATATCCGAGGATAAAGAAGCTATGAACGATAAAACAGTTAGGTATGTCAACCCATACCAAGGTTATGTGAAATAATAGAAGGGACATTCTACCATCGAACTGCTAGTTTGACGTGACCCTTCTAAGGAATATGTTGCACGAAGTTCACGGCTCTACCCAACTTATAGAAGTTGGATAATCGTGGAAATCACAGTAATAGGACTACTAAGGAAGACAAATTCTACAGAGATGTATGTGGACACACACAAAAAAAGGAGAAGAAAATACTGTCTTTTCTTTTTATTGGCGCAAGGCACCACAAATCGAGTACGCCTGAGAGATCCTGCACTGAGGATCCTCGAGTACAAAAAGAAGAATTCTGGGGAATGGGACGACGGAGATCGAGCGGCAGTTGCTCCTTTACTCCATTGACACTCCGATTATAAAACTGGGAGAAAACCTAAGAAAATTGCTAACTCTCGGCTCACTCGCAAGAAGTGCAGCAATTTGGCTCTTGAAAATGCTCTCTGTTCTGTCATTTTGAACAGGGGTGAGGCCCCCCTTTTATAGTTTTTCTCGAGCTGGAATGATGTTATGTGCCCATAAGAGGAAACACGCTGGTTCTTATGTGGGCACATAGTCCTACTTTGGGCACATAGGGTGTAGGCGCATACAGGCTGCGAGATCGTGGATTGGTCGTAGTGTTGACGTGGCCGCATGCTTCGGTGCATGACTGCTCGTAGAGACTGGCGTGGCCATGCGCTTCGGTGCATGTTTCGATCATGGCTTTGACTGAGTCAGGCTTGGGCGCATAGCCATGTCTCAGGCTATGCGCCCTCCTTTCAGCGGAGCTAGTCTTATGCGCATGGAGCTACACTGACTGGGCATATGGAGCTACACTGACTGGGCACATAGAGCTTCATTGAGTGGGCGCATAGAGTTACAGTGACTGGGCGCATGGAGCTTCACTTTTCTTGGGCGCATGGAGCTATATTTGCTGAAATTTTTTATGCTTCTACAGGAGCTTCTTCAAAGTTTTTGACACTTGAACAAGTTCGAAATACTTTAAAAGAAGCATAGATCGTCTTCTCGCGAGGCAATGGATGTATAGCACGGCCCTCTCCTTTGGGCGCATAGTATTTGGCCAGCCTTTCGGACAAGAAAGGACACCCTCGTTCAGGAGATTGGTACAGCCAATTCAACGCTTCAAGTGAGGCACGTGCTGCCTCGAAGAACAGGCTGGCTATGCAGATCACTGAGAAGAACAATCATATTGCACAGATCAGGAACGAGATCGCCCAGTTGGAAGCTGATTTGAGGGTGGCGTTATCGGAACAAGAGGATTATCTGTCCCAGGCTGCCATGACTGCCACCGCTTCTGCCCGTTTAGAAGAGCAGCTGGCGAGGTTGGAGGGAGAGCATCAGAGTCTGATCCTCTTTGAAGATGAAGCCGCTCACCAAAAAGAGGTACGGTGTCGAGCTACTGTGAAATCTGAAGCCGAGATTGTTGCTCTGAGGGATAGCATAAACTGCCTGTGTATCCCGTAGATTTTTGTAATTCTTTTTTTCTTTTTTGGTCGTCACAGCTCTTGTACCTTCTTTTCTGTCTTTTGGTAGACGTTTAAGTACTGAATAAAGAATCTTTTCAGAAGTGAATGTGGTTTTGTAAAATATCGATGTTAGAGGTAATGTGGACGTAGCAAGGATATTTCTGATGGGTATTCCGCTGGGAAAACTTTATGTGGACCCATTATCTGTTTTATATTCGAGTGATTCGAATATAGATAATAAGTTGAATGAAGCTGCTAGTAGAGGTAATATGGACATAATAGCAGAGGATGTTCTATATCTGACAAGAGGTAATATGGACATGGAACGATATATAGCATTAGGGAGAAGTGGATAATTCAGAGGTAATAGGGACGTAATTATCTTTGATAAATGCTTTGCTCAGAGGTTATGTGGACGTGGCAAAACATTTGATAATTTCTGCTGGAGAAATAATTATCGAAAAATAATTCAAAGGTAATAGGGACGTGATTTGTTTTCATCAAACCGAGTTTGGACGGAGTCAAAAAAATGGAAATGATTCCACTGGGAAATATTTAGAGGACCTATTATCCAGGACGTATTCAAGACTCTTGAAATACGGATAATAGTTAGATTGTTTTTTTTTTAAATCATATAAACATCGCACTGTACAATTATATGACTGAACGTATGTGAATATTATGTAAAAGATGTTACACATAGTATCTCTTCAGGAACTTGCCGTTAATAGGCATCATGAGCAAGTCACCGTCAGGCTTGGTCAGCCGGTACGCACCGTTAGAATACACCGATTCTATGACTAAGGGACCTTCCCATTTAGGCTAGAATTTCCCTTTTGTTTTGTGTGTCATGACCATCGGTCTTCTTACTGCTAGGACCAGATCGCCGACTTGGAAGATCCTTTCCTTCACCTTTTTGTTAAAAGCTCTGGAAAGGCGTGCTTGGTATAGCTCAATACGTTGTTGATCTAATAGGCATTTTTCGTCTAGCGCTTCGAGCTCTTGGAGTCGCAGACGGTAGCTCTCTTCAGTAGTTAGCTCGCTGGCTAGGGCTACCCGGAGAGACGAGATCTAGATTTCTAGGAGAAGAACTGCTTCGCTCCCATTAACCAGAGAGAATGGCGTGCTGCCTGTTAGAGTCCGGACCGTTGTGCGATAGGCCCATAGACATTCACCGAGCTTCTCGTTCTAATCATACTTGTTTGAAGACACGAATTTCTTGAGAATTTTTATAATGGTTTTGTTGAAGGCTTCTGCTAGCCTGTTAACCAAGATGCTGCCGTCGGGTGTAAAAACTCCGAAGGTTGGTGAATGAAATTAGCGTGGAACTGGCAAGCTCTACACTTCTTTGCATATTCAACAGCATCCGCTATCATTGTGGGCCAGTAATAACCTATTCGTTTGAGACGATCTTGTAATTTGGGGCCTGGTTGATGTGCACCACAAACTCCATCGTGAGCCTCTCGGAGTGCATGCTTGGCTTCAGTGTCTGATAAGCATCGTAACAGTAGTCCATCATAAGAGCGTCGGTACATCATCTTGGTAGCTGTGTCGTAATAAAATCTGAGGGATCGCCTTTGGATGGATACTGCTTCCTTCGGGTCCTCGGGAAGGATTCCATAGACAGCGTAGTCTATAAAGGGAAATCTCCAGTCTTTAGCATCGACGTTTGTTTCTGCTGCGTAACTGTGATGAATATGCAAGGCATCTTTCACACAGAATAATTCTCGACCAGACACTATGATCGATTGCTGAGTATTGGTAGGAACGGTCAAGGAAGCAGCAAGATCGGCTAGAGCATCTGCTTCTATATTCTGTAGTCGAGGCACGTGCTCGATGAAGAATCCAGCGAAAGTGGATGCCAGCTCGATTGTTGCTCGATGGTAGGGGATGAGATCTTCGTGGCGAACTTCGTAATCCCCTCGGACCTGACTAACTATTAGTTTGGAATTGCCGTAAGCCTCTAGATAGTCAACTCCCAGTTGCTTTGCCAGTTGTAGGCCGATTATTAGGGCATTATGTTCGACTACATTGTTGGTGCATGGTTCCACATGAGAATATGTACGATGTATGACCAGATGATCAGGTGACACAAGCACAACGCCTACTCCAGCTATGATGTTTCCTTTGGGCCCTGTTCTTGATGCACCGTCAAAGTACATTCGCCAAATAGGGATTTCTTCAGTTGCAGTATTAGACTCCACCACTTCGTCGGGGATTTCGTCGTAGAGTTTGGACGACTCCGGCACCGGATGAGCTGCTAGGAAATCAGCTAATGCTTGACCTTTTACTGCCTTCTGAAGGACGAAGATCATATCATATGGGGTCAACAGCATTGCCCATGTAGCTAAACGGGAATTGAGAGAACCCGGCTTAGTCATGAGTAATTCTGAGAGGGTTGACTTTGGATATGATATGGATAGTCTGGCCAGACACATAGTGGCGTCTTTTTTGGATAGAAAATACTAGTGCAAGGCATTCCTTCTCTACCGGTGTGTATCTGTGCTCGACACCCACTATTGTGCGGCTGAGGTAGTAAATTGCTTATTTATGGCCACCTTCGTTCTTCTGAGCTAAGAGGGCACCAAGGGAATGATCCATGGCATGGTCATATAGTAAGAAGGGCTTCCCTATTATTGGGGCTACCAGTACTGGAGGGCTTGTAAGATATGCTTTGATGTCGTTGAATGCCCGTTGACATTGTTCAGTCCAGACGAAAGATACGCCTTTCTTCATGAGCTGAGTGAATGGTTGACACCTTTCAGAGAGGTTCGAAATGAATCATCTGATGTAAGCTAGCCTTCCTTGTAGTCCGCATAGCTCTTTGAGGTTTCTTGGAGGATGCATGTCGAGAATAGCCTTCACTTTCTCCGGATCCAGATGTATACCCTTTGAAGTGATGACGAAACCAATGAACTTGCCGCTGGAGACTCCTAGAAAAGACTTGGTTGGATTCATCTTGAATTGGTGTGCACGCATTAGTTCGAACACCTTTCTCAAGTCCTGGAGGTAGTTTCCCTTGAGATGACTTTTGACTGCAATATCGTCTACGTAGAACTCCATAGTTTTGCGCAAATGATCGCAAAAAATTATATTCATGGCTCGCTGGTATGTTGCCCCTGCATTTTTCAATCCGAAGGACATTATAGTATAGCAGTATACCCCCAATGGTGTTCGAAAAGATGTGTGCTTTTTGTCGTCGGGGAACATCTTGATATGGTTGCAGAGTTCAAATCACGGTAGTCGATACAGACTCGAACTTTACTATTTTTTTCATGACTGGAACGATATTAGCAACCCAGTCGGGATATTGTTCCTCGCGGATGAATCCACTGGCGATGAGCTTTTTGACTTCATTCTCGATGGCTTCCATAACGTCTGGTCAAAATCATCGTTGTTGCTGTTTTACTGGCTTAGCTTTAGACGAAATATTCAGGCGGTGCACGACGACTTTAGGGTCCAAGCCTGGCATGTCTTCATAGCTCTATGCGAAGACGTCTATGTATTCTCTTATAAGCTATATAAGAGACTGGCGTTCATCGTCAGATAAGCTTATGCTGATGAAGATTGGTTTGAAGGATGCTTCATCTCCTAGATTGACTTGGATGACTTCGTCTTCGGTAGGTGGTTCACGTTGTTCAAAGTACAGCTCCTACCTGGTGTCTATCTTTTGAGCCCATTGTTCGAGTTCGATTGATTGGACATCGTCTGTAACTTGGTCGGTGGAAACCATGTCGACGGACAAAGTTGCTTTGAACATATCGCCGATGCTAGAGTCTGAGTCCCAGAAGGAGGAATCAGAAGAATGAAAACAACGATCTGCTTCATCATCTTATCTTTCGGGAGTTGTTGGAGGAGAGACATAGCCCAAACCAACACCGTTTTGTTGGTAGTAGTTCTCGGGTTTGCCGGAAGACACAAAGTGTCGTATTGGCAACCGTCGTCCTTGGCCGTAATTTAGCCCTTTGTCGCTTTTGATATCATTTCCCATATTCTGGATGATATTCTTAGCCTGCCAACTATACTAGAAAAGTTACATTTTTCCAGAGTCATAGTCAGCTTTTGTATTATACTTGGGAGGAGTAGAGTCTGTAACGAACTTTCTCTCGCCAATTATACGACTGAAGATGATTAGCTCTTCATCTTTCTTTCTGGCTGGAATGATGAAGTAGTGGATATCTTATGGGTAGACTTTTTCCTATAGGTGAGGTGTCGTGACCGGCATGCAGAAGTATGGTCATATGCCGTTCTCTAGGGCGTATATCGTATCTATGTAATGGTTTACAGATTGATAGACATCGGAGTAATTCAAAGATAAACCTTTACTAAAGAAATAAGTAAGTTCTTCTTCAGGGATAACATCATCCGCTGAAGGTATATTATTCTGAGTATTGATATACTCAATGAGAGGGTCATCATCTGGACGAGGAGCCACAGTCTTGGCCGAGTTCACCATATATGGTAATTCTTCAGGATTGGGAGGATGGATATTAGTAGGTTCCCCCTTGGGTGTTTTGTTGAGAGTGATGATCAAGGGTTTGACTTTGTCGGGTTTCTTCTTCTTCACCCAGATTATGAGAGGCTTCGGGGTACTTTTTGGAGTAGTACGTCCTTTGACTCGGACAATCAGGGGACCACCGTTGGGAGATGGAGGTGCTTCAGCTTCATTGCCATCATCCTTGGGGGGTTAAGATTGGTAAAGTACCGAATCTCTATAGTAAGCTTCGATGCCCTTGAAAGGATCGACGTCAGCAAACTCTGTCTTCATGACACCATCGCTGTTGACGTACTTGAAGCACTGGTGAAGTGTTGAAGGGACGATCATGTTCTCATGTATCCATAGACGTCCCAGCAAGACGTTGTAGGATACATTGGCTTCGATCACATAGCAGGAGACCTCCGTTCGGAGATCACCGATATGGCATTTGAGACGGATCTTACCCAGCAGATGGCTTCGACCAGCATTAAAAGCCATGATAGTTGTGTTGGTTACGGATAGCTTGTGCAGAGGAATTCCCAGGATTTGAAGCAAGCTTCTAGGAATGATGCTGAGGGAGGATCCTGGATCGATGTGCATGCGGTCCACCTTGATCGCCCCGATATACCTTTTATAGTACAGGGATCTATCATGACGATTATTTTTGAGTAGCATGTCCTCCTGTGAGAAGGTGATGTTGGACACCACTTCCATAGTACTGTGACAGTAGGGGCAGGAGACAGGATCTTCAGCGGGAGCTTTGACCTCAACGAGATAAGAGTCAGCATGTAGCAATGCCTCACTTAAGGCCTCACTTTGGAGAGTCATAATAGATCAAACAGAGACAACCTGGCGGGTGTATTGGCTAGCTGAGCCAGTATGTCAAAGTTGTAGGGTCGATCCATGCCTTCTGGAGCTGGCGCCTTTAGAGACTTGTCAAACCACATCTCCTTCTGCTTGGATGTAGTTTGAGGCTTGGACGGGCCGGCTTCTGAGCTTGTAGGGACAGCAGGAGCTTGAGAAGGCAGTGCTTCTTCTTGTGCGGGATCATACGTCCAAGGATAAGTCTTCCCCGATTGCATCTTGCCAGAAAGAACCTCGTAGATAGGGGAGGATACCATGTGGCATGGCTTAAACTTCTTGCCCCTTCTTGCTTTGGGAGGTGCTATCCCCTGCATCACTTCTTGGACAAGGTCCGGATAGACCCACATGATCTCACCAGGTCCAGTTGTGAGTGGGACCAAGGTTGAGTTGCGAGCTGGTAGTAGGTTGATGACTTCCATCATTGCCTTGGGGATCGGGACCACGCCATCTGGGACTTCTATAGGAGGAAAGTCGCCAAACTGAAGAGAGATCATGTTAGCAGATACGACATAGTCTTCAGCTTCGAGATTGATCACTTGGCTGTCGATAAGCTATTGTATCTTCTTCTTCAGGACGATGCAGTCCTTGGTGGAGTGATACACGTACTGATGGTAAAGACAGTACTTAGGATCATTGAGTTGGCTCGACTCGGCAGGACGTCGTGGTGGAGGCAATGTCAGCTTATTACCCTTCGTTAATGTGTGGAAGATGGTGATGACATCGTCTTCATCGAAGGAGAAGGTCTCTTTAGGTTTGTCGGAGGCGCCTTGAGAATTAAAGCTCCTTTGGATGTGTCGACCTTCATGACTTCTTTCCTTTTACCCCCACGAACAGGGATAGTCTGAGGATGCTTGCCTTTGTCCTCAGATTTGGGTGTCTTCAGCCCCAGTAGTTCCAAGTTAGGAACATCATTTTCAGCAGCATCAGCGGCCCCAATGAAAGTGGGCCATGTATCCTACTTATGTATACCTAGACAAAACTTTACTGTAGGAAGGAAGTTATGTCGATAAGTATCCATAAGTTCTGAGTCTGGTATGCCGAAAGGCATCTTCAGTGCTAGTCGTCTGAAGTGTTCAATGAAGGCAACGACAGATTCAGTCTTCCTTTGCTTGGTCTCGATGAGAGTGGATATAGTAACATGTATGCCACTCTCGTAAAACCTATTGAGGAACAACCTCTCCAAGTCTTTAAATGAATTGATACACCCGTCAAGCAGACTGCAGAACCATTCGAAGGCTACCCCCTGCAAGGTTCTAATAAACAGCTTCGACAGGAATGGATCGTCTCGGGGCAAGAGCAGAGTTTACGTGTTGAAGTACGTCATGTGCTGACGAGGAGAAGTCAAGCCGTCGAATGAGTTCAGCGTCAGCGGCTTGTAGTTAGGAGGGCTGGTAGCGTTCTCGCACTCAGGGGGATATGGTTGAGATATCCCCATCTTCTGCAGCTCGTCTTGGTGTGAGATGGTGTCGAGGTGAGCAACCAGGAAATCAATTGCATCCTGTTGATTGAGCAGGTGTTGGAAAACAGCCGCTGAGCGGTTGTCAGGTGTTGTCGGCGAAGGACCACCCCCAGTATTTATAAGATTTGGAGTAGGTGCAACAGAATGATACTCCTTTTGTAGGGCAGGAGGGTCGTTGCTGTGAGCCGGACTAGCGTGGGCTGAGGCGTTTTGCTGAGGTGGAAGAACAGCTCCAGCAGCTTGGACTGCCATGATACTGGTAAGCATATCAGTAATCTTGGCGAGTGCTATTTCGAGACCCTTTAGCCGTATACTAGTCTGATCACTGGCTTCTTCAGGTCTTTCTCCGTCGGTCATGTACGTAGATAGCATGCGAGGATGAACAGAGGAAGCAGTACAACTGGTGCTGATACTGTCTGTCTCCGAGTGTATAAGTCCCTCATCTTCAGGTAGAGGAGGTAGACAGTCGCCATTGGATTCGGAGGGATCATCGTCCTCTGGAATGCTACCCCTAGTATGGGGGTCATCTGCTTCAGATTCTGAGGGAATACTTGTAATGCCTGTAGTTCGTATTACGTATCTTGAAATACGTGTACGTAGTTTATCTTGTATCGCATATCTCTTGGCTTGGCTCGATTTATTTTGGATTGGTTCGGCTAGGCTTGGGTTGCCTTGGTTCATCATGAACCAAGGGAAGAACTCCTACCTACCACCACCATCATCCTTTATTAACCTATTCCCTCATTCTCTCTCTTCATTACTCTTCTTCTTCTCCACATTTACTTCTACACCTACCAAGAAGAGAGAGAGAGAGAGAGAGAGCTTAGGCAAGTGCAAACTTGCTTCATGATGGATCTCAAGTTTTATTGTTCCATTCTCTTCCTTACTTGATTCTAAGATACTTTAGAACTTGGCATTTTCCATTTTGATGGATATTTTCTTGTAGATCTAAGTTTATATTATCTTCGATTTTCTTGGGTTTTGATCTATTGAAATTTATTATTTTCATATTTTGATTGTTCCATGTTGTAGATAATTCGATTTTACCCAAAATAGACCTTTGAAAAGTTGGATTTCAATTTATTTTGAGGAAGCTATGGCCAAAAGTATTTTTAGCCATTTCTATGTTCATCTGTGCTGATTTTGGCAGGGATGTTGAATAGTGCCCAGTCGCATAAGGGTGCTGCATAGTGTCCAGCCGCATAAGGGTGCTGCATAGTACTGCATAGTGCCCAGCCGCATATGGGAGTACCGCATAGTGCCCAGCCGCATGACGGTGCTGCATAGTGCCCAGCCGCATGAGGGTGCTGCATAGTGCTGTATAGTGTCCAACCGCATAAGGAAGCTGCATAGTGTCCAGCCGTATGAGGGTGCTGTATAGTGCCGCATAGTGTCCAGTCGCATAAGGGTGCCGCATAGTGCCCAGCCGCATAAGGGTGCTGCATAGTATCCAGCCGCATGAGGGTGCTGCATAGTGCTACATAGTGTCCAGCCGCATAAGGGTGCCGCATAGTGCCCAGCCGCATAAGGGTGCTACATAGTGTCCAGTCGCATGAAGGTGCTGTATAGTGCCGTATAGTGTCCAGCCGCATGAGGGTGCTACATAGTGCCGCATAGTGCCCAGCCGCAGAAGGGTGCTGTATAGTGTCCAGCCGCATGAGGGTGCTGCATAGTGCCACATAGTGTCCAGCCGCATGAGGGTGCTGTATAGTGCCGCATAGTGTCCAGCCGCATAAGGGTGCTGCATAGTATCCAGCCGCATAAGGGTGCTGCATAGTGCCCAGCCGCATGAAGGTGCTGCATAGTACCGCATAGTGTCCAGCCGCATAAGGGTGCTGCATAGTGCTGCATAGTGTCCAGCCGCATAAGGATGCTGCATAGTGCCGTATATTGTCCAACCGCATATGGGAGTACCGCATAGTGCTGAATAGTGCCGCATAGTGCTGAATAGTGCCCCATAGTGCCTATTTTGGCTGTTTTTGGCTGTTTTAAGTCCTGTTTGGCTGAATTGTGGCCAGAATTTCTCCCAACTCCCAACATGAAAGTTGTAGATCTTTTCCTTGGCTTCAAGAGTATGTTATTAGTTATTTTATGCAATTTTTCTCATTCATGATAATATAAGAATAAAACACGATAGTGGCCCGCTGTGGCGCACTCTTGGCAAGTAAACTGACATGATATATCTCGACATGCTTTTACGACTGCTAGCCTGACATGACAAGTATGAAAGATCTGGACACCGTGGGTGATTGCGTTTGTACAAATAAACCAGTACTGTTGTATCATGTCTAGGATAGGGATCCCTGAGTACCACGGTCAGGGATACCTACAGTAATTGACTAAGGCTAATAAACCAAAATAATTTAGTAGACATGAAGAGATTCCCAGCTACAGGAAATTCCGTTATCTGGGCCAATTAAGTGAACTTGTAGCCTACCGACAAGTAGGGCACGTTTCCAGCACACAGTCACGTGTTGCATTCTTCATAACGGACATTCGACCCGGATAACCGGATGGTCTGCAGGGCTTGTGGCTGTTGGGATAATCTCATTGCATCTGCTAGTAACTAGGCCTTTGATAACCCTAGTTAGTTAAAAGTACCAAGTCATACTCTCGATTGGTCGTGATTGATTGGATGTAGTTTATTCCAGCTTAGACTTATCCTGATCCTGTGCAAGATTGTGACATGACATGATTATTGATGCTTGCCTTAACAATAACGATCGGGGGTCCAGTTCTATTCAGGCGAAGGGTTACAACCCCGGTCCTTGTTTGGTTTAAGGGTTGTAACCTGGCTCCTGGAGCAGTTCTGTGTCCTCTCTTCGTTTTTTGTCTTATTGCAACCCCATGCCATGTTCGTCATGTTTTACCTTACCTTAATACCATGATTAATTATGCTGGCCTTAGCAATAAAGATTATGGGTCCAGTTCTGTTCAGGCGAAGGGTTACAACCCCGGTCCTTGTTTGGTTTAAGGGTTGTAACCTGGCTCCCGGAGCAGTTCTGTGTCCTCTCTTCGTTTATTGTCTTCACTGTACCAATAGTATTTGAGACGGGTTTGTATTCAGATGAAGGGCTGCAACCCCGGTCCTTACTTGGTTTAAGGGTTGTGACCTGGCTACTTGAATGGTTTCTTCGTACTCAGTTTACTGTTGTTATCTCTATTATTATCAGTTCTTATTTATTATATATCTTTAATATTCTATTGTGATATGCTGATTTTAGTTCCTAAGTGAAGCCTCCTTTGTGGCATTTGCTCTTTCTGGGGACTGACCCAGCTGGTTTTGTGTGGCCAGATATCGGACCAGCACCAGAGGATCCACCTGTCTTCCAGCCAGATGAGGACCACCAGGCGTAACCCTGGCAACGAGTGGGTTTCTTTTTGTCCTCTCACTTTATTGTAAATTTATTCTTTTGAGGCGTTTAGCCGGCGAGCACGTGTTAGCTCGTATTGTACCTTTATTTACTGTCCGCCTACGGGCTGTAACATGATTGATAAATCCTAGGGTTGATCATGTATTGACTAAAACTCTTGCTAGTCTTGACATTTTGTACGACTAGCTTCATGATCATCCGAATATGTAATGTATGGGACGCCTTACTATTGTATATTTGGTGCTCTGACATCTTGTAACTGTTACTACTTGCTTGTGATTGAGACAATAGGCTTGTTCATGACCATAGGAGACTGTTGGCTTATAGTTAAACCCTCATGTATCTAGACAGCCGTGACCGTATAGAGAAGTGGGTTGCACTTCAATATGCGTAGCTGGCTATGTACGCCCCCGCTCTCTAGTATTCTTGTTCTGGGGTGTTACATGGTTTTAGTGGTGGCCCATGCAGGTCTTATAAATCAAGATATGTGAGGGTTTACAGAATAGATGTCTCAATCAGTACTCGCCTTTGATCTCTGCTCGTATCTTCAAATCCCTGAGAATCTTGACCTGATCACATGCTTGCATCTTTGATCTGTCATGGTCCTTCCTTATTGTTCCCTATGTCGTCTTCTTCAGCGGCATTGTTCCTGGACCTGCCGATCAGGAAGACGGAGCACCTCCCGCGGACCAGCAACAACCTGGAGATCAAGCCCAGCATTCAGGAGTAGCCTCCAGAGTCATGCCTACTGGAGTAGAGCCACCAGTTCAGCCCGTCCAGCCTACAGAGCCTGATAATGGCACTTTGGTGGGTCTCATCAGGTCACTATTAGCCTCCCAGGATCGACGAGGAGATGCCTTGCACCAGGCGGTGGCAGATGCTTTGACCAGAGGAGGTCATCAGGGTAATAGCACGGCCAACAGCTTCATGCGCTTGAACCCTCCCTTCTTCGATGGCAGAGAAGATGCGATCGCTGCAGATGCATGGCTTTAGAACACAGAGGTGATTCTAGAAGTAGCCAGGACTCCAGAGAATGAGAAGGTGGCCGTGGTGCACCTGCAGTTATTGGATCTTGTCCGCAGCTGGTGGGCAGCGCAGGCCGATGGATTAGTGGCCCCTATTTTATGGGCAGCATTCAGAGAGAGATTTTAGACCAAGTATTTTGATGCTGTAGCTCGGTATGATCTACAGACGAGGTTCACAAATCTGAAACAGATGGGCAGGACGGTCGATGGATATGCGGCTGAGTTCTCCAGGCTTAGTCGGTTTGCTTCCACCTTGGTGGCGACCGAGTTCGATAGAGCCCAGCGGTTCCAGCAGGGGCTCTACCTAGAGATTTTATTGGCGGTGGAGCAGTTTGAGCATCAGACTTTTGATGCAGTGTTGAGAGCAGCCCGGAGGCATGAGTATACCTCCGAGAGGATCGTGGATAGGACCGGAGGTCGGAAGCAATCTCACGGCCAGATGAATCAGTCATCAGCACCAGCCCCGGCAGCCAGGACTTTGACCATTAGAGCTCCGAGGCGGGCGGCCTCAGTGACGTCGGTTCAGCATTCCACCCCGACGCACCCTCAGCAGCAGAAGCAGAAGCAGTCTTCCGCAGTGGGATGTTCACAGGGTTGGGAACTGCTCGAACAGGGGGAGTTCATTGGCCTTCTCTAGTCCTTCAGTTAGAGGACCAGTACCAGTCCAGCCGCAGCAGCAGCTGCAGTACCCGTTCCCAAGGCCATTGCCGACGCAGGCCAAGGCATTCCATTAGCAGAGACCGCAGCAGTATGCCCAAGTCCAAGCTCTGATCCAGAGCAGGCAGAGGAATTTTTAGCAGAGGGGACCCGCACCCAGAGGGCACGGTCAAGTGCTGGCTTTGACCATGGAAGAGGAAGGAGTAGCACCAGGTGAGGTGGTGGAAGGTACTATTCTCGTCAACACCTTTCCAGCTTCAGTATTATTTGATTCTGGTGCCTCGCATTCATTTATGTCTGCACGATTTGCGACACTGGTAGGACTGGAGCCCGAGTCATTATCAGTAAGGCTCAATATACTTACTAGTAACGGACTTGTGGGAGTAGATAGAGTGTTTTCCTCGTGTCGAATCATAGTTAGCGATAGAGAATTCCCCGCTAGATTGATAGAGTTTTCGATGGCCGATTATGATATGGTACTAGGGATGGATTGGTTGAGGGACCAGTATGCTAGGATAGACTGCCACATTAGCAGGGTTGTTTTTAGCATTCCCGGAGAGCCAGAGTTTTCTTTCTCCCGAGGCGAAGTTGAACCTTCTCCTCCAGTATTGCGGATGGCAGTAGCAGCAGTGCAGTTGCCTCGGATAGTCGAAGAGTTTCCAGATATTTTCCCAGAAGAGCTTCCAAGGATGCCGCCCGAACGAGAGATCGAGTTTACCATCGACTTGATTCCCGGGACAGCCCCAGTGTCAGAGAGAGTCTACAGGATGGCACCGTCAGAGCTAGAGATATTGTATAAGATGATTGAAGAACTCAGAACCAAGGGATTCATTCGTGTTAGTGGATCGCCCTGGGGAGCCCCGATGCTTCTTGTAAAAAAGAAGGATGGTACGTCCAGATTGTGTGTTGATTATCGTACCTTAAACTCAGTGACAATCAAGAACAGATACCCTCTCCCGAGGATAGATGACTTGTTTGATCAACTCAAGGGGGCAACAGTATTCTCGAAGATTGACTTGCGGTCAGGATACCATCAGATCATAGTCAGAGAGCAGGACATCTCGAAGACGGCGTTCAGATCGAGGTATGGGCATTGGGAGTTCCTTGTAATGCCATTTGGAGCAACCAATGTGCCGGCAGTATTCATGGACCTCATGAATCGTATCTTTATGCCTTATTTGGATCAGTTCGTGATTATGTTCCTGCACGACATCCTAGTCTACAGCAAGAGTGAAGCGGAGCATGAGCAGCATCTCCGAGTTGTCCTCCAGATTCTCAGAGAGCACCAGTTATATGCCAAGTTCAGTAAATACGAGTTCTGGCTTGATCGCATTTCGTACTTGGGTCATATCATCACCCGAGGTAGAGTGGAAGTGGATCCCCAGAAAATCGTGGCCATTGAAACGTGGCCGGTACCTAGCACAGTGGCAGAAGTCCGTAGTTTTCTTGGATTGGCCGATTACTACCGGCGATTTGTTTCAGACTTTGTTCGGATTTCAGCACCATTGACCCAGTTGACCCGCAAGGACGTACAGTTTGCTTGGACAGCAGAGTGCCAGGATTCTTTTGAGAGGTTGAAGCGAGGCTTGATGACGGCTCCTATTCTCACGCTTCCAGATGGAAACGGAGGATTCTCAGTGTATTGTGATGCTTCGGGCAGAGGTTTAGGATGTGTTCTGATGCAGAATGGAAAGGTAATAGCTTATACGTCACGACAACTTCGTGATCATGAGAGGAATTACCCAACCCATGACTTGGAGCTAGCAGCAGTAGTGTTTGCACTTAAGCTTTGGAGGCACTACTTATATGGAGATAGGGTGGAGATTTTCACCGACCACAAGATTCTGAAGTATGAGTTCATCCAGAAGGATCTTAACATGCGTCAGAGAAGATGGCTAGAGCTGCTTGTGGATTATGACATCAACTTGCAGTATCATCCTGGGAAGGCCAACGTTGTTGCAGGTGTATTGAGCAGGAGAGCTGGAGTTTATTTTCTCACAGCACAGCCAGAATTATTAGCCGATCTTTAGAAGATGGGTATAGAAGTTTTCCTCCCTTCCAGTGTGGCATTGATGGCCAGCACGCAAGTTCAGTCCACTATAGTCGAGAGGAACCGGATGGCACAGTCAGCAGATTCCAAGCTTCAGCGACTCAGAGCAGAGTGTGAGGCAGGACGAAGACCAGAGTTATGTATCCATGAAGACGGTACACTTAGGCATGGGAGGCATCTTTGTGTATATAGAAGCATGAAAAAGAATAAAAAAAGGCCTATGCGGCTCCGACAGAAGGATCCCCATGCGGCTCAGGATTCCCATGCGGCTCAGAAGTCTATGCGGCTCAAGGATCCATGCGGCTCAGAAAAGAAGCTACGTGGCCTTCAACAGTTCTTCTCTACATTCAGCTGCATTTAATGCCCTGACGGCCGCTCTGACAAATAACAGCTATGACAGCTCTGACATAAGGACGTAATAATGACTCTGACATGGTGGCGTGATCCTAGAAAAGGGGAGAAAATTTCCTTACAGCTGGCAAAATCCACCAAGTCCCGAGGCCACTCCAGGCGGCTGCCCATCCCCATGCGGCTGCCCATCTGCATGCGGCTGCCTATCGCCATGCGGCTGCCCATCTCCATGCGGCTTCCCATCTGCATGCGGCTGCCTATTTGTATGCGGCTGCCTATCGTCATGCGGCTACCCATCTCCATGCGGCTGCCCATCCCCATGCGGCTGTCCATCCCCATGTGGCTGCCCATCCCCTGCGGCTGCCCATCTTCATATGGCTGCCTATCCTTATGCGGCTGCATGCTTCATGCGGCCGAAAGGACCATCCATATGCGGCTCTACCAGGACGGTCCAGTTGAGACACGTGGCGCTCTTCGCGACAATTGAAACACGTGGCAGTCTTATCTTCCCTGGAACTATAGGTGCTAACAAATCCCAACAAAATCAGATTTGTTGCGATCGTCATAATTGCCCAGATCAAATCAAGCAAATTGGACACGTGGCATGCTATCAAAAATCACGAATATTTATGGCAATCAACATTTATTGTCCACAGAGATTTGATGCAATCACATTAATTGCTCAAATTTATTATATTCAAGACGAATGGCCCAGATTAAGTGATACTTAATCGCTGACTTCTGAAGGAGACAATCATTTGCAAACCCTAATGAACACACCCCATTCCTATAAATAGTAAGGCGCCATTCTCTTGCAAGGGGCAGAAGAGGCAGAGAAGCAGAAGAGACAGAGAAGCAGAGAGGCAGAGGAGGAGAGAAAAAGAGAGGGGAGCAGAGCGAAAAAAAAGGAGAGAGCACTACAGAGACATCCAGAGATCTAGCGATCGAAGGCGCAAAGGAGTCTCCCCACACGTCCAAGAGCATTTCTTCACTGGAGCCAAGGCTACATCCGATCGTCCAAGGAGTAAGACAGAGCTGCCGTCGCTTTCCCGAGCCTCTATCGTCACCCTCCAGAAAAAACTAAACAATTGTACTTAGATTGATGTACCTAGGTTTTTGTCCCTAGGCTTTCTTTGTACGAGCGAGTTTGTATTATGAGTTTAAGTTCAGTCCTCCTATATAAATTGTTCTGTACTTTTACAATCAATGGCAAACACGATGGCGACTCTGCTGGGGATAAACTTCTCCACGGCTGAGAAGTTGGTGACGCAATCGGATGCAGCCAAACTTGGCTCCACACAACATAAGATGGTCGTCTGCTTTGACCAACAGGCATTTGAAGAAATGCTCTCCGACGGGAGCGCTGGCCCGGTCCAGAAGCGAACCCGCACAAAGAAGGCTCGCAGGGAGTGGAGGCCAAAATCATTTGCTCCTCCCCAAGCTCTGGATGGAGTACTCTCTGCTGTCCAAGACGGCGAAGGAAACTCTCTTGCGGCCCCACTTCAAGCCATAGAGGACTCTGCTGTCCCCAAGTCCGACAGAGGAAAGCACTACGATGCTGGACTTGCAGGGGCAAAGAGTGATTCTATGTACTCCAGGAAGAAGCCGAACAAAGGTACTAGCCGCAGCCTGAACGTTCATGCGGCCAAGATTGCCAGCCGCATGTATGATATTCATACGGCCGAAACTGCCAGCCGGATGCAGAATACCCATGCGGCCACGATCTCCAGCCGCATGGAGAAGACTTATGCGGTCGAGTCTTCCAGCCGCATGAAGAAAGCCTATGTGGCTACGATTGCCAGCCGCACGAAGACTGTTGATTCCAGCAGCATGCTGTCTGCTCCATGCGGCTCAGGCTCAGTCTTCGATCGCCTCTCCTATGGTCCTGATCTCTCATGCTCCCGAGAAAATATGTCTGACTCTCTGCAACACCATTTAGACTCTTTCTACTATGTGCCCTCACGCACTAAAGTGAAGAAGTCTAGGACAGCGCGAGCCTGGCGAGCTCAGTCCGCTGTCCCGACCTCTGACCATTCGAGCGCTCCACATACTGTTATGCGGGCCTCTGATGGGAAGTTATACAGAACCACTCGAGTCCAGCCCCCGACGACAAACGGACAGTGTGGTTCCCAAAAGTCTTCCAAAACCCAGGAAGCAAACATGGTCGTTCCAGACCTCTCTTACTTGCGTGAGGTTATCCTCCACAAGCGCAAGGAAAGAGAAGAAGCTTCGGTGTGCAAAGAGTCCTCCCACGGACATCACTGCACCCAAATCATTGTCAACTGCTGTTGCAACAACGCAACGGTACGAGAAGATCGGCAGTCCATCTTCCAAAGATTACAACAGCCGAGCTCAGGGGATGAGGCGCCTCATGTCGTCTCTTGCAACTCTACTCAGAAAATCCCCGCCGATGGGAGAGGAAAGAAGATAAACGTTTCCAGCCCGAAGATTTCAACCACTGTGACTAAAAAACTGTCATCTAAACGGTTGTCCACCACCGGAGTTTTCCAAGGTACCCATTCAAAGATAAAATCTGCTACAGTAGAAGATTCATCATCCACATTACTGGGGGTCGCTGGAACTGGGGGTAGCACTCCTCCGAACATCCACGACAATCCGATGTTCTAAGGAGACGAGCCCGGGAAAACAACTCTTCCATCAGATACAGCAGGTGCCGACGTCCCCGAGGACGTCCACGACTCTCAAGATGAAGAAAGCTCTGAAGCTAGGGGTACTATTCCTTCTGAGTCCGAACCAGAGAAGAATATTCCCACATACCCCGATGACTTCTCGGTACAGGTGTATGATTCGGAGGGCACGTCATCCACCGTCCCTTCTACTTCTACTCATGTGATGACGGCATTCATGACAAACGACGAACAAGATGGTCCCAGTGATCGCCAACGCATCGATACTCTGGAGGCCATACTGCGTACTTTGGTCAAATCGGTGGACGAGATCAAAGCAGCCCTCCCTACTCTGTAAGGAGGGACGCCTGGCCAAACAAATTTGGGTCCCGTGGTCAATGCGGACTCGAACTCAGCGGCACCGAACACGGGCAATAATCCTCATGAAATATCGGCTCCTACCACTGCAGACGAGGCCAGAGAGGCAAGAAGAGAGGTCCAAGAGCTCCGGACCATGTTCCATGTCCGAGAAAACTGCCAAGACCTCAGGATACGACAACCGTATCCCACTGCGTGGAGAGATATTCCCTTCCCACCAAAGTATAAACCATTCCACGTCAATCCGTATGATGGGAAGACCTCCGCATATCGGTACATCACTTACTTCGAGGTCACCATCGACCATCTGCCCCATGACGATGCCATCTTTACACGATTATTCATCGGGACATTGGAAGGGGTCGCCTTCGACTGGGACCGTAACCTGTCAGACAACTGCATCCACTCCTTCGCCAGCTTCAAGCGCATGTTCTTGGAGAGATTCTACGAAGTAGGACAGGACGTCACGATGTCCACCCTCATGGACGTCGTTCAAGGGGAGAAGGAGCTGACAAGGAACTATATTGAGCGGTTTTGCCAAACCGCAATGAAGTTGCCGTCTGGTAATCCAGATTCCTTCTTAATTGAAATTTGCCAAAAGAGACTGCTCCCAACAATCAGCCTCTGGATGGGCGAAAGTCAATTTAAGGACTGGAAGACATTTATCATCAGTGCAACTAGCGCCGAGGACAGATTGAGGAAGGCTCGCCAACTGGAATTGCACATCTCGGAGGGAGAAGACAAGGGCAAGTGCCCTAATACCAACAACAACAATGGTGGAAACGCCTCCAACAATCGGGACAACAAAGGCAAGCAGGCTATGGTGGCCGACACAGCCCAGAAGCCTGAGTCAAAACCGGCAGACATGCAATGGCCGCAAATGACCTACTCCTTCGAAGACGGCCATGTCAAGCCCATCTTGGACATGCTCATACAAGAAGATAGAATTCAGCTCCCTCCACCAAGACGGAAACCTCGGCCGGCAGAAATAGAGAGCCCGAAGTACTGTCATTACCACCGCTACGTCCACCATGCTACACACGACTGCTACCAACTGAAACGATACATCCAACATCTCATCGATTCGAAGGCTTTGGCCGTCGATTTCAAAGAGGTGACCGTGGTAGCCAATATGGTATCAGTACAATTCGGCAGCTTCCCTCCAACAGAGACTCAAGACGGCGTGATACCCGTCCCTCTGGCGACAATGGAGATTGCTAATCTACCACCTCCTCGAGAGCAGGCTACTGGTCTAGTACCCCTTACCACGTCACGAGGGGAGGTCATGTGGGTCCATCCAGACTTGGTACCTGAAGTGACTCAGTCCACACCACCCTCCATTGGCAAGAAAAAGAATGAAAAAGTCAGATCCTGCCACACAACCTCGGCAGATGTCGAGGAAGCCGCAGCTGTCGTTACTCGGTCTGGTGCTCAATCCCAACCTACACCAGATAACTCGACTGAAGAACATCAGCCGGCTACTGCTGACGCTCCGGGACCTTCTCAATCTCCGACGACCGACAAGCCTAGGCCGAAGGAGACTCGCTTTGACAAATCCCTCCGAAAAGAGGCATGTCATGGGCTAGAGAGGCCCTACAACTTTGACATCTTGGCACAATTGGCCAATACACCGGCCAAATTGTCATTATATGAGCTCCTGAGACTCTCCAAGGATGTTCGCGTGGCTTTGAGTGATGCACTCCAGAATGTCGATGCATATCTGGCTCAGGTCAACCTCACGGGAGAGCCCGCCTCCAAATCTCCAAGACAGCGCCTGCACAGGAGCGATGCCCAACATTGTCTTCATGCCACAGAATATGCTCATCAAAACCAATCTGCATGATCGTCCGTTATACTACACTGGATACATCGGTGACGTAAAGGTGGATCGGATGCATATTGACCCTGGTTCTTCCATAAGCATCATCCCGAAGGGTCTGTTACATCATCTCCGTATTACTATGCATCGTCTGACGCCAACAAGCACCGCCATCATCGGTTTCAATTCGGGCAGGAGCTACCCGATCGGGAAGATTCGCTTGAAGTGCCAAATTGGCGATCTTCAGTCAGAAGTGACCTGTTACGTCATAGATGCGGACACTTCCTACAATATCCTCCTGGGGTGCCCTTGGATACACGATTACATGATCGTGCCTTCCACGCTACACCAGTGCTTCAAGTATGTTGACAAACACGACTTCGTGAGGACAGAATTTGCCGACATCGATCCCTTTAAAGGGGTCGAATCCTACTACTCAAACTCCTGCTTATACAAAAAATCGAAGAGGTACCTTGGCGAAGGAGAGGTACAAGCTTGAACTGAGACAGCCACAGGATCATAAGAACCTCTGGCGATCCACCTCCAAGCTCGCAAACCTGGCAAGTCCGTACCCCTTACGGCCGCTCTACGTAAGGACGCAATCAACCTCTCGGCACAAGAGGGGCAAATGATAATCCGGCTGCCAAGGTCCGGCCAAACACCAAGACCTACAATGGAGCCATTGACAATCAGACTGCCTAGAGTCAGCCAGCAACAAACGGAGAAGCTCAATCCCTCCGACAAGCTAATGACGATACGTCTTCCCAAAAAGAATCGTCAGCCCGATGCAAAATCTGGGGCTTCTAGCGAGCCAACCACTCCCCGCCCAGCATCGAATACCAAACTGGGGGTCGCTAGTTTGCCAACAACTCCACGTTCTGCTCCACCAGGGGAACCCCTGTTGATCAAGTTGCCCAAGTCATCATTTCAGTCTTCATTTATACAGGGGTGGCCGAAGAAGAACCAGAACTGGCCAAGTATGTGGCTGCTCACACTGATGTTTCATCCGCAGATGATGTAATCCCGTTAGAAAAGATACCTTACTTCATCAATAAAGGGTTATCTTTGAACTACATCGAGCTTAATAAGCTTTGTACAATGTATGCTATGGAGCACGGTATAGGCACTCACCTACACACACAGGTGACAAATATTTACACCGCAAATCTACTCACTCCCGTGGAAGATGCCTACCGCCTAATCGAAGGAGGGGATCACCTAATCATCTTCGGCCGAAAGAATAATCCACAGCCCTTCAAGATAGAAAAAGTTGAGCTCGAACTCGACACCGGGAGATTGCCCCTTTATCTGTATAGTTCCCAATCCAAGTACCTTATGCAAAAACAAGGATATGATCTGGGAACTACACCAGGCTTGAACTACGGCACTGGATGGCGGTTACCCTTACAATCACCAATCCCGGCTGGGAAACCACGAGATTACTATAACAAGACCAGACATGGGCTAGGTTATGTCACACCCGTGACGACACCCGAAAGCTCAGACGAAGAATGCGACTGGCACTCACACTCAACCGGATCACCCACTTCCGATTCGGATATCAGCATCGGGGACATATTCAGGCAAGTTTTGTCTGTCAATATGGCATTTGCCGATGCTTACGAAGAAGATGAAGACTTTCCTAAACTCCTCGAATTAGAGCCGTGGGCCCAACAGCTGTATGCACAATGGAAGAAAAGTTTTGAACAAAGAGAGCCTCCTACTAAAGATGATGGCATGCAAGTGGATCTCGGCAGCGACTCTTCTCCAAAACCAATCTTCGTTAGTAAAAGCCTGACAGACGAAGAGCGAGAATCACTACTAGAACTTGTCAAAGAATATATTGATGTGTTCGCTTGGAGCTATAAAGACATGCCAGGGCTAAACCCCGATGTTGCTCTTCACAAGCTCAACATTCGGCCAGATGCAAAACCAGTCAAACAACAGCAACGATGCTTCTGCCCAGGCATCATGGATGCGATTGAATCCGAAGTCAACAAACTGATAGCCAGCAGCTTCATTCATGAGGAACAACATCCGGACTGGGTCGCCAACATAGTACCGGTCCTCAAGAAGAATGGAAAGATTCGAATCTGCATCGACTTCCGCAATCTGAACGAGGCATGTCCCAAAGACGAGTTCCCCCTCCCTATCACAGACATCATGATTGACAACATCTGCGGCTTCGAACGTATGTCGTTCATGGATGGATTCTTGGGGTACAACCAAATCAAGATGTCTCCCGCCGATAAAAAACATACATCATTTCGAACACCAATAGGCACGTTCTGCTACACAGTCATGCCTTTCGGTTTAAAGAACGCTGGCGCCACATATCAAAGAGCCATGAGTATCATCTACAGGGACCACTTGTGCAAGACAGTGGAGTGCTATGTTGATGACATCGCCGTCAAGAGTCGATATAAGGGAGACCATCTGCAGGATCTGAGGACGGTATTCGACCTCATGCGGGCGCACAACTTAAAAATGAATCCTACCAAATCCTTCTTGGGTGTATCCAATGGAAAATTCCTGGGTTTTATCATTACCGCCCAGGGAATCCATATAGATCCGGAGAAGACAAAGACAATCATGGAGATGAGTCCCTCGAAGAATCTCCGTAAACTCCGAGGCCTTCAAGGGAGGTTAGCTTATATCAGGAGGTTCATTTCCAACCTCTCCGGGCGATGTCAGCCATTCACCCATCTCATGAAGAAGGGCGTCTCATTCGTATGGGATAAAGAATGCCAGCGTGCCTTCGACAGCATCAAAGAATATTTGTCGAACTCTCCAGTCCTGGTGGCCCCGGTTGCTGAAAAACCATTCCTGTTCTATGTACGAGCAACGAAGCATTCCCTCGGTGCTCTGCTAGTACAAAACAACGACGCAGGCCATGAGCAAGCTATATATTACCTCAGCCGAATGATGATCGGGCCAGAGTACTGATATACCGCCGTGGAGAAGGAATGCCTCGCCCTGGTGTTCGCCATTCAAAAGATGCGACACTATGTCACGGGGCAAACCATACATGTGATATCACGAGTCAACCCCCTCAGGGTCCTCATGACAAAACCAGGGGCACTCAGCTCTCGCCTCGCTACATGGGCAATATTACTGTCCCCCTACCATATGATCTTCGTTCCGCAAAAGGCTTTTAAAGGTCAAGCTTTGGCAGACTTTTTAGCAGCCCATCCAGGCTCGGAGTCGGCCAGAATATATAAAGAAATCCTAAATGAGACCGCCGACTTGCATGCGGCCTCTCACGATAATATATGGCAAATGTTCTTCGACGGTGCTTCAAGGACCGGACCCAAGGACAACATCGTCGTCGGAGTCGAGGTGGTGTTGGTTTCTCCTTCCGGACTGGTGATCAATTGCGCTTACTCCCTCACGGAACCCTGCTCTAACAATGTGGCCGAGTACAACGCTTTAGTCATTGGCCTCCAACTTGCAAGAGAGCTGGGGGTAGAATACCTTGAAGCATACGGCGATTCACAGTTAATCGTCAATCAGATCCGGGGTTCATACGAAGTCCGCCATGAAGACATGATCCCCTATCACCAAATAGCGATCAACATCATCTCGTAATTTGAAGGGTTCTTCATCGAATACGTCCCCAGACTCCAAAATATCGAGGGCGATGCCCTAGCAGGCCTTGCCGCTTCCCTAGCAGTGCCAAACAATATTCATCATTTGGTGGACGTGATAGGCCATGAACTGGTATGTCCCAAGAACAACGTTCAATTCATGGCGAGTTATTCCGCTCAGACGATCGACGAAGTACTAGACTGGAGACAACCATTCATTGACTTCGTAGTCTACGACATTCTGCCGAAGAATCCGAAGGAAGCCACCTCTATCAGAAGGCGTTCTCTCAGATTCTTCTACGACACAGAGACAAAAATGCTGTATCGCCGATCCTACGATGGATTATTGCTTCGATGTCTGTCAAACGCAGAAGCCAAAGAAGCCGTACGCGAAGCTCATGACGGTGTCTGTGGGGCCCATCAGCCTGGCCCAAAATTGTAAGACCGTCTTCGCCGAATGGGCTACTACTGGCCCACGATGGTAACAGATGCGATAGACTATGCAAGAAAGTGCAAAGCCTGCCAAGTCCATGCGGACTTAATATACCAGCCCTCCGAATTTCTATATCCGACAGTGGCGTCCTGGCCATTCGAAGCATGGAAAATGGATATCATCGGTCCGATCACTCCACCTTCTTCCCGAGGACATCGCTTCATACTCGCCATTACTGATTACTTCTCCAAATGGGCGGAAGCTGTTCCGCTTGCAGAAGTGAAGACTTCAAACGTGGTCAGCTTCCTCAAGCATCACGTCATCTATCGCTTTGGACTGCCCCGAAGGATCATCCACGATAATGGTCCGCAGTTCGCAAGCCACGCCTTCTATCGATTCTGCGACAAGCATCGAATTTAGAATATTGCTTCGACGCCATACAATCCGGCAGCGAATGGGTTGGCAGAAGCATTCAACAAAACCATCATCAAGTTGCTCAAAAAGTTTGTGTCATCCAACAAATGCGACTGGAACGAGAAGCTTGGTGAATGCTTATGGGCGTACCGTACTACAGTCCGAACGGCCACTGGGAACACACCATTCTCCCTAGTGTACGGGAGTGAGGCAGTTCTTCCATTGGAGACTCAAATACCCTCGCTCCGCGTCGCTCTCACTTACCAATTGACGACGGACGTTAACTACCGTCGCCGCCTACAAGAGTTGGAGGCCTTAGATGAAAAGCGCCGCTTGGCTCAGCAACGAATCGAGCTATACCAAGCACGCATCTCCGGAGCCTTCAATAAGAAGGTTAAAATCAGAACATTCTAAGTGGGCGATCTCATTCTGGCAGTTCGAAGGCCGATGGTTATGACTTACAAAACCGCCGGCAAATTCTAGGCAAAGTGGGAAGGGACATTTATCATTGAGGTTGTATTCTCCAACGGTGCTTACCGCCTCGCAAAACAAAACGGAGACTTGCTCATGTTGCCCGTCAACGACAAGTTCCTGAAGAAATATTATGTCTAAACGACATTCTCCAAATCTCAGAGTATTGAGTTATGTGCCCATCGGTATCGCTTAACTCATATTCATCAAATCCTAGATAATCGAGTTATGTACCCGCCGGTACCGCTGAACTCACAATCTCCAAATCCCAGATTAGTGAGTTATGTACCCGCCGGTACCGCTGAACTCACATTCTCCAAATTCCAGATTATTGAGTTATGTACCCTCCGGTACCGCTGAACTCACATTCACAAAATCCCAGATCGCTGAGTTATGTACCCTCCAGTATCGCTGAACTCACATTCTTCCTCCAGAAATCCCAGATCGCTGAGTTATGTACCCTCCAATACCGCTGAACTCACATTCTTCCTCCAGAAATCCCAGATCGCTGAGTTATGTACCCTCCAGTACCGCTGAACTCACATTCTTCCTCCAAATATCCCAGATTGCTGAGTTATGTACCCGCAGGTGCCTCTGAACTTACATTCCGGTCACTCTTTTAGGTAGTAAGTCATGTATGACTATACCTCTGAACTTATTCTTCCGAAAGAGCTCCTCTCGCATGATCCACTACCCGCACTTTCAGTGCACAAAAAGGGTAACAGATCCACAAAATTCCCAAAACGACCACGTCGATGTTACCTCTGAGTCGTCTCACTTCCGTCAAAAACAAATCATCCCTCTACATAGAACTTCTATGTCCTCATTACCTCTGACTCGTTCTATGTACCCCTTCATGGAGCCCACTCCTGCCATGTCCTCATTACCTCTGAGTGGGAAGGCTCCATCGAAGAAACCCTCATGCTTGCCATGTCCTCATTACCTCTGCGTAAGTATGCTGGTTCCCTTTCGACTTATTATCCGTACCCAAAATCGGAGTATGCCAAGGATAATAGGTCCACAAATGTCCTCTGTTGACCACAAATATCCTCCGCTGAGTCCACTCCTGCCATGTCCTCATTACCTCTGAGTAGGAAGATTCTGCGGTAAAAAACCCTCATGCTTGCCACGTCCTCATTACCTCTGAGTAAGTATGTTGGTTCTCTCCCAACTTATTATCCGTATCCATAACCAGGGTACGCCAAGGATAATAGGTCCACAAAAAGTCTTCCATTGGGACAACTACTACAAGCAAAGAACAGAGCGAATGCTTTCTGTTCAAAATCAGTTACAATCACATGACTACATCTCATGAGCAAGCCAAAAAAATTTTCTATTATTTCATTCAGACGAGAAGGAAAAAAGATTACATTGATGTCCAAAAAGAAGCAAAACACAAACTGCAGCTAAAAACATACAGAAATATCAAGACAAAAGACGGACGATTGTGAGAGCCCACGAGTCCTAGTTACGGGGGTGCATATACCAATCCCTCAACCATTTTGCATATGAAGGATGTACTTGAGCAAAATCCTCGTCCGAAGTAGGAAGGTCAGAACTCCCAGTACTATCGCCGTCAGACCGGGGCACCTCCTTTACAGCAATGGGCGCCAGCTCTCCTTTCTGTTCCTCCGTTTTTGGTATTACCTCCTCCTTAACAAGCGATGACTCTTCTTTGAAAGAGGGCGGCAGCTCTTCCTTCACAATGATCTCAGCCTTCGGCAGGGTTTCTGCAAGAATCAAAGATAGAAAGAAACAAAGTTAGGAGATATTCGGAGCCTCATGCGGCCTAATCCAGACGAGCTTATACGGTCCCGTTTAATGGGGGACTCGTATGGCTCTGTTCGAAGGGTCGTCATGCGGTCCAGTTTGTGAAGCGTCTAGACAACTCCCATGAGACTCGGACATGGGATATACCCCTATGCGGCTCGAACGTGGGATGCACATGCGGCCCATACAGCTTGAACAGTTCGATAAAAGACGCATTAAAGGCTTGTGCATAAAGCATGCAACAGAGCCGTCTTCATTAGGGGTTCGAAGTAGATGATCTTCCCAAGACCTTATCCTTAATGACAGGGTGAGCGCCGGTATGAACCCTAGGCGCCGCAGCCGACATGGAGGCCACTCCCTTTTCCTTCGCCGCAACCTTGGAGGACTTGGGAGCCATTGCTATCTGATGATCAGAGAAGGAAGACGAATATAAGAAAAGCTAGGGCAAGAAGAATCGAAGACAGAGAGAGAACAAAGAAGTCGCTTCGTCCCAAATACGCTTCTATTTATAGGCGGAGCCCGTAGACCGACGCATCGATCCATGTACAGCATAACCGACTCTTCGGTTATCAAAGCGATCCGACTATTCAAGGCTAAACTCTTGGGATCCTACCCAAAAAAGTGGGTTTAAATCTGACAGCAAATCAAAGGCAATATGCAAAGATTTGTACACGTGGCATGAAGACGTGGCAAGGGGGCCTATACGGCCAAGCAGCCTATGCGGCTGGAAAGCCCATGCAGCTCAGATGGCTATGCGGCTGAGGAGGCCATACGGCGAGAACATCCTATGCGGCCCGAAGAGTTTTTATACGACCATGCTTCTTATTCAAAGTATTTCAATTTTGCAAATTGAAAACTTTGAAGGGGGTCTTGTAGAAGCATGGAAAAGAATAAAGAAAGGCCTATGCGGCTCCGACAGAAGGATCCCCATGTGGCTCAGGATTCCCATGCGGCTCAGAAGTCCATGCGGCTCAGGAGTCCATGCGGCTCAAGGATCCATACGGCTCAGAAAAGAAGCTACGTGGCCTTCAACAGTTCTTCTCTACATTCAGCTGCATTTAATGCCCTAACGGCCGCTCTGACAAATAACAGCTATGACAGCTCTGACATAAGGACGTAATAATGACTCTGACATGGTGGTGTGATCCTAGGAAAGAGGAGAAAATCTCCTTACAGCTGGCAAAATCCACCAAGTCCCGAGGCCACTCCAGGCGGCTGCCCATCCCCATACGGCTGCCCATCTGTATGCGACTGCCTATCGCCATACGGCTGCCCATCTCCATACGGCTGCCCATCTGTATACGGCTACCTATCCCCATGCGGTTGCCCCTCCCCATGCGGCTGCCCATCCCCTGCGGCTGCCCATCCTCATGTGGCTGCCTATCCTTATGCAGCTGCATGCTTGATACGGTCGAAAGGACCACCCATATACGGCTCTACCAGGACGGTCCAGTTGAGACACGTGGCGCTCTTTACGACAATTAAAACACGTGGCAGTCTTATCTTCCCTGAAACTATGGGTGCTAACAAATCCCAACAAAATTAGATTTATTGCGATCGTCATAATTGCCCAGATCAAATCAAATCAAGCAAATTGGACACGTGGCAGGCTATCACAAATCACAAATATTCATGGCAATCAATATTTATTGCCCACAGAGATTTGATGCAATCACATTAATTGCTCAAATTTATTATATTCAAGATGAATGGCCCAGATTAAGTGATCCTTAACTACCGACTTCTGAAGGAGGCAATCATTATAAACCCTAATGAGCACACCCCATTCCTATAAATAGCAAGGTGCCATTCCCTTGCAAGGGGCAGAAGAGACAGAGAAGCAGAAGGGGCAGAGAAGCAGAGAGGCAGAGAAGGAGAGAAAAAGAGAGGAGAGCAGAGCGAAAAAAAGGAGAGAGCACTACAGAGACTTCCAGAGATCTAGCGATCGAAGGCGCAAGGTAGTCTCCCCACACGTCCAAGAGCATTTCTTTACTAGAGCCAAGGCTACATCCGATCGTCCAAGGAGTAAGGCAGAGCAGCCGTCGCTTTCCCGAGCCTCTATCGTCACCTCCCAGAAAAAACTAAACAATTGTACTTAGATTGCTGCACCTAGGTTTTCGTCCCTAGGCTTTCTTTGTACGAGCGAGTTTGTATTGTGAGTTTAAGTTCAGTCCTCCTATATAAATTATTCTGTACTTTCACAATCAATGGCAAACAGTGTACCCAGTGGAAATATCAGACAGAAGATCATGGCAGAGGCCCACAGTTCGCAGTATTCCATTCATCCCGGTGGCACGAAGATGTACCGTGATATCCGCCAACACTTTTGGTGGAATGGAATGAAGAGGAAGATAGCCCGGTTTATCTTTCGTTGTTTAGTCTGCCAACAAGTTAAGGCTGAACATCAGAGACCAGCTGGACTACTTCAACCATTGCCGATTTTCGAGTAGAAATAGGAGTATATAACCATGGATTTTGTGACTATATTGCCTAGATCCCCGGCTGGCAGAGATGCTATTTGGGTTGTCATAGACAGGCTCACGAAGATGGCTCACTTTCTCCCGTTCAGAGTTGGTCAGTTGACGGCTCACCTAGCGAAGATGTATCTCCGGCAGATTGTCAGATTGCACGGTGTACCAGTCAGTATCACTTCGGACAAAGATTTAAGATTTATGTCGCACTTTTGGCGTAGCTTGCAAGAAAGTTTAGGAACTCACCTCCAGTCCAGTTCAGCTTATCACCCGCAGACAGATGGCCAGTCGGAACGCACGATCCAGACTCTTGAAGATATATTACGGTCTTGTACACTCGACTTCGGTGGTTCGTGGAAAGATCACATGCACCTGGTGGAGTTCTCGTACAATAACAGTTTCCAGGCCAGTATCCAGATGGCACCGTTCGATACACTGTATGGTAGGAAGTATCGATCCCCGCTAGCCTGGGACGATGTTGGAGAGAGGCAGATGCTTGGTCCGAAAATGATTGCTCAGACCGTTGAAGTGGTCAGAAGAGTCAGAGGTCATCTTCGAGTTGCCCAAGATCGCCAGCGTCATTGGGCCGATTCTCATCGGCGCCCTCTTGAGTTTTCTGTCGACGACCATGTATTCCTAAGGATTTCGTCTAACTGCGGCGTCATTCATTTCGGCGTACGAGGAAAGCTTAGTCCTAGGTATATAGGGCCGTTCAATATTCTGGAGCGAGTAGGTCATGTGTCCTATCGTCTCGCTCTTCCGCCGTCGCTACGTGAGGTGCATGACGTGTTCCATGTATCTCAACTGCGACAGTATATCCCGGACCCGAGCCATATCCTGGATCATTCTGAATTGGTTGTTGGTACCAACCTTTCGTATGAGGAGAGGCCCGTGTCTATATTGGACCGAAGAGAGAAGACACTCAAGAACAAGACTATCAAGTTAGTTCGAGTTGCTTGGGGTCATCATTCTTTGGGTGAGTCAACGTGGGAGCGTGAGGATGATATCCGATCGCGATATCCTGACCTGTTTGACTCATGAGGTATAATATCTTTCTTATGCCTCATACCTTCGATTTCATGCTTGCATGAATAATTTCTTGATTGCTTGATTAGTATAGCTTGTCCTTGCAATTCTAATCTCTTGATTAAATTCTGAGGACGAAATTCTTTTAAGATGGGTAGAGTTGTAATGCCTGTAGTTTGTATTACGTATCTTGGAATACGTGTACGTATTTTATCTTGTATCGCATATCTCTTGGCTTGGCTCCGTTTATTTTGGGTTGGTTCGGCTAGGCTTGGGTTACCTTGGTTCATCATGAACCAAGGGGAGAACCTCTACCTACCACCACCATCATCCTTTATAAATCCATTCCCTCATTCTCTCTCTTCATTACTCTTCTTCTTCTCCATATTTACTTCTACACCTACCAGGAAGAGAGAGAGAGAGAGAGCTTAGGCAAGTACAAACTTGCTTCATGATGGATCTCAAGTTTTATTGTTCCATTCTCTTTCTTACTTGAGTCTAAGATACTTTAGAACTTGGCATTTTCTATTTCGATGGATATTTTCTTGTAGATCTAAGTTTATATTATTTTCAATTTTTTTGGATTTTGATCTATTGAACTTCGTTATTTTTATGTTTTGATTGTTCCATATTGTAGAGAATTCGATTTTACCCAAAATAGACCTTTGAAAAGTTGGATTTCGACTTGTTTTGAGGAAGTTATAGCCAAAAGTATTTTTGGCCATTTCTATGTTCATTTGTGCTGATTTTGGCAGGGACGATGAATAGTGCCCAGCCGTATAAGGGTGCTGCATAGTGTCCAGCCGCATAAGGGTGTTGCATAGTGCTGTATAGTGTCCAGCCGCATATGGGAGTGCCGTATAGTGCCCAGCCGCATGAGGGTGCTGCATAGTGCCCAACCGCATGAGGGTGCTGCATAGTGCTGTATAGTGTCCAGCCGCATAAGGGTGCTGCATAGTGTCCAACCGCATGAGGGTGCTGCATAGTGATGCATAGTATCTAGCCGCATAAGGGTGCCGCATAGTGCCCAGCCGCATAAGGGTGCTGCATAGTATCCAGCCGTATGAGGGTGCTGCATAGTGCTGTATAGTGTCCAGCCGCATAAGGGTGCTGCATAGTGCCCAGCCGCATAAGGGTGCTGCATAGTGTCCAGTCGCATGAGGGTGCTGCATAGTGCCGCATAGTGTCCAGCCGCATGAGGGTGCTGTATAGTGCCGCATAGTGCCCAGCCGTATAAGGGTGCTGCATAGTGTCCAGTCGCATGAGGGTGCTGCATAGTACCGCATAGTGTCCAGCCGCATGAGGGTGCTGTATAGTGCCGCATAGTGTCCAGCCGCATAAGGGTGCTGCATAGTGTCCAGCCGCATAAGGGAGCTATATAGTACCGCATAGTGCCCAGCCGTATGAGGGTGCTGCATAGTACCGTATAGTGTCCAGCTGCATAAGGGTGCTGCATAGTGCTGCATAGTGTCCAGCCGCATAAGGGTGTTACATAGTGTCGCATAGTGTCCAGTCGCATATAGGAGTGCCGCATAGTGCTGAATAGTGCCGCATAGTGCTGAATAGTGCCGCATAGTGCTGAATAGTGCCGCATAGTGCATATTTTGGCTGTTTTTGGCTGTTTTATGTCCTGTTTGGCTAAATTGTGGCCAAAATTTTTTCCAACTTCCAACATGAAAGTTATAGATCTTTTTTTTGGCTTCAAGAATATGTTATTAGTTATTTTATATAATTTTTCTCATTCATGGTAATGTAAGAATAGAACACGATAGTGGCCCGCTATGGCGTACTCTTGGCAAGTAAACTGACATGATATATCTCGACATGCTGTTACGACAGCTAGCCTGACATGACAAGTATGAAAGATCTGGACACCGTGGGCGATTGCGTTTATACAAATAAACCAGTACTGTTGCATCATGTCTAGGATAGGATCCCTGAGTACCACGGTCAGGGATACCTACAGTAATTGACTAAGGCTAATAAACTAGAATAATTCAGTAGACATGAAAAGATTTCCAGCTACAGGCAATCCCGTTATCTGGGCACATTAAGTGAACTTGTAGCCTATCGACGAGTAGGGCACATTTCCAGCACACAGTCACGTGTTACATTCTTCGTAACGGACATTCGATCCGGATAACCGGATGGTCTGCAGGGCTTGTGGCTGTTGGGATAATCTCATTGCATCTGCTAGTAACTAGGCCTGTGATAACCCTAGTTAGTTAAAAGTATCAAGCCGTACTTTCGATTGGCCATGATTGATTGGATGGAGTTTATTCCAGCTTAGTCTTATCCTGATCCTGTGCAAGATTGTGACATGACATGATTATTGATGCTTGTCTTAACAATAACGATCGGGGGTCCAGTTCTGTTCTGGCGAAGGGTTACAACTCCGGTCCTTAATTGGTTTAAGGGTTGTAACCTGGCTCCCGGAGCCGTTCTGTGTCCTCTCTTCGTTTATTGTCTTATTGTAATCCCATGCCATGTTCGTCATGTTTTACCTTATCTTAATACTATGATTAATTATGCTGGCCTTAGCAATAAAGATCAGGGGTCCAGTTCTATTCAGGCAAAGGGTTACAACCTCGGTCCTTGTTTGGTTTAAGGGTTGTAAACTGGCTTTCGGAGCAGTTCTGTGTCCTCTTTTCGTTTATTGTCTTCACTGTACCAATAGTATTTGAGACGGGTTTCTATTCAGGTGAAGGGCTGCAACCCCGGTCCTTGTTTGGTTTAAGGGTTGTGACCTGGCTACTTAAATGGTTTCTTCGTACTTAGTTTACTGTTGTTATCTCTATTATTATCAGTTCTTATTTATTATTTATCTTTAATATTCTATTGTGATATGCTAGTTTTAGTTCCTAAATGAAGCCTCCTTTGTGGCACTTGCTCTTTCTGGGGACTGACCCAGCTGGTTTTGTGTAGCCAGATATCGGAGCAGTACCAGAGGATCCACCTGTCTTCCAGCCAGATGGTGACCACCAGGCGTAACCCTGGCAACGAGTGGGTTTCTTTTTGTCCTCCCACTTTATTGTAAAATTATTCTTTTGAGGCGTTTAACCGGCGAGCACGTGTTAGCTCGTATTGTACCTTTATTTACTGTCCGTCTACGGGCTGTAACATGATTGACAAATCCTAGGGTTGATCATGTATTGACTAAAACTCTTGCTAGTCTTGACATTTTGTACGACTAGCTTCATGATCATCCGAATATGTAATGTATGGGATACCTTACTATTGTATATTTGGTGCTCTGACATCTTGTAACTATTACTACTTGCTTGTGATTGAGACAATAGGCTTGTTCATGACCATAGGAGACTGTTGGCTTGTAGTTAAACCCTCATGTATCTAGACAGCCGTGACCGTATAGAGAAGTGGGTTGCACTTCAATATGCGTAGCTCGCTATGTACGCCCCTGCTCTCCAGTATTCTAGTTCTGGGGCGTTATAATGCTACCCCCGGCTTGGGAATCTTCGTCGTCTATACGAAATTTTGCCTTTGATCGAGTGCCCATATAGACTCCTTCAGATGTGACAGCCCGTTGGCCTTCTGTTGGTAGACTTCGTCTTCTCCTTGTCGTGGAACTTAGAGAGAAGGTTGGGTTGGTAGTCCACTGTCTTTGTTTGGGGCATCCGTAAGGGGGACCCCATGAAGCCATGTTAGATGAGACACATAGTGGCTTCTCGTCGTCAGAGAAGTACAACCGTCGAAACACGGACTTTCTCTGAGGCACTCTTGTTACTTTGGAGCAACAACAGTTGATAACAATATTAGCGCACGGAAGTGCACTATGAATTGTTATGTTCTTCCTCGCTTTATGCTTATGATTTATCATGTCGCACAAGTCAACGGAAGGGAGTTTTGTCTTACAACCTATGTTGCATGCATCGTCGAGCTTTACATGCGGGTTCGTAAGGAGAGTAGGCGCATCCAAACTTAGTTCATGTGCAGGAGCAACCCCCACACCTAAGTTCTGTTATGTCCTTGAAGACAGCCCCGTGCTATACGCGTTGGGACCTGTCTTTTTGTTGTGGGCGCATGGGCCCTAGAGACTGGGCTTGGGTGCATGCTTCTTGATAGCATGTTTAAGTCGCCTTGATGTAGGCACATAGTATGGATCTAGAGAGCCCGGGTGCATAGCCTTGGGCGCATGACTCTGAGTGCCCAACCTGTTGAAGACAGAAGTGTTCTGGTTGGGGCTATGCGCCCAAACACTCCCTTGGGCACATGGCTTTGGGCGCATGCTTGGTGGAGCAGCACTGTTTTCTTCCAATTCTGCCTCCTTCGTTCGTGGGCCTTGCCGGGTCTGGCCAGAGTATCGCACACCCTGATCCTTGGCATCGTAGTATTTTTCTCTGCCAAGTCTCGAGTGTTGAACACTCTGTTATTCGTTGTGGAGGAAAGAAGTCACTAGGCTAGTAGAGCCTGAAACGGTGTCAACCTTCTCCATTTGGAGGATTTATGTGGCAGAGTCCTGCACCCAGGTGACAGGGTCCTCCAGTTGCATATCCGCTATGGCACTAGCAGGATATGTGCAGCGAGCCTTCGGAAGCTAAGTCTTGCGAGACTTGTTTGGCTTCGCTAATTTTGAGGAAGTAGAGCCGTCCCTCGAGAGCATCTCTTCGAACGCCTGCTGATCAAATTTTACGATCAGCATCTTCTGAGTACTCCCCACTTTGTCGGTATCGAATTGCGTCACCACCTTCTCGTCAGAGGAAAAGATAATTCCCAGCAGAGTCGCCATTTTTGTGGACACACACAAAAAAAGAAGAAGAAAATGCTGTCTTTTCTTTTTATTAGCGTAAGGCACCACAAATCGAGTACGCCTGAGAGATCCTACGCTGAGGATCCCCGAGTACAAAAAAAAGAATTATGGGGAATGGGATGATGGAGATCGAGCGGCAGTTGCTCCTTTACTCCGTTGACACTCCGATTACAAAAGTGGGACAATACCTAAGAAAATTGCTAACTCTCGGCTCACTGGCAAGAAGTGCAACAATTTGGCTCTTGAAAATACTCTCCGTTCTGTCATTTTGAAGAGGGGTGAGGCCCCCCTTTTATAGTTGTTCTCGAGCTGGAATGATGTTATGCGCCCACAAGAGGAAACACGCTGGTTCTTTTGTGGGCGCATAGTCCTACTTTGGACGTATAGGGTGTAGGCACATACAGGCTGCGAGATCGGAGGTTGGTCATGGTGTTGACGTGGCCGCATGCTTCGGTGCACGACTGCTCGTGGAGACTGACGTGGCCATGTGCTTCGGTGTACGTTTTGATCATGGCTTTGACTGAGTCAGGCTTGGGCGCATAGCCATGTCTCAGGCTATGCGCCCTCCTTTCGGAGGAGCTAGTCTTGGGCGCATGAAGCTACACTGACTGGGCGCATGGAGCTATATAGACTGGGCGCATGGAGCTTCATTGAGTGGGCACATAGAGTTACGCTGACTGGGCACATGGAGCTTCACTTGTCTTGGGCGCATGGAGCTATATTTGCTGAAAAATTTTCATGCTTCTACAATGTACGAGAGTTTGAGGTACTTTTGTTTGTAGTCACGGACTCTAAAGGAAGCCTAGGTATTACATATTTAACATTGCTCATATATTGAGCATGTTTTATCAAGGCAGTAGGAGAGGTCTTGTTTGAACATAATCGGGAACAATTTGGTATAGGGGGATTCCATTGACCGAATAACATAGGCTTCAGAGAGACACAGTTAAGAAATTTATAGAAGAAGTATTCGTGGGCCCAGAGATGGAAACTATATAACAGGTGTAGAGGCTCATTTCATAAAGTTTGATTTTATGATCCAAATATGGCGATAAGCACATATGGGTTTAACTAGGTTTTAGTGATCCCTCTATATGGACATCAAGCCTTGATTGAATAAATCTTGGTTTTAATCTATATGAGCTACACAAAATTTCATGAAACCAATCTAAACCATCCTTATTAGGTTACGGTACTTTAGAACAGGTTCTAGCCCAAGTGGTTGGGCTAATTACAAATCGGGTTGGTTGAATAGGTTCGGTAAGTCGTGAGACGCGCCTCCCGTGACTTTTGTGTTTAAGTAGAACAAGAGGCCTCTATTGAGTGGCACACTATGGACATGTGCATAGTGGGCTTCGAAAAGATCACAACTATATATTGGGTTGAAAGAATTGAGTAGAGATTGGACCTCAGATTGAAGTCGGAAGGTTCATCGATATTACGGTAAGGATTTTAGTTAGCACTTTAACTCGAAAGTCGCATCATAAAAATAGAGTACAAGGGGACATGTTTTAGTGGGACATGATATACCTAAATGAAGGTGGGCTCGTCTACGTCTTGTATATGGAGTTTGTTGGAGGGTAACAGCTGGTCTCGTGCTCCGAATAGCAATGTCACGGTCGGGGACACTAAATGATCTAAATAGAAAGTGGGAGTTCATGAGGCACTAATTTATCATCTAGTGGGAATCACTTTGTCCAAATCAAGAGGTTTAGAGGGTTTATAATTTACTCACTCTAAATTTCCTTTCTCAATTTGAAACCAAGGCATGATTTTTATGATTGATGAAGTTAGAAATATTCCAAGTCGTGGTATCATACCTTGACTTGGTATCAATGAGTAACAGAATCATGATGCGGTAGATATGAATCAAGGACGAAGTGATTTCGAATAGATGGAAGAATATTGTGTACATCATACTTGTGTTCCCGTAGGAATCCTCTTGGCATGAGACACTATGACGACACACGAACATGGGACATGGGCCATTTCACATATATAAGGTCTACAGAAGGGATATCAAGCTCTAAGGCATGTCTTAATGACTAAATTCTTAATCGCTATTCTAAGCATGTCTGGCTATGCTACGGTTTATGAGATTACTAAAGATGTTTGTAGGTAGTACCTTGCGGTGCAATTGCTAACTCTTAATCCCAATGTGTTTAGGAAGAATGAGATAACTATTCTATGCATGGATATAACACAAATGAAGGTGCATCAATAATGCATTAAATAGAATAATACATATGGTATCTGTCAACTCGGGAAGGGTGTCTAGCATTGTCATGGTGAATGCTTGTCCTTGCTTCAAATTATTCATCTCTTCTCTAGCAGGCCTATACTCTGGTGTATGACCCACCAAGGCTGGTCCATCCTGATATTCTTCTAGAAAAAGTGGTCGTTGTGCACCTGGTCCGAGAGTTATTGGCCCTCGTAACTTTGTGATGGTGCTGGAGCTAAACTATGTGTTGCATGTCGGTCGGGACAATCTCGAAGTTTTGCTCATTGGAACTGTAATTGAAGCAACACTTTAGTCGCCGACGACAATCCTTCTGCTGGTGCCCTCTCCTTCCACAAAACTGGTAGGTTATTGTACTTGGAATTTGGTAGGGCACGACTTGTTATTGATATTGCGCAGTAAGTCATCGTTCAGGGCCTCCTGAACCAAGTTGAACTGGAAAGTCTATCGGGGCATAGTATCCTTGAGTTTGTTGTGCTTTCATGTGAAGGATCTCCTGACTTCTAGCATCTTCTAATACTGCAGCGTGCAAAATTCTGGATTGCATAGTGGTGTAGGTTTTAAGCTCGGGCCTTAATCCATTATGAAACCTTTTTGCCTTCTCCTTCTCCGTTGGCATCAATCCCTCGACAAATTTGCTTAGTCGGCTAAATTCTGCATCATACTCGTCAACCAATTTGTCGCCTTGTTTGAGGTGAAGGAACTGATCATACAGTACATTTCGAGCAGCGGTTGGAAAGTACCTCTCGTTGAAGAGTGTGTAGAACTCTTTCCATGACTGATTGGTACCCAAGCGCCTCTCCTCCGCTTTCCAACCAATGATGAGCATTGTCCTCGAGTAATAAATCAACTGCGGTCATCCAATCTTCTTTAGGTAACTGTGACGCCCTTAACTTCTTCTCGGTGCTAATAAGCCATGAAGAAACTTCTAGTGGGCCTTCGGTACCTTTGAAAGTCTTCGACTTTATTTGGATGAAATCTGAAATATTGCCTACGTATGAATGGGGCCTTGGTGGAGGTGCTGGTACTTGGGCTGGTGGTAGAGATGGGAGTCTATTAAGTGGGACCATCACGTCTTGTCTCAATAGCTCATTTTACTGCCACTGAGCCCATAATAAAGTATAAAAGAACTGATTGGTATCATCGCCATCAATCAGGGGCATAGGCATCTGCGGTCTAGCTTGAAATAGATTCTGATGAAGGGGTTGTGGAGTATACCCTTCCTGGGGTGCAGGGGTCTGGTGAACAGGCAAAACTAACTGGGGTTCAGAGGCTTGGGGATGTTGGTGAGTATGTAGGGTCATCTGGTCTGGCTGTGTAACGCCCCAGTCCCAAAATACGTAGGACTAGGAACGTAGACATACCAGCTGTATTCATACGAAGTATACTCCAATATATGGAAGCCTCGTATAAATACATAAGCTGTAAAATGCAGTAGAACCATAACTAATCTCATCCACACAAAATAAATGAAATAAAGATGTCATATAATGAGAAAGAATTGTCTTGATACAATATGTTGGGCGGAGACAAATCCACTACCAACAAGTAAAGGAAAATACATGAGAAAAGAAATGAAAGTTGGCGAGCGAAGCGAAGACGATCCAAGCGTAATCATCCTCGAGAAATAGCGAAGATCACGACTAGAGCTAAAGCACCTGCGAAAGACAATAGCACACACCTGGCAAGACAACCAGGTCCTCAGAGGGGCGTAACAAGACACATAATAGCATGCCATATAAACTGAATAAATATCGCTCAAATAAGTCAATTGAATTTATAACATGGTCCAACACACACCTACTGAACGAGCGTACCATCCCCCTAACCAAACAAGGACAGGAGATGGTAAACTAATTCACGGCGACTTATCTTTCCATGCCATGAATCCAATATGGTATCCGGACCCCAACAAGGTTCAATACCTTCTCATCGAAATAGTAAGTCACACCTACAACCAAACAAGGACAAGATGTGACGAACTAATCTGCGACAAGTTATTGTTCCAAGTCACGGTCAGATACAAGTACCCAAACCAAAGGTACTCATACCTAACGGATAAAGGTAGCCTAACCAGTCTAAGTGGATGCAGTTTTAAGAACAGTTCATGGTCGCATGACTACCGGGTCAAGTCAAGAAAATACTAATGCAGTACCTCAGTAGCGAGTCACAACACCATATACTATTCCTCAGTATCGAGCGAGTCTATAGCATATAGTCTACCTATCGTTCCTCAGTAGCGAGCGAGTCTACGATAGATAGGGTGGTAGTCAACTTCCAATCATGTTCTTTCCGTCCAATGGTAACTCTATAACCGCTAAGTCAAACTAGCATACAACCTCTATTAGCGGTTGTTCCTATCGCACGGCTTGTACGTACTGGTGGCCAGCCAATCATGCACTTCCGTGTTCTATATGCGACACACAACTTTGTGGTACAACGTGTCAAGGCCATGAATGCAACACACAAAGGTGGTCCCTTAAATCTAGGTTTAATGTGTAAGAAAATAATACATAGCAAAAAACTGAACAGTAAATACTAACAGGTTATGCCATGTATCACAGTTTTTTTTGCATAAAGAAAATAATGAACATGCATGAAATATGAGCTAAAATAATTAAACAGCAAATGGCAAGGTGTCTTGCCTGGTAGGACGCCTGGTGTGCTGCGATGATCAAGGAGGCACGAACTGCAACTTCGGTACAACAACTATGCATGGTGACCTCTGATGGTGACACGGACAGTTCTGCGATGATCAAGGAGGCACGAACTGCAACTTCGGTACAACAACTATGCATGGTGACCTCTGATGGTGACACGGACAGTTCCATTGGGTCCAGGACGGTCAAATTAGTTAGATTTGACAGGAGGAAGTTCGAAATTCGCAAGAAGATGGAAAGGTTTTGGCTTAGTAATGGATGGGAATAGATATGCAAAAAAATCATTATATATATGTCTTGGAAAATATTTATTATATACTATTTGGAAAACTTTTTATAGTACTAAAACTATATTTTTGTTGGTCAAAATATTTTCAAGTAGCTACTTAAAAATATATAAATTAGTTAATTTAGTGCTAAAAACCCAATTTAGTCAAAATAGACTTTTGAGAGCTATGTTTTAAGAATAATAATAATAATAATAATATACATGTATATATCTACATGGTACAATAATAATAATATACTGTATGTAAAATAAAATAATATTGATAACAATAATAGTAATAGTAAATAATAACAATAAATATATTAATAAAAACTAGTAATGTCAACAACTTATAAGATGTTGTCTCACAAATATTAAAATAACAACAAAAAAGAAAAACTTAACAACCTGTTCTCTCTTCCTTCTCGTTTTACGAGAAGGAAGTCAGCTGTTAATATAATAAATTTTTGATACATAATGAAGCAAAAGAAAAAGCAAGGAGTGAAAGAGAAAGCAAGAATAATAATAATAATAATAATAATAATAATAATAATAATAATAATAATAATAAAATAGCCCAACTGTTCTTCGAGAACAGTGAGAGCATACGAAAAATAAGAAGAAGAAGGCAAAGGAACAAAAACAAAAATAAAAGGACAACACAACCTATCAAAACAAAAACAAAAAAATTAAAAGCTAACTCTCCATCATTAAAGAGGGGGAGAGAGAGAGAGGATTGAGAGAGAGAGAAGCTACGAGGGAGAGAGAGAGAGACGAACGAGAGGGAAGATGGAGTGGCGGAGAGCAGCGATGGTGAGCCAGAGTGTAGCGGAGGAGAGAGGGGAGGTCGAGATCTGAGAGAGAGCGAGGAGGAGGAGAGGGAGTCCGGCGTCGGCGGAGCTCCGACGGAGGAAGGGAGAGTGGGACGGAGGGGAAGTCGGAGAGAGGGTTCAGGCGGCGCTGTGGAGGCGGTCGGAAAGGTCGGCGGTCATGGAGGCTAAGGCGGAGGGGTGGGGAAGCGGGGGTTCCGGCCACGGTCGATGGCGACGGGCGGAGAGGAGGCTAACGCGACGGTTCTCAGATCCAGGCGGCATGGCGGGCCGCTGGTCTCAGGAGACGGAGGAAGAGGAGGAGCACGACGAAGGGTTAATCGCGGCGGCGAGGCGCTTGGTTCCACCGGCCGCGGCGGAAGAGGTGGATCGGAGTGGAAAAGGGAAGGAGGGTTTCCAGGGGGCGATCGGCGACGGGTTGGACGGATTCGCGGTTGCGCGGAGTCCACCGACGGCTTGGTCGCGGCGCACGGGTATCAGCGCCGGGCGGAGGACGAGGTTTTTTTTTTTCTGGCGAGGGTTGGCGGAGCGACTCAGTCGAGCGGTGGTTTGCTGGACTAGCCGTGGTGGCTAGAGGTGGTCTCGGCCGGGCTGAGTCGACATACGGCGGAAGGACGGCTTGGGCGGTCACCGGATCTCCGGCCGGCGGCATCAGGTGAGGGGGTGTGTGGGTTTTTCTTTTGGGTTTTTGTTTTCTTTATGCTCGGTGGTGATGGCCGGTGGGGTTTTGGCCGGGGGTCGACTACTGTGGTGGCTGGGACGGGGGGTGACAGGGCTGCCGCGGCAGCAGCCGCGGTGGTGGTGTAGTTTTGGTGTCGACGTCGATGGTGGTGTTGATGATCTGTGGTGGCGGCGAGCATGGCCGGGTCGGGTGAGACGGCTACGAGGGGTTGGCGGTGGTGGCTGGGAGTCGGCCACGGTGTGGGGTGATAGCAGTGGGTTGCCGAGGTGGAGGTCGGAATGATGGGGTTCGGCCAGGACATGGGTAGAATAGGTTTAGACTAGGAATTGATTTTTGTCGGGGTTGTCCGATACGAAAGAGAGGAAAATGTAATTGTAAACATGGAATAAGAATAGACAATGGAACACAGACACAGGGCACGCACCATCGGAGAATTATTTGTGGAGGAACAATGTGGATGAATAAAATATTGGAGGAGTACCTGCCTATTTATAGGATGTGGGAATTCCCAATAGGATAGGATTATGATTTGTTTTAAACCCAAAATAGATATTTCCTAGTTTAATTTAAAAGCAATCCAAATCCAAATCCAATCTAATTTAAACCAAAATTAAATTCTCTTAGTTAAAATCAAATCAAATTTCAAATTCTAATATGGATATCTATTTAAATAAATCCAAAATCAAATCACGATTTAAATCTCCACAAAAATTTCGAAATATATTTTCCAAAAATATTAATAATAATAATTTCAAAAATTGTATTTTTATTTAAAATAAATAAATAATTATTTACGAGATATAGGTATGCACAAATATTCTTTACATAAATATACTTTCTAATATACCATTTTATAGGAAAATACTTTATAATTATAACAGCATAAATGAAAGGCTTTTCATAATTAAAACCATAAACTTGAAATGATAGCTAGAAGTAATTATTACCTATATTTTTTTGAAACTATAAAATAATAAATAAAATATTTTTTCTAAAATATGTACGCTCGCACATATTCGTACTCGTCGAGCAAAAATAAAATTTCGTGCGCGATGTAAAATACGACTACGCGACGTACGATACAAAATTTTAAATCCGTACAAATATTAATAAAAAAAGTAGAAATTTAGGGGTTTTACAGGCTGGGGAGGCATGGTTGAGGTTACTATAGGATGCTGTGAGTGAATTTGCTCCTCTTAGGCTTCCGAGTTACCTGAGGGCAACGCTACCGCTATAAGGATTCTTTCTCTGGCACGAGATATAAAATTTTCGTTAGAACAATTTCAAGTGAGATGCAAGTCAAGCAATCAAATGAGAGTTTGAAGAGGAATCAAGGAAGGTATCAAATATGTGGATGAGATGCCTAATTTCTAATCCTATATGCAGGCTCGTATCAGCACAGTTATGTAGCCGATAGGATATGCTCTGACCTGCATGGGTCACCACAAAAACATGTAACACCCAGTCCCAAAATACGTAGGACTAGGCATACGAAATATGCCAGCTGCATGCATACGAAGAATACTCTAATATATAGAATTCTCGAACGCATACATAAGCTGTAAATCACAGGCCAACCACAAATAACTATATCTTATCCACACAATCACAAGAGAAAATAATAGTCCAGATAGTATCAAATAAAAGTGTCAGAAGATAGATAGCCGGGTGGAAACAAATCCACTACCAAACAACTATGAATATAATCTAAGATACTGGAGTCCAACCTCCAAAAATAAATGGAAGATACAAGTAAGGAAAGAATCAGGCATCGTCAGAGGGTAAGATATCCTCGGTAGGAAACGAAGGAGCTAAACCGAGTCCGTACTCCTGGGGCAATCCTGACCATCTACACCTGGAGAGATCACCAGGTCCTCAGTGGGACATAACAAGATACAGAAAAACATGTCGTATAAACTGAATATAAACTGCTCACAATAATCTGGATCATAACATGGTTCAGCACTTTATCATCGAAGCAGTGAACCAAACCTACAACCAAACAAGGACAAGGTGTGGCACACTAGTTCGTGACAAAATACTGTTCTAAGACATGAACGATATAGTACACAACCATATGGAAAAGTACATACACCTAAGGATAAAGGTCGCCTAACCATTCTAAGTGGAATGCATTTTAAGAACAGTTCATGGTCGCATGACTACTGGGTCAAGTCAGGAAAATACTAATGCAGTACAGTACCTCAGTAGCGAGTCACAACACCATATACTATTCCTCAGTATCGAGCAAATCTATAGCATATAGTCTACCTATCGTTCCTCGGTAGCGAGCGAGTCTACGATAGATAGGGTGGTAGTCAACTTCCAATCATGTTCTCCCCGCCCAATGCCAACTCATAACTGCTAAGTACCTTCTAGCATGCAACTCTATTAGCAGTTATTTCCTAACGCACGTCCTCACGTATCGGTGGCTAACCAACTACGCAAGTCTGAGACCTATATGAGACTCGTGTCTCGTATAGCACATGTGTCAAGGCTACTGAATGTATCACAACATAGGGTAGTCTTCTTAACTTTAAGTCGATGCAAAATACTAGAGTAATAGGAATAAAACTAAACAGTTAATTGCATAAAATATATCAAGGCAGAAAATGACAATAAGTAAGAAAATAAAACTAGATCAGCATGCTAAATGACAGTAAATAAGCAGAATATAATGGCAAGGTATCTTGCCTGAGGGTGGTGCGAGATGTAGCAAAATCCAACAGTCAAAATCGTTAACACGAAAGTCAAAATCCACAAGGAGCTCCGGATGCTGAAACAAATATCACGAACGAGTTTGGTATAAAAGATATGCCTAGAAAACGCCTGTCCAAAAGTCCAATTCTGGAACAGGGGCAAAATTGTAATTTTGGGTCAAAACGATGTACGTCGTTGGACCTGTTTTGCACCAAAATGTACGCCAGTACCTACGGTCTCTAAAGTCATCAAACTACATGTCTACGAATTTGGTTTGAGGAGATAAACTCAACGGTATGTCCAATTTTGGATTCCGGTGAGTCGTGCACAAATTCGCCCGTTAGAGCGGGTCACGGGCCCGCCAAATAGACATTTCGGTCGACCTTCTCAAAATCGGACCAAACTTGGCCCACAAGACCAAAATTTTGATACGGTCCTGTTGGCACAAGTTTTATCTCGATACGACGAACATACACGAAGTTATGGCCAAGTTTGCAAAAGGTCGATACGGGGGTATCTCGACGGATACGCACTGATTTCGTCGCGCACACGCAACGAAATTGAGTTCCGTTAGTTCCCATACGTCGACAGCATCCATATGCGGCTTTTGATGCATATAGTGCACGACCACGTCGCCCGGTTTGTCGGAACGCACGCCGTATCGGGAATTATTTTCTAAAATTTTAGTTTTTGAACTAAAATTTTCCTGATTTTTAACCATGGATAACTTATGTGTAAATTACGAAAAATACTTCTACCAGATGGGTTTTGATCCCCTATATGTTGTCTTTCTCTGTTAATAATTTCTTTTCAAAAACTATCCGTAGGTTGTCCATGATTGGCCTTCCAAGTTAGGTCTTCGGTTAACATTTTCTGTCCAGTTTGTACAGATTTTTTTGGGATATTTGATTCGATTTCTACAACAATTTAATGTCCTAGGAATTAATCTAGTTAAAGGGAATGGAAGAGGTATAGGTCGGCTAGAAGTAAGACTTCGTGGATCGAAAATTAATTCAGCGATGATGGAGATAAGTGGGGTTGAATATAGGTACCTGGTTACGTGGAGGCTATTTTATACCTGCTGTCCTGCGCGTGTTCCGACGATCGCCGTCGACCAGTGGCTGAGCTCGACGACTGAAGGGATGACCACGGTCGCCTGGGTCAGGGGAAGGTTCGGAGGTGATCACGAGAAGAATTGGAGGAGTTTTCTGAAGACTTCCTCGCGATTGAGTCGGGTTATAGTCGCCTATACGAACTGGATAGAGGTGGGATTTAAATTAAATTTTAAATCAGGATTAGCAGGATCTGGTCGAATTTATAGGTCGATGAATTGATTGATGCTAATCGGGTGAATCAAAAAAATTTGAAAGAAAAATCTCCGCCCAACTCCCTCTACTATCGGGTGAAACTGGGTTTGGGAGTATCACGAGATATTGGATGCCAATATCTCGTGACCTCTATTATTTATTTATTTTTATTTTTTTTCTTTTTCTTGGGTATAAGTATATAATAAATATACTTAGAAGTACATATCTAAATATATAACAATATGAAATATCTAAAATTTCCTAAGCTTTATTTATATAAACTATCTTACCCCTTATAAATGTAAAAAATGTATTGGAACACATTTCCTAAATAATAAAATATTTATAGTATTTATAACCACAACAACAAAAATAATATTAATATTAATAATAAAATAGCAATAATGATATTGTAACCAATTTATGGGGATATAATAATGTAGGTGAGTTCACCTACATTTATTATTATTATTTAAAACAAGTATAAATTTTACCACCTTTCAAAAGTAAATAAATAAATAAATATTAAACATAGAAAGACAATCAAGATACTATTTAATAGATCTTAATGAACAAAATATTAAAACAAATAAATCTAGTGACGCCTATGGCTAATATGCTTGTCGAGGCACTTGCCTGCACTAGTTGTGCCATGTTATCTAGTCAATATGCATAAAGAATTTTAAGCATGACTAAGACTATAATAATAATTAAATAACATAAAAATTTAAAAAATTAATTTAAGCAGATTTTTAAAATATATAAAAAAATAATTTTGCAAATATAGGATTTTACACATGAAGCTCATGAGAACATTAGTGTACATGAATAGTTTATACATGAAGCTCATGGATCATGAGAGTACATGAGAGCACATGAGTGTACATAAATAATAAGAATCCAAGGAATACATGATGTTCATGAAAAACACACATGACATAATGTATTCGATGCACCCAAGGGGGATAACTTCTCATAAAAAGATCCATATAGTACTAATCAGTGATAACATCGTGTCAGCATCAAGTAAAGTAGTCTATAGCAAGAATATAAGTCCTAGCAAGTATGAAACGGTCAGAGAATGTACTCGCCTGATAACCTGAACAGTTGATGAGAATAGATGTCCAAACTGGAGTCACAGTATCCTATTTAGAGCAACACAGGTTAGAAAGTGTCTAACATGAAATAAAAGAAGTTTACACTGCACTATGTATGATTCTAGGCTATTCTAGGTCAAAGTAAACTCTTGGTCAACTCTGGTCAACCATTCTATTCAAACTAGGTCAAACCTAAGTCAATTAGTCAAATGTTCTAAGTTTAAGTCAAACTTAAGTTAATAAGTCATTTTAAGTCTATTTGGGTCAATTTCAGGTCAAGTTTGACCCACAGTTGACTTTGGTCAACTTGCTAGTCAAACCTTGCCTAACTGGGCCTATAGGTCCATTCTAAACTAACTTACTAACCATAGGCTAATATCTTATATCACTAAAAATTATACATATGCATATATATACATTCAATTCAAAAATATATACCATAGGATATATATATATATATATATATATATATATATATATATATATATATATATATATATATATATATATATATATTCAGTTCAAAAATATATAGCATAGGATATATATATATATATATACCATAGGATATATATATATATATATATATATAAAGGGAAAGAGAAAAAGTGAAATAGGCATGTGTGTGTGTGATACTGCTGGTGTGATGGGGACAGACCCCAACCTGAGAAAATTCCCAGGAAACATAGCCAAGGCAACCCAATACAACATAAGTATATATAGGAACATACATACAAATATATATATATATATATATATATATATATATATATATATATATATATATATATATATATATATATATATATATATATAGGGAAAGAAGGAAAGAAACATGTGTGTGTGTGCGTGCTGGTGAGGGGGCTGTTGTGAGGGGACAGTAAGGTGTGAACCCCCAACAACCAATATCAATCTATATACTACATATATATAACCCTATATATATAAATATATATATATTTTTAAACCTATATATATATATATATATATATATATATATATATATATATATATATATATATATATATAATATATATATATATATATATATATATATATATATATATATATATATATATATATAACCCTATATATATATATATATATATATATATATATATATATATATATATATATATATGTATGTATATATATATATAAAGCTCTCCTAGGGTTTGGAGCCGGCGATTTTGATGCTGCTCCAGTCTTCCACCCGATTCCGGCTTGGCCTCGGCCGGGCCGGCGTCTCACGGTGATCGTGGACCACTTGGCCACGGGCACAGATGGCTACGCCTCCAAACCCAACTTTTGCGTCGGTGGTGGCGGGTGGCCCTTCAACACCCCCACCATCCATCGCGATCAAATCTCCTTCGTTTTCTAAAGGTATCCCTACGATCTCTTTCTCGAAAGAGGAGGAACAAATCCTTTCAGATCCGTTCAAGTTTGCATTAATAGGTAAATTCTCTCATCTTCGTCCGTCCATTGACGCGTATCAGGAAAGCTTTTGAGGTTTTCAAGTTTCATGGCTCTGTTAAGGTGGGTCTAATTGACTCTAAGCATATTCTCATTCATCCTTCTTTGGAAGTGGATTTTCTTCGTCTAAGATCTCGTGAGATGTGGTATGTTGTTCGTGCTCCTATGAGAATTTTCAGATGGACTAAAGACTTCACAGCTTCTAAAGAATCTCCGCTGACTCCTGTTTGGGTTTCTTTTCCGGGTCTACCCAGCCAACTTTTTGCCAAAAACGCTCTATTCTCCATTGCCATGGGCATTGGAAATCCTTTGCGTGTGGATAAGGCAACGGAGGATCTTACTCGCCCCAGTATGGCTCGTGTGTTTGTCGAAGTAGATGCTAGTAAAGTCTTGCCGAAATTGGTTCACATTAACTTGCCTCAAGGATGCTCTTCTAATCAGCACATAGAATACGAGCACATCCCAAAATACTGTTCTGCATGCTTTCATCAAGGGCACAATAAAGATGCGTGCTAACTTCAGAAAGAAAAACATAATGTTTCAGAGCCACTAAAGGCAGTGGGTCCCTCCACAGATCATCATCACAAAGGCAAGAAAGTACTTATTCAAGAGTCATCATCAACTGCCAAGAGTGCCTCTCAAAATCACAAGACAGTTTCCCCTTCGGAGGCATTGAGAGTTGGGCTCAATCATAAAGAATCCACAGTGGCGGTTGCTGACGGCTCTGTTTGCCATGAAATATAAAAGAGCAGAACAGTTTTATGGGAGGACTGAACTTTTACTTCACGTTACAAACTCGCTTGTACAAAGAAAGCATAGGGACGAAAACCTAGGTACAACAATCTAAGTACAATTGTTTATTTTTTATTCTGGGGGTGACGATAGAGGCTCGGGAAGGCGACGGCAGCCCTGCCTTACTCCTTGGACGATTGGTATGCAGCTTTGGCTCCAGAAGATTGCTCGGCGTTGAAGAAATGCTCTCTTTGCTCTCTCGTATTGCTCTCCTGGCTTCTCTCTCTCTGGATTGATCTCTATGTATTCTTCTCTTTTATTATTGCGTCTCTCTGTATGTGCGTATCTCTCCGTGTAAATCTCTTTTTTTGCAAGAGAATGGCACCCTGCTATTTATAATAGTGGGGGGAATCATTAGGGTTTGCAATGATTGCCCATCCTTAAAGTGGCGGCGGCCTGATAAGTGATCAATCTGGGCCATTAATCTTGAGCATGAAGGATCTGGGCCATTAATGAGGATTATGCCAAATTATGTCAGTCATTAATATTGATTGTAATAAATCCCCATCATGATGATTTGCTGATATCCGCAAATCTAAATGAATCAATTTAATTCATTCTCTTGCCACGTGTCCCAAATCATTGGGATCTGACCCAAAATTTGATTATCTTTAGGACACGTGTCCTGTCATCATTGTTGAGCCGCATGAGGAGCGTTCATATTTAGGCCGCATGAAGGTCGTCATGACCGAGCCGCATGAAAGATTTTATGACCGAGCCGCATGAATAGTCTCTATACTTGAACCGCATGCAGGTTGTCATGACCGAGCCGCATGAATATGTTCATGACCGAGCCGCATGGGGGTCATGGCTGAGCTGTATGAGAGTCTTCATGGCCGGGACGCATGGATTTCTTTCATGGCCGAGCCGCATGGGGGACCTTCATGATTGAACCGCATAAGTTTATCTGCACTGGCCGTATGAACTCGTCTAGTCTGGCCGCATAGACTTCCCTCGAAACTTGGTGAATAGTGCCACATCTGCGAAGATATTCTCCAGTTTTCTAGAAAGATAGTGTTTTTGTGTCAGTCATCATGATTACTTTATGTCAGGGCTGTCATCTGTCAGGTCTGTCATCCGTCAGAGCATTAAATGCGTCCAGACGTTGGGCATAGCTGCTTTGAAGGCCACGTGGCCTCTCTCTGTGGGCCGCATAGAGTTTACTCGAGTTGCCTATGTGTTTGAGCCGTATGTCCATGTTGGTGACTTTTGAGCCGCATGATACTCTTGAGCCGCATGAAGCTCGTCTGATTTTGAGCCACATAAAGCTTCCTGGGTTCTGTGCCGCATGAAGAATGTCTCATGACCGAGCCGCATGAAGGACGTCTCATGACCGAGCCGCATGAGGAATGTCTCATGACCGAGCCGCATGAAGGACGTCTCATGACCGAGCCGCATGAGGAATGTCTCATGACCTAGCCGCATAAAGGACGTCTTATGACTCGCATAAGGAATGTCTCGATCAGCCCGTGCACTCGCTTTGTGGGCCCGGGTATCCCGAACACACGAGTGCGTAGGTATCATGTTTGCTCCCTGATGTGGGGCTAATAGAAATACTTGCCCTCGATCTTTGTTGGGAGACTCTTGAGAACCACTCTGTCCGTTTGCCGCCGGGGGCTGGACACGGGCGGCTCTGTACAACTTTCCATCAGAGGCCCGCTTAGCGGGACGCTCTTGATGGTCAGAGGTTAGGACAGCTGACTGAGCCCGTTGAGCCTGCGCTGCCCTAGACTTCTTCTACTTAGCACCTGAAGGTGCGTAATAGGAAGAGTCCAAGTTTGGAAGGAGGAAAAAGAAGTTGGTGCCCTTTTCAAAGGAGGTAAGGGGGCTCTATTTATAGAATGGAGTGAGCTCTTTCTTCTTCTCTTTTCCGATGTGGGACTAAAAGCAATATTTTCCATGCTTCTACAGGACCCCTTTCAAAGTTTTCAAATTGCAAATTTAGAACACTTTGAATAAGAAGCATGGAAAGTAGGTTTGTTTAGGTGTGGCAATCCAATCAGAGGTAGCATGGACGTGATAGGTTTGGGTACTTCCGCTGGGGATTTTATGTGGACTTATCATCCTTAGCGTACCTTGGTTTTAGGTACGGATAATAAGTTGAGAGAGGGAACCATCATATTTACTCAGAGGTGTTATGGACGTGGTAAATATAAGGTTGATGGTAGAGCTTTCCTACTCAGAGGTGATATGGACATGGTAGGAGTGAACTCGAATGAAGATACATAGAACAACTCAGAGGTGCTATCAACGTGGAAGTTCTATGCATTGGGTGAAAGAATGCTATGGAACAGCTGGGCTCCGAAAGCATGTGATGATGAGGAAAGATATGGATGTACTAAGGGACCTAGTACGGCATTTGTGGTCAGCAGAGGACATTTGTGGGCCCATTATCCTTGGCATACCTTGGTTTTAGGTACGGATAATAAGTTTGATAGGGATACCTAGAACAACTCCGCAGTATGGCGGATATGGAGGTTCTTGGTATCGGACGAAAGATTGCCATTGAGCAGTGATCAGTTTTCTGTTTTCTTTTACTGTTTTTCTTTTCTTTTTGTCAAGAGATGTGATCCCAAATGATGTAGTACTTTGAATTTTGAATAAATGAGCATGTTTTAACTCATCTTCTCTTTCTTGTACTTGTGGTATTTGTGGAATTGGACCTGCTGGGGGATTATTTGTGGACCTGTTACCCTGGGCGTACCTTAGTTTTAGGTACGATTAACAAGTTTCGGAGAGGAATACCTAGAACAACTTCGCGATAAGACAGCTATAGAAGTTTTTGGTATTCGAGAGAATGCCAGGGATCAACTGGGCTCCTAGGCATGATAGAGAAGGGATGGACGTGTACTGGAGACTCAGTACAGCATCTGTGGTCGACTGAGGACATTTGTGGTCATCGAAAGACGTTTGTGGGCCTATTATCTTTGGGCGTACTCAGATCGTGGGTACAGATAATAAGTCGAGGGAGGACCATCATACTTACTCAGAGGTAGTGAGGACATGGCAAGTATGGATTCACGGAGGATATTTGTGGTCAACAGAGGACTTTTGTGGTCAACAGAGGACATTTGTGGTCAACAGAGGACATTTGTGGTCAACAGAGGACATTTGTGGACCTATTATCCTTGTCGTACTCCGGTTGCGGGTACAAATAATAGGTTGAAAGGGAACTGACGTACTTACTCAGAGGTAATGAGGACATGGCAAGTATGAAGGTTTCTTCTACGAAGCCTTCCCACGCAGAGGTAATGAGGACATGGCAGGAGTGGGCTCAATGAAGAGGGGGTACATAAAATGACTCAGAGGTAATGAGGACATGGAAGTTTTATGTAGGGGGTGATTTGTTTTTGGCGGAAGTGAAACGACTCAGAGGTAGCATCGACATGGTCGTTTTGGAAGTTTCTGGACCCGTTACCCTTTTTGTGCACTGGGAGTGCGGGTAGTAGATCATGAGGGAGGATCTCTTATAGGAAGAAAGTTCAGAGGTATGATTATACATGACTTACTATCTGAAAGAGTGACCGAGATGTGAGTTCAGGGGCACCAGCAGGTACATGACTCGATATTGTGAAAGTATGAGTTTAGTGGCGCCAGCGGGCACATGACTCGATAATCTTGGATGTTGTGGATGTGAGTTCAGCGGTACGAGAGGGTACATGACTCAAAAATATGGAGAATGATGAGTGTGAGTTCAGCGGTACCGGCGGGTACGTGACTCGAAAATCTGAAAAATTATGGATGTGAGTTCAGCGGCACCAGCGGGTACATGACTCGATGATTTAGAAAATGTTGAAGATGCGAGTTCAGCGGCACCAGCGGGTACATGACTCGATAATCTAGAATATTGTGGGTGTGAGTTTAGCGACACCAGCGGGTACATGACTCAGTGATCTGGGAAATTTGGAGGCGGAATGTGAGTTCAGCGGCACCGGGGGGTACATAACTCACCAATCTGGGAAATTTGGAGGTGGAATGTGAGTTCAGCGATACCATAGGGTACATAACTCAATCATCGAGGATTTTTTTTTTGAGGATGTCGTTTCGGACGTAATACTTCTTCAGAAACTTGTCGTTGATGGGCAACATGAGCAAGTCTCAGTATGAGCAGCCTCATACTTGGCCAGCTTCGACTCTTCTTAGGCCACTCCCTGTGTAAATGCAGACTGAGAGGATGACTTGGGCAACTTGATTATCCGGGGCTCCATGGGTGGAGTAGAACGTGGGGTTGTTGGAGCACTAGCCACCCCCAGTTTGGTGCTCGGTGCTGGGCGGGGAGTTGTTGGCTCGCTAGAAGCCCCAGACTTTGTATCGGGGTGATGATTCTTCTTAGGAAGACGTATCGTCATTGGTTTGTCAGAGGGATTGAGCTTCTCTGCTTGTGGCTGGCCAATTCTCGGCAGCCTGATTGTTAGTGGCTCCGTTGTGGGTCTTGGCACTTGGCCGGACCTTGGCAGCCGGATTATCATTTGCTCTTCTTGTGCCGAGAGGGTGATTGCGTCCTTACGCAGAGTGGCTGTAAGGGGTGCAGACTTTCCAGGTTTGCGAGCTTGGAGATGGATCGTCAGAGGTTCTTCTGATCCTGTGGCTGTCTCGGTACGAGCTTGCACATCTCCTTCATCAAGGTGCCTTTTTGACTTTTCGTATAGGCAGGAGTCTGAGTAGTAGGATTCGACCCCTTTGAAGGGATCGATATCAGCAAATTCTGTCCTCACAAAGTCGTGTTTGTCGACATATTTGAAGCAAGGCACGATCATATAATCGTGTATCCACGGACGCCCCAAAAGGATGTTGTAAGAAGTGTCCGCATCTATGACGTAGCAGGTGACTTCTGATTGGAGATCGCCGATCTGACACTTCAGACGAATCTTCCCATTTGGGTAGCTCCTGCCCGAATTAAAACTGCTGATGGCGGTGCTTGTAGGCGTCAGGCGATGCATTGGGATACGGAGATGATGTAACAGACCCTTCGGGATAATGATTATGGAAGAGCCAGGATCAATGTGCATCCGATCTACTTTTATGTCGCCGATGTATCCAGTATAGTATAGTGGGCGATCGTGCAGATTAGTTTTGATGAGCATGTCCTGCGGAGTAAAGACGATGTTTGGCATTGCGCCAGTGCAGGCACTATCCTGGAGATCTACAGGTGAGTCCTCTCCGGTGAGGTTGGATTGAGCCAGATAGGCATCGGCATTTTGGAGTACTTCGCTCAATGCAATACGAACGTCCTTGGAGAGCCTTAGGAGTTCGTACAGTGACAACTTGGCCGGCGTGTTAGCCAATTGCGCTAAGATATCAAAGTTGTAGGGCCTCTCTAGCCCTTGGGCTGCCTCTTTTCGGAGGGATTTGTCGAAGCGAGTCTCCCTCGGCCTAGGCTTGTCGGTCGTCGAAGGCTGAGCCGGTCCCAGAGCATCAGTTGTAGTGGGTTGATGATTTTCAGCTGGATTGTCAACCACAGGTTGGGATTGCGCCCCAGACCGCGTGACGACGGCTGTAGCTTCCTCGATGTCTGCCGAGATTGTGTGGCAGGTCCTGACTTTTCCATTCTTTTTCTTGCAGATAGAAGATGATGTGGGCCGAGTCACTTTCGATACCAAGTCTGGATGGATCCACATGACCTCCCCTCGTGATGTGGTGAGGGGCACTAGACCAGCAGCCCGATCTCGGGGAGGTAGAAGATTGGTAATCTCTATTGTCGCCAGAGGGATGGGGACCACCCCGTCTTGAGTTTCCGTCGGAGGAAAGGTGCCAAATTGTACCGACACCATATTGGCTGCCACCGTTACCTCTTCGAAATCGATGGCCAAAGCGTTCGAATCGATGAGATTTTGGATATACCGTTTTAGCTGGCAGCAATCGTGTGTAGCATGATGGACGTAGCGATGATAATGGCAGTACTTTGGGTTCTCCATCTCTGCCGGCCGCGGTTCCCGTCTTGGTGGAGGAAGCTGAATTCTGTCCTCTTGTATGAGCATGTCCAAGATGGGCTTGACGTGACCGTCTTCGAAGGAGTAAGTGATTTGCGGCCATTGTTTGTCTGCCGGCTTTGGCTCAGGTTTCTGTGCCGTATCGGTCACCATAGCCTGCTTGCCCCTGCCATCCCGATTGTTGGAGGGACTACCCCCATTGTTATTATTGGTGTTAGAACGCTTGCCCTTGTTCTCTCCGTCTGAGATGTGCAATCCCAGTTGGCGAGCCTTCTTCAGTCGTCCTTCGACGCTTGTGGCACTGATGATGAACGTCTTCCAATCCTTGAATTGACTTTCACCCATCCAGAGACTGATTATTGGGAGGAGTCTCTTTTGGCAAATCTCGATCAAGGAGGAGTCTGGATTTCCAGAGGACAGCTTCATGGCGGTTTGGCAGAACCGCTCGATGTAGTTCCTTGTCAGCTCTTTCTCCCCTTGGACGACGTCCATGAGGGTGGACATGGTGATGTCCTGCCCTACTTCGTAGAATCTCTCCAAGAACATGTGCTTGAAGTCGGCGAAGGAGTAGATACAGTTGTCTGGCAGGTTGCGATACCAGTCGAAGGCGACTCCTTCCAATGCCCCGATGAATAATCGTGTGAGAATGGCATCGTCATGGGGCAGATGGTCGGTGGTGACCTCAAAGTAAGTGATGTACCGACTTGCCGAGGTCTTGCCAACATAAGGATTGATATTGAACGGCTTATATCTTGGTGGGAATGGAACATCCCTCAATACAGCAGGGTACGGTTGCCGTATTCTGAGGTCTTGAGAGTTTTCTCGAGCGTGGAACATGGCTCGGAGCTCCTGGACCTCTCTTCTTGCTTCGCGAGCTTCGTCCACGACGGTGGGGGCCGTTGTTTCTGGCGGATTATTGCCCGGGTTTGGTGCTGCCGAATTCGAGTCCGCATTGACTGCGAGACCTGCGCTTGTTTGGCCAGGCGTACCTCCTTACAGAGTTGGAAGGGCCGCTTTAATCTCGTCTACAGACTTGACCAAAGCAAGCAATATGGCTTCGAGACTGTCGATGCGCTGGCGATCACTGGAACCACCTTGGTTGTTGTCTGTCATGAATACCGTCTTCACATGAGGAGAGATAGACGGAGCGGTTGAGGAAGCGCCCTCCGAATCGTACCCCTGTAGTGAGAAGTCATCGGGGTATGTGGGTATGTTCCCTTCTGATTCAGACTCGGAAGGAACAGTCCCTCCAGCCTCCGAGTTCGCCTCGTCTTGGGAGTTATGGATGTCGTCGGGGATGTTAAGGTTTGCTGTATCCGATGGGAGAGTCGTCTCCCCTGGCTCATCTTCTTGGAACATCGGATTGCTGTGGAGGCTCGGAGGGGCGCTACCCCCAGCCCCAGCAACCTCATGTGTTATGGACGACGAGTCTCCTACTGTAGCAGATTTCGTCTTAGAGCGAGTACCTTGGAAAACTCCGGTGGTGGGCACCCGCTTAGACGACAATCTTTTAGTCGCAGTGGTTGAGATCTTCGGGCTGGGAACATTCATCTTCTTCCCCCTTCCATCAGCGGGGACCTTTCGAGCAGAGTTGTAGGAGACGACGGGTAGTGCCTCGTCTTCTGAAGATGGCTGTTGCAGTCTTTGAAAGACAGACTGTCGGTCTTCTTGTATCGTCGTGCTTTTGCAGCAGCAGTTGACGATGACTTGGGTGCAATGACGTCCGTGGAAGGACTCTTTGCACCCCGATGCATCTTCTCTTTTCTTGCGTTTATGGAGGATGGCCTCACGCAAGTCACTTGCTTTGCTGGCATGGGAATTCCGAGCACGTGAGTGTGTAGGCCTCCCGTCTGCTCCCTGATTCGAAGGTAGCTCGTATACTTGCCTTCGCTCGTTACTGGGAGATGCTTGATGACTATCCCGCCCATTGGCCGCAGGGGGCATGGTACGAGCAGTCTTATACAACTTTCCATTAGAGGCCCGCGTGACAATCTGCGGGATGCTCCGATAGTCAGAGGTTGGGCCAGCTGACTGGGCTTGGTGGGCCCGTACTGCCCTAGACTTCGTCCTTTTAGCACTTACGGGTGCGTAATAGGAAGAGTCTAAGTTGGATACCACAGAGTCTTTATCATCCAGAGAACCATCAGGGTCAGGACCGCATGAGAGACGGTCGAAGACTGATCGAGAGAGGCGTGGAACAGACGCTATACGGCTAGAATTGGAAACCGTACAGGCTGTCTGCATGCGGTTGTCTTCTGTTGTCGGATGAGTTATTCTTGTGTGACTGGGAGTCACGACCGTACAGGCTGGCCGCATACGGTTGGCAACTGTGGCCGCATGGGTTTTTTTGCAAGCGATTGACTTCAGTGATCGTATGAGTCTCACCCATGCGGTCGGCAACTATAGCCGCATAAACTATGCGGCCAACAGATGTGGCCGCATGAGTTTTCTTCATGCGGCTGGCGGATGCAGCCGCATGAGCTTTCTCTCTGTGGCTAATACCCTTATGTGGCTCGGATCGCATAGAGTTTCTCTCTGCCCCTGCAAGTCCAGCATCATAGTGTTTTCTTCTGCCGGACTTGGGGACAGCAGAGTTGTCTACGGTCTGAAGTGGGGCCGCAGGAGAGTCCTTCTCGCTGTCTTGAGCAGCAGAGGGTATCCCATCGAGGGCTTGGGGAGGAGCAAATGATTTTGGCCTCCACTCTTTACGAGCCTTCGTCGTGCGGGTGCGCTTCTGGACCGGGCCAGCGCTTTCTTCGGAGAGCATCTCTTCAAACACCTGTTGGTCGAAGCGGACGACCATCTTTTGTTGCATGGAGCCAAGTTTGGCTGCATTCGACTGCGTCACCAACTCCTCAGCCGTGGAGAAGTTTATCCCCAGCAGAGTCGCCATCGTGTTTGCCATAAAATATAAAAGAGCAGAACAGTTTTATGGGAGGACTGGACTTTTACTTCACGTTACAAACTCGCTTGTACAAAGAAAGCCTAGGGACAAAAACCTAGGTATAGCAAACTAAGTACAATTGCTTATTTTTGATTCTGGGGGGTGACGATAGAGGCTCTGGAAGGCGACGACAGCCCTGCCTTACTCCTTGGACGATCGGTATGCAGCCTTTGCTCCAGAAGATTGCTCGGCGTTGAAGAAATTCTCTCTTTGCTCTCTCGTATTGCTCTTCTGGCTTCTCTCTCTGGATTGATCTCTGTGTATTCTTCTCTTTTATTATTGGGGGAGCGTCTCTCTGTATGTGCATATCTCTCCGTGTAAATCTCTCTTTTTTGCAAGGGAATGACACCCTGCTATTTATAATAGTCGGGGGAATCATTAGGGTTTGTAATGATTGCCCATCCTCAAAGTGGCGGCGGCTTGATAAGTGATCAATCTGGGCCATTAATCTTGAGCATGAAGGATCTGGGCCATTAATGAGGATTATGCCAAATCATGTCAGTCATTAATATTGATTGTAATAAATCCCCATCATGATAATTTGCTGATATCCGCAAATCTAAATGAATCAATTTAATTTATTCTCTTGTCACGTGTCCCAAATCATTGGGATCTGACCCAAAATTTGATTATCTTTAGGATACGTGTCCTGTCATCATTGTTGAGCCTCATGAGGAGCGTTCATATTTGGGCCGCATGAAGGTCGTCATGATCGAACCGCATGAAAGATTTCATGACCGAGCCGCATGAATAGTCTCTATACTCGAACCGCATGAAGGTTGTCATGACCGAGCCGCATGAATATGTTCATGACCGAGCCGCATGGGGGTCTTCATGGCTGAGCTGTATGAGAGTCTTCATGGCCGGGCCGCATAGATTTCTTTCATGGCCGAGCCGCATGGGAGACCTTCATGATTGAACCGCATAAGTTTATCTGCACTGGCCGCATGAACTCGTCTAGTCTGGCCGCATAGACTTGCCTCGAAACTTGGTGAATAGTGCCATGTCTGCGAAGATATTCTCCAGTTTCCTAGGAAGATAGTGTTTTTGTGTCAGTCATCATGATTACTTTATGTCAGGGCTGTCATCTGTCAGGTCTGTCATCCGTCAGAGCATTAAATGCGTCCAGACATTGGGCACAGCTGCTTTGAAGGCCACGTGGCCTCTCTCTATGGGCCGCATGGAGTTTACTCGAGTTGCCTATGTGTTTGAGCCGCATGTCCATGTTGGTGACTTTTGAGCCGCATGATACTCTTGAGCCGCATGAAGCTCGTCTGATTTTGAGCCGCATGAAGCTTCCTGGGTTCTGTACCGCATGAAGAATGTCTCATTATCGAGCCGTATGAAGGACGTCTCATGACCGAGCTGCATAAGGAATGTCTCATGACCGAGCCGCATGAAGGACGTCTCATGACCGAGCCGCATGAAGTAACAATTAAAAATATTTAATTAAGTCTCTAAATGATAATTAAGTCTTCTAATCATGGTTAGTCTCTAAACATGGTTATCTATGGTTAAACCAAAAGAACCACTATCACAAAAAGTAACAATTAAAAATATTTAAAAAATAATTTAAAAAATAACACAATTACCGAAATACCCTTATTCTAGAAAAGTGGTACTTACACTAACTATAAGTGGCTAATATTTTTATTATATGTTATTATACCTGCAAAGCACGTGCATTTAGTAGAAGGTTTGAAAATTATATGTTGTTTTTATTATACGTTATTTTTATTATTCGTTATTATAGTATATTAGTTAAGGAGTCTAGTAGGTAGATTAATTAATATATACAATCACTAATGCTAATAGAGAAGATCAGTAATTTTAGATAATTCTAATATCGCTAGTAATATTAATATATTAATAATAATTAATTTAAAAAAATAAAAGAATTATGAAGGGGGTTTACAATGTTATAGTGTTATGTTGCATAGTATTGTGGACTTAACTATTGTTGTACTTGAGATATATACAACATACTACCATCAATAATGTAGGGTAGGCTAGACGTATCCAAGTACCCCTACCTAAGTATTTGGGAGTGGGACATAACATGTGGTGTAGTCACAACATTACTTTGGTGAGAATTGAGAGAGAACGAGACAACTATCCTTGTAGGCAACCTCGATGCTCAGAAAGTACCGAAAGGGACAATTGGCGTTCTTTTATTTCCGCCCTTTATTCTTAGTAGTAATAGTAGGAAAGGAATTCTTTTCAATCCTTCACTACTCTTTATGTTCTTCTGAGGTTGCTCTAGAATCAAGCAAGGTTATGAAAGGCAGGAAGGAATCAAAATCTAATAAGATAATGAAAGACTTTTACAATGTGAAGAAGGAAAGCAACATAATAAAATAAGAAATGAATTCTATGATTCAGAAGATACGAATACTATTTTTTGGAACATGATGGATCTTGCATTGGATGATTACCCGTGATTGGAGGAAGTCGGAGTGTGTGTCGTGGTGGTTGCTATCTTTGTGTTTCGGTAAAAAAAATTGTTATGACTTCATGATGTGATGTAGAGGTATAGTTAGTCAACTAGTTCGATTACGGGACCACTCCATCGTTTTAGAGAAAGTCGAATTTAGTCAAATATGGATGCTAATGTTGTAAAAAAAAATAGGACTAATTCAGATTTTATTTTTGCTAACTTATGCATGTAATAGTAAATTATGATCTTTACCATAATTTGACTAAGATATTAATTACATTTCTTAATTTAGGATTAAGATTAGAATTATTACTACTTCTCTAAGTTATGTGAGTTATCTTATTCTTTTTGATGAAAAACTTGCATAATAAAAAAATAATTTTAACAAATATAGGAACTCCTATATCATATATGATCTTCTAAAGGTTTATCTTGCTCCTTTATCATTATCTCATGGTTGGGAAAAAACAATTCTCCTTAAGTCTCACTTCCTTATCTTCTTGATCCTCATGATAAGGAGACAAGTGAGCAATGCTAAAAGTGCCCTCGATGCCATATTCTCTAGGAATCTTGATTTTTTGACATTATTTTTTAACATGTTCTATAGAACTTGAAAAAACCATCTACTCAATGAGAAAGTTTAACATTTCGACTCATAAAAATCTTCTTCCTTAGGTAGATCCAAACAGGGTAACCTTCTTTGAAGATTGTAGGCTTCCAAAAACTATTTGTCAATATATGCTTCATAATCTTCTCTCGTACTTCTTGGTTTGACTTCGTTATCTTGTTAGCTCTTCCTTTACATCAACACTGAACTGACGCTATGTCGGTAAAGGTGCTACATCTAGGGAGCTCAAAGGTGAACCCCAAATGTGCACTTTGTAGTTGATTGTCTCTTTCAATTTTTGTAGGCAAACTCAACTTGTGCTAGAACAATATCCGAATGATTATGTTTGTAAAAACAAAAAGTATTTAATTACAAACTAAGAAGAGTACAAGAGTACAATTTAAATTTTAGGGAAGTGCAACTATAGGAATCTGATCAGGAGATGATCACTTTATCCCTTGGACGATGCGATGTCGAAGAAGAAAGCCTTTGGAGAGTGCTGCAGTAAGTACTCAGGAGATTATGATCATTAGTGATGCTTTGAAAGTGATTTGGAGATCTATTTGTAGAGTTTAGAGATAACTATTAAGTAGTTATCCTGATTGGCGCACACTGCAATTGGCGCACAATTCACCCAGTCGTGCGAACGGTTGGTTTAACTGCTTAGACGCGTGGCATTCCGTGAGAGAGATGCGCTTGGTCATGGGTAGTATCATGTATACGTTCTTCGAGATTAGTGGCATGCGTGCCACATCATCTAACTGCTTTTGGATTATTTGATCGAATAGTGCCAACTGTTAAATGGCATCGAGCGCTACTTGCTGTTAGTGCTATCTGCTTAATGTAATGATATTTGATTATCTCGTACCAACTGCAAATGGCACGAGGCAGCTGTCAGTCATTATGATAAATCTGACACAATCTTCTTGAGCGTCGCGTGTTTGGAATTCGAATAGAATTTCCTCGATTGTACTGTTTCAGCTTCTCAAGGAATCTTGCTACGTGTCGGCCAGCGCCACCTATGTCCAGCCCCAACTGATGCCGTACGCCATCTGATGGCCAGCACCATTTGATGATTTGTGCCTTGGCACCATTTATGAAAAGCACATGATGATGATTATACTTTTTAGGATTCTACAAGATCCCCTTCAAAGTTTTCAAATTTGAAAAGCTTCAAAATTTGGAATACTTTGAATAAGAAGCGTTTTTGTGTGATTGGCGCATGATAGCATCATAACTGACCCCGTATTTTGGGCGTAGATCGTGCGACTGTTATGGATAGCTTTAGGCTGTAAATAGCTGATAGGAAAGAGAGAAAACACTTTTACTCGAATTCTTTTCTTTTCAAGCTCCTCATTTTCTTCAACTTTCGAAGCTTCCGATCAAGAAAAATAGCCCCAAAGGGAACCATAGCTGAAAAAGGGAAGAAGTTGGCCGGAGCCACTTCGCGTGTGCCTCCGTTGATGGTGCCAAAGCATGTCATGCCGTCGGCGAGAGTCGAGAAGGCGAATCCCGCTCTTGAAGGTGAGAAAATCGATCGAAGAAAATGATAATAGAACGCTCGTGCCATTCGCGCATAGCACGATCAAGGGCCAACATCGACCACCTCTTTCAGAGTGTTTGGTCGATGCTTTGCGCCATCTGCAACCCACATCACCTCTTTCAGAGTGTTGGCTAAAATCAATCATAAAAAATGATGCCTTGCGCCATTTGTCATGTCTTCAGCATGATGCGCCATCCGATGTTATGTGCAGGCGCTAACTGACTGATGCGCCATCTATGAAACTGTCATACTACATGCGCTATTTTTTAGAGAAAAACTCTGTGTAGAGTTAAAATCACTTATTTCTTATAATCTTTCATAACTCTAACTTTTGTTTCTTTTTGTCTTTTTGCAATATCTATAGTGACACCAAAAGCTGAGGTTGCCGTCAAAGAGGAAGTACTGTCTCCTTCTCTCAAAAAGAACCGATGACCATTAAGGAGGAAATAACTCTTAAAATTGAAGTTACTATCAAGGAAGAGATAATTCCAAAAGTCGAAGTGGCTATCAAGGAAGAGCCAGCACCAGAAGACAGTAGTATAGGAAGCTCGAGTCAGCCAACTCCTGAAGACCTTGATCAGCTGGATCCTTCATATGCATGATGATTTAGGGGATAGTACTTCCCCTATCATGCCCATCCTCGAGCAAATGAATAAAAACATCTCATCTTCAATGTTTCTTATTTTGATGTAGCTTTCATATATTCCAAGGTGTATTTGCTTCCAATGTAGTCCTTTACTCCTTTTTGTGGAGAAAATAAAGAACATTTCTGTTTGCTCATTTGTTATGATTTTGTAGATTTACTATCTTTTGTGTATCTGGGTTCTGTAATAAGTCGTTGATACAGATAGTAGAATTCAAACAAGTCATTGATATAGATAACAGAATTCAGAGGTAATATGGACGTGAATTTATATATCTGTTGTTTATCCTTGGGCCAACTGGGACTCAATAATAGGATATCTCTTAAAACATTTGGGTTTCAAAAGATGATATTTGTGATAATGTAGTAGATGTTGTGGATTAGTGAGGATGTATCATAAGATTTGGATAGACTCCGTTGGGGATTTTGCAGACGAGTAAATAATTCACAGATTTGAAGTATGTACAATATTTGTCAGAAAATACAGTACACACTTTCAAACATGATACTTTTCAGGAATTTGCCGTTGTTAGGCATCATCGCGATTCAGCCATCCATCCCTGACAGTTGATAAAATCCATTAGAGAAAACTTAGCTTATAACATAGGGACCTTCCTATTTTGGTTTGAACTTGCCCTTACTCATGTGTGTCGTAGTCATAGGACGTCTGACGGTAAGGACTAGCTCGCCTTTTTGGAATTCTCGTACTTTGACTTTATGGTTGAAGCTTTTGAGATACGGGCTTGATATAGCTCGATGTGTTGTTGAGCTAGTAGCCGATTATCGTCAAGTGCTTCAAGCTCCTGAAGCCGAAGGTGATCATTATTTTTTGTCGTAAGCTCATTGGCAACATCTATTCTTAGTGAGGGAATTTAAATCTCTAATGGCAGGACAGCTTCGCATCCATAAACCAAAGAGAAAGGTGTACAACCAGTCGGAGTGTGTATGGTAGTACGGTAGGCTCGTAGACATTCTCCAAGCTTTTCGCTCCAGTACATTTATTGGTGGAAATGAACTTCTTGAGAAGCTTGATGATCGTTTTGTTGAATGCTTCTGCCAAACCGTTAGCGACGGGATTGTAGACTGTAAAAGCAACATTGTTGATCCGATTGTCATCATAGAATCGAGTGAACTTCTGACTGATGAATTGAGGTACATTGTCATGGATAAGTTGTCGAGGAATGCCAAATCTGTAGATCACATGATGTTTAATGAAGTTGATGACACTGCTTGTCTTGACTTCGGCTAAAGATATAGCTTCTGCCTACTTTGAGAAGTAATCGGTTATAGCTAGGATAAACTGATGTCCTCGGGATGAAGGCGAATTAATAGGACCAATGACATCCATGCCCCAAGCTTCAAAGGACCATGATGCTGCAGTTGAAATTCGTATGGATTTGGCATGCTCGATATTTTCTTGAATATTCAATGGCATCTGACACCATGGTTGGCCAATAATATCCCATGCGTCGGATCCGATCATGTAGCTTAGGACCAGGCTGATGTGCACTACAGACACTATCTTGAGCTTCACATAGTATCTATTTTGCTTCATCTCCCACAAGATAGCACAGAAGCATGTCGTCAAATGATCGCCTATATAGTATTTTGGAGGTGTAATTGTAGTAGAATTAGAGTGATCGTCGATAGATTGTTGTGGCTTCTTTAGGATCTTCAGGTAAGATGTCATAAACTGCAAATTCGATGAAAGAAGCTCGTCAGTCTTTACTAGTAGTACAAATCTTGACTAAATTGATGTATTCAAGGTACAAATTATTCTCGATACAGAATAATTCCCTGTTAGTGATGATAATCAGTTGTTGTCTTTTCATAGGAATCGCTAATACTGCTGCTAGGTTAGCAAGCGCATCAGCTTCTATATTGCAAGCTCGACGTACATATTCAATAAAGAAGCCTTTGAATGATGTAGCCAGTTTGACTGCTGCTTTATGGTATGAAACGAGATCTTGATGCTGAACTTCATACGTGCCTCTAACCTGTTTGACAATCAGTTTAGAGTCTCCGTATACTTCAAGGTATTCGATATCCAACAGTTTAGCTAATTGGAGACCGATGAGTAGAGCATTGTATTTGGCAATATTGTTAGAACATGGCTCATCCAAGGAATATGCTCTTTAAATGGCCAGTTCTTCTGGTGATACCAGAACGATTCCAACTCCAACGACGATAGCATATTTGGGTCCGATTCTGGATGCACCATCGAAGAATAGACGCCAAGCAAGGATTCCTTCTAAAGTTATGTTAGATTCTAGAGTTTCGTTAGGAACTTTATCATAGAGTTTAGAAGTCTCAGGAATTGGATGAGTAGCCAGGAAGTCAACTAGGGCTTGACCCTTAACAGACTTTTGTGGGACATAGACCATATCATACTGTGCTAGCATTATAGCCCATATAGCGAGTCTTGAATTGAGTGTACTAGGCTACTTTATCAAGACTCGAAGAGGGTTAACTCTGGAGATGACATGAATGGTCTGGCCCGTAATATAATGTCGCATTTTCTGGACAGCAAACACCAGGGCTAAACATTCTTTTTCTACTGGGCTGTATCGATGTTCAGCACTGATCATCGTGCGAGTGAGATAATAGATGGCTTGCTCATGACCTTCTTTTTTTGGGCTAATTGGGTAACCAGAGAATGATCCATTTCTCGAACATACATCAGGAAGGGTATTGCTGTGACTGGAGGCACTAGGACTGGAGGGTTCATCAAGTACCGTTTATGTCTTCAAATACTTGCTGGCATTCTTCGGTCCAAACGAAAGACATACATTTCTTCATTAGTTGAGTAAACAGTCTGCAGCCATCCCTGGAATTCTCGTAGCTCTTTTAGGTTGCGTGGAGGATGCATCTCTTGAATGACTTGGACTTTCTCGGGGTCAACATGTATACCCTTAGAGGTAGTAACGAATCCAAGAAATTTTCCACCAGAGACTCCCAGAATGACTTGGTAGGATTCATCTTGAGTTGATTCTAGCGCATTAGATCGAAGAAAATTCTTAAGTCTTGGATGTGATCATCCTTTAGACAACTTTTGACAGCAATATCGTCAACATAGCATTCGACTGTTGTCACGACCCGTACCCAATATCTGGGCATGAACCGTGTACACGTCCAGCCTACGTCGCGGAATCGGCGGTAGAATGCTGAAACATTATGATAAACAACCATGCAAATAAAGATATTACCCACATGGGGAAACACAACTCAATATCACAACTCAGCATTTAGAAAGGGAAATAAATAAACTATCTTCTAATAGAAATGTATGATGGCTAAAGTCAAAAGAAATCTCAACTACATTTCTCAATAATTAACTCAACATCCAGTACAATGTCTCAGCACTAACTAAATGGTAACTAAGAAAATGCGGCAGGGTCAGCTGCTGCATACTCATCCTGATAGGCAAAATCTATCTCTACTGTATCTTCCATGTACGGGCCATACTGGTCAGGACACTCGACCTCTTCGCAATCACCTAAAATTTGTTTGGTTACCCAGTCAGGATGGAATGAGTACAATTCACTGAATGCAGTTCTAATGTATAAAAATGACTATAAAACAGAGGTTAGACATCAATCACATATTTTGAAACTAAACAGAAAAGATGTGAGAAAAGACAAAAAAATCAATAGCAATAAATAAACAAAATACCTTTCCAACTGTTAGAAGTACCTTTGATATGTGATCAGTCTGGGACACTACACCACGAGGTCTACGAGGTCTACTTGCAGAAATTAAACAATGTCTACGAGGTCTACTTGCATAAAAATAAACAACGTCTACGGTCGGATCACACATCCTTAGTACTTCTTATTCCCGACTCAACAATTTATAATAGAATATAAAATCACATAACCAATGGCCAATCAATGAAATATAGTAAAAATTAATATTGAAAGCAGACAATAAACTGTACTCGTCTGTCGTCCTGAGCTGATGATACGGGTCTGGTGTCAAGCTGGAATCCAGATGACCTATTATTTATGAATTACAAAGTCAAAATATGCTTTACAATTAAACAACTTAACTATTTTTATTAGAAGTTCTAGGTCATCTTATACCCATTGTCTATTTTGGTTCTTCCCCTATCCATTAGGCTTGGTTCATCCTTAACACTCCTGAGTCTTTTATTGGAGGGTGATGTTAAGTTATCTATTACCTATTTAATAGGTTCACTTACAGTTATACAATCCTACTTGGGTCTATCCTTTGTGAGCACATGTCTATAATTGAGAACTTAACCTAATGTTGATTCATAACCCTTTAATACCTCCCATTCTTAATTGGCCCTCTACTAGTTGTTGTCCTGAGGACTCCTTATGTTGCTATTGCTACTAGTACTCCAAGTGCTCTGGCCTACTGAGCACAGGGAATGAACATGGGTTTTGTCACATGGTAGTATATATATATATATACCCTTCTAATATGATACCTAGGTATTCCTCTAATATGTTACATATACATATCTAGGTTTTCCTATTCTACTTCCCTGTCACTCTCTCTTCACAACTTCTTTCATCTGTGTACTCATGGTACCAATACCCAAGCCTTCGAAAATTGGACTAGGATGTTACTGTCCCCTGTTGCAGACACTTTCACATACTGGGCTGTCCTTAAATCTAGATACACAGGGTCTCTATGTGACTGTATCTCATGGGTTATCTCCATACTGGCCAACCTGTCCCTTATCCTCTCTACCTGTCCTATATTGGGTAATTGACATGTGAGCAGGGCACTTTATAGAGTAGAGCCATGTACCCGAGTTTAGGCATTATACCAGGAACAAGTAAGGCACTCCAATGTTTAACATTTGTTACCCATGTATTAAGGACCAGGTATGTACCTAGTCTCTATAGGTTTTCTTGGCTTGGGAGTGTTGCCTAGCCAACCCTGTCTCCATCATATTTAACCTGGACTCTAACCACACATCTTCATGTTAGAAATTACTGGGTACCAGGGAAATCCATTGCTCAGGATCCCCTGGTCCTGTCAATAGAGCATATATAATACTTCACGTTTTCTTCACAGGTAAATAGCTCATAGGCCATGCCCTATATCAGCAATATTGTCTGATGGCAGGTGTTAGGATCTGATTTGCAGAGTTAACAAGGTGAACTGATACGTGACAGACCAGCATGTGAAACCCAGGTCTGAGAATTATATGTAGGAGATTTGGTATCAGGCATCTGCTGCCACCTACTCTCTATAGTCTTGTATGTATTCCACTATACTGACTTTTACCTGTATCAACTCTAGAATCAAGTATCTTGACACATCTGAACCTAAATGGTACTCAAGTGATGGCAAACCCTCTTGCTGTAATGACTACCCTGATGGGGTACTCCTATACAGGTGCTTACCTGCTATCAAGGACATTTTCTTGTCAGTATTATGGGTGCAAGGAAGTCTAACATCTAACGAGTCTCACAGGTTCACACCTAAGGGACACAGGGGACATTCGAATTGGGCAATACCCTGTCTGTATCAGTAGCCATCTACAACTAGGGCGTGAATATGGCTTAGACATTGCCCAATAGGTAATATTATTTTGTACTCCTATTGAACTAGTCACCCAGGTACTAGGGCCTGTGCCACCCTAACCTACATGATTCTATCCCCTCTCACAGCCTGGCTAGGGTGTTCGGGTACCATGGGAAACTCATGGGTACAAGATATATTGTTTACAAGGAGTCTATGTATTAATTCCCATAGTATTATCAGCCCTCTTCCCTACAGGTATCAGTCATTCACCAATACTGTCTCAGTGAACCCACAAACCATCCCATGGCGCTTTTCTATCGGTGCACATGGTAGGTACAGGGACATACACTTCTGGAAAGCTACAATGGTATATCCCTCATGGTTACTGAGGTTGGGTTATAGTCCATCAGATATGATTGTAGGGCTTAAACTCTTTATTGTACCTGTTCTACTAGGGACATACATCAAACACCTACCCATCTACCTAAGGTGTCAATACAAGATCAAAACATTATATTTTTGAGAAGGATGAAAGTGTTACCGGTTTTCAGCACAAATTCCCAAAACTCTAAGACTCTGCTCGAAATCCTTTGTGACAGGAACAATGAGGGAGTTGTTAGGGTTTGTAGAGTTCTCTAGTCGGCTGCCCCTCTCTCTCTATATAACTAGAGTTTGAGATAAGATCAATGGGAAGGATGGATAGAGGAAAAGAGGTTTAAATTCAAATTGGATTTATGAGGATTCAACTCAAAATCAGAGTTGCCTATATTCGAAGGATCATACACCAAACTGATTTCTTTTTACAAGCAGACCCTTGAACAATATATTTAATTATGCCAAGGGTACATCCTTCCTATTTAATATATATACGTATATTTACATATGTACATATATATATATATATATATATATATATATATATATATATATATATATTAATTTATGTGTCAAAACATGTGCCATTACCACAATTTATAAATAGATGGATAAATAAACTAATGGGGCTTACAAATCTACCCCCCTTAAATTAATTTTGTCCTCGAAATTGGAGGTAGGCACAAGAAAGAAAAATACCTCATCGTTCGAAAGGATAAGGGTAACGCTCGCGCATCTCGTCCTCTCTCTCCCATGTGGATTCGCCCGGGGAGTGGTGCCTCCACGCGACACGAACCAAAAAAATTGTCCGATTCCTCATAACTTTCTCTCTGCGGTCAAAAATCTCTATGACCGAGCCTCATGAAGGACGTCTCATGACCGAGCTGCATGAGGAATGTCTCATGACCAAGCCGCATGAAGGACGTCTCATGACTGAGCCGCATGAGGAATGTCTCATGACCGAGCCGTATGAAGGACGTCTCATGACCGAGCCGCATGAGGAATGTCTCATAACCGAGCCGCATGAAGGACGTCTCATGACTCGCATGAGGAATGTCTCGATCAGCCCGTGCACTCGCTTTATGGGCCTGGGTATCCCGAACACACGAGTGCGTAGGTATCATGTTTGCTCCCTGATGTGGGGCTAATAGAAACACTTGCCCTCGATCTTTGTTGGGAGACTCTTGAGAACCACTCTGTCCATTTGCCGCCGGGGGCTGGACACGGGCGGCTCTGTACAACTTTTCATCAGAGGCCCGCTTAGCGGGACGCTCTTGATGGTCAAAGGTTGGGACAGCTGACTGAGCCCGATGAGCCCGCGCTGCCCTAGACTTCTTCTACTTAGCACCCGAAGGTGCGTAAAAGGAAGAGTCCAAGTTTGGAAGGAGGGAAGAGAAGTTGGTGCCCTTTTCAAAGGAGGTAAGGGGGCTCTATTTATAGAATGAAGTGAGCCCTTTCTTCTTCTCCTTTCCAATGTGGGACTAAAAGCAATATTTTCCATGCTTCTACAGGACCCCCTTCAAAGTTTCCAAATTGCAAATTTTGAACACTTTGAATAAGAAGCATGGAAAGTAGATTTGTTTAGGTGTGGTAATCCAATCAGAGGTAGCATAGACGTGATAGGTTTGGGTACTTCCGCTGGGGATTTTATGTGGACTTATCATCCTTGGCGTACCTTGGTTTTAGGTACGGATAATAAATTGAGAGAGGGAACCATCATATTTACTCAGAGGTGGTATGGACGTGGTAAATATAAGGTTGATGGTAGAGCTTTTCTACTCAGAGGTGATATGGACATGGTAGGAGTGAACTCGAATGAGGATACATAGAACAACTCAGAGGTGCTATCAACGTGGAAGTTCTATGCATTGGGTGAAAGAATGCTATGGAACAGCTGGGCTCCGAAAGCATGTGATAATGAGAAAAGATGTGGATGTACTAAGGGACCTAGTACGGCATTTGTGGTCAGCAGAGGACATTTGTGGGCCTATTACCCTTGGCGTACCCCGACTTAAGATACGGATAATAGGATGAAGGGGAACCAACATACTTACTCAGAGGTAATGAGGACATGGCAAGTATGAGGGTTTTACCGTGGAGTCTTCCTACTCAGAGGTAATGAGGACATGGCAGGAGTGGACTCAACGGAGGATATTTGTGGTCAATAGAGGACATTTGTGGGCCTATTACCCTTATCGTACCCTGGTTCAGGATACGGATAATAAGACGAGAGAGAACCAACATACTTATTCAGAGGTAATGAGGACATGGCAAGTACGAAGGTTTTACCGTGGAGTCTTTCTGCTCAGAGGTAATGAGGACATGGCAGGTATGGACTCAGCAGGGAGTATTTGTGGACCTATTATCCTTGGCGTACTCCGGTTGTGGGTACAGATAATAAGTCGAAAGGGAATCTTCACACTCACTCAGAGGTAATGAGGACATGGCAAGCATGAAGGTTTCTTCGACGGAGCCTTCCCACTCAGAGGTAATAAGGACATGGCAGGAGTGGGCTCAATGAAGGAGGGTGCATAGAACGACTCAGAGGTAATGAGGACATGAAAGTTCTATATAAGGGGTGATTTGTTTTTGGCGGAAGTGGAACGACTCAGAGGTAATGAGGACATGGCCGTTTTGGAAATTTGTGGATCTGTTATCCTTTTTCTGCACTGGGAGTACGGGTAGTGGATCATGAGGGAGGATCTCTTCTAGAAAGAAAGTTCAGAGGTATGATCATACATGACTTACTATCTGAAAGAGTGACCGGGATGTGAGTTCAGAGGTACCAGCGGGTACATGACTCGATAATTTGGAGTATTGTGAAAGTGTGAGTTCAGTAGCACCAGCGGGTACGTGACTCGATGATCTGGAAAATGTTTATGGATGTGAGTTCAGCGGCACCAACGGGTACATGACTCGATAATCTGGAATGTGTTGAAGATGCGAGTTCAGCGGCACCAGCGGGTACATGACTCGATAATCTGGAATGTTAAAGATGCGAGTTCAGCGGCACCAACGGGTATATGACTCGATAATCTGGAATGTGTTGAAGATGCGAGTTCAGCGGCACCAGCGGGTACATGACTCGATGACCTGGAATGTCGTTCAGACATAATATTTCTTTAGGAACTTGCCATTGACGGGCAACATGAGCAAGTCTCCATTTTGTTTTACGAGGCGGTAAGCACCGTTGGAGAATACAGCCTCAATAATGAATGGGCCTTCCCACTTTGGCTGGAACTTGCCGACGGTCTTGTGAGTCATGACCATCGGCCTCCGGACTGCCAGAACGAGATCGCCCACTTAGAATGTTCTGATTTTGACCTTCTTGTTGAAGGCTCCAGAGATGCGTGCTTGGTATAGCTCGATCCTTTGCTGAGCCAGGAGGCGCTTTTCATCTAAGGCCTCTAACTCTTGTAACCGGCGATGGTAGTTATCATCCGTCGTCAATTGGTAAGTAAGGGCGACGCGGAGTAAAGGTATTTGAGTCTCCAATGGAAGAACTGCCGCATGTATTGTCGATCATGATGTCTGTGATCGGAAGGGGGAATTCGTCTTTTAGACACACCTCATTCAGATTACGAAAGTCGATGCAGATTCGGATCTTCTCATTCTTCTTGAGGACCAGAACTTTGTTGGCAACCCAGTCAGGATGTTGCTCCTCACGAATGAAGCCGCTGGCTATTAGTTTGTTGACTTCGGCTTCGATCGCATCCATGGTGCCTGGGCGGAAGCGTCGCTGTTGTTGCTTGACCGGCTTTGCATCTGGCCGAATGTTGAGTTTATGGGGAGCAATATCGGGATCTAATCCTAGCATGTCTTCATAGCTCCATGCAACCACATCAATATATTCTTTGACAAGTTCCAGCAGCGATTCTCGCTCTTCGTCTGTTAGGCTTTTACTGACGAAGATTGGTTTTGGAGAAGATTCGCTACCGAGATCCACCTGTATAACCTCATCTTCAGTAGGGGGTTCTCTCAGTTCAAACCACTTTTCCCATTGTGCATCCAACTGTTGGGCCCACGGCTCTAGCTCGAGGATTTCAGGAATGTCTTCATCTTCCTCATAGGCGTCGGCGAATGCCATGTTGACTGACAGGACTTATCTGAATATGTCTCCGATGCTGGTATCTGAGTCAAAAGTTGGTGACCCGGTTAAATGTGACTGCCAGTCATATTCTTCATCTGAACTCTCAGGGGTCGTCGTGGGTGTTACATATCCTAATCCACATCGAGTTTTGCGATAGTAGTCCCGTGGTTTGCCAGCCGGGACCGGTGGCTTCAAAGTTAATCATCGTCTGGTGCCGTAGTTCAAGCCTAGCGTAGTCTCCAGATCGTACCCTTATTTTTGCATGAGATATTTGGATTGGGGGCTATGAAGATACAGAGGCAGTCTCCCGACGTCTGACCCAAGGTCGGCTTCTTCTATGGTGAAGGGATGCGGATCGTCCTTCCGGCCGAAGATGATTGGATGATCCCCTCCCTCGATTATACGGTAGGTGTCTTCCACTGGAATAAGCTGGATTGTGGTGTGCACATTTGTCACCTGTGTGTGTAGGTGAGTGCCTATACCACGTTCCATAGCATACATTGTGCATAGCTTATTGAGCTCGAGGTAGTTCAAAGATAGCCCTTTATTGATGAAGTAAGGTATCTTTTCTAGGGGGATTATATCATCTACGGAGGGAACATCAGTGTGGGCAGCCACATACTTGGTTAGCTCCAGTTCCTCTTCGGCTGCCCCTGTGTAAACGAAGACTGAGAGGACGACCTGGACAGCTTGATCGTCAGAGGTTCAGCTGGTGAAGCAGAGCGTAGGATTGTTGGCAGGCTAGCGACCCCCAGTTTGATACTTGATGTTGGGCAGGGAGTGGTTGGTTCGCTAGAAGTCCCAGACCCTGTATCGGAACGACGACTCTTCTTGGGAAGACGTATCGTCATTGGCTTATAGGAGGGATTGAGCTTCTCCGTTTGTGGCTGACCGACTCTCGGCAGCCTGATTGTCAGTGGCTCCGTTGTGGGTCTTGGCACTTGGCCAGCCCTTGGCAGCCGGATTATCATCTGCTCTTCTTGCGCCGAGAGGCTGATTGCGTCCTTACGCAGAGTGGCTGTAAGGGGTACGGACTTGCCAGGTTTGCGAGCTTGGAGGTGGATTATCAGAGGTTCTTCTGATCCTGTGGCTGTCTCGGTACGAGCTTGCACATCTCCTTCACCAAGATGCTTCTTCGACTTTTCATATAGGCAGGAGTCTGAGTAGTAGGATTCGACCCCTTTGAAGGGATCGATATCAGCAAATTCTGTCCTCACGAAGCCGTGTTTGTCGACATATTTGAAGCACTGGTACAGCGTGGAAGGCACGATCATATAATCGTGTATCCAAGGGTGCCCCAAGAGGATATTGTAAGAAGTATCTGCATCTATGACGTAGCAGGTGACTTCTGATTAGAGATCGCCAATCTGACACTTCAGACGAATCTTCCCAATTGGGTAGCTCCTGCCTGAATTGAAATCGCTGATGGCGGTGCTTGTAGGTGTCAGGCGATGCATTGGAATACGAAGATGATGTAGCAGACCCTTCGGAATGATGCTTATGAAAGACCCAGGATCAATGTGCATCCGGTCCACCTTTACGTCGCCGATGTATCCAGTGTAGTATAACGGGCGATCGTGCAGGTTGGTTTTGATGAGAACATCCTGCGGAGTGAAGAAAATGTTGGGCATCGCTCCCGTGCAAGCACTGTCTTGGAGATCTGCAGGCGAGCTTTCTCCCGAGAGGTTGACTTGAGCCAAGTATGCGTCGACATTTTGGAGTGCATCGCTCAAAGCCGCACGAACATCCTTTGAGAGTCTCAGAAGCTCGTATAATGACAACTTGGCCGGTGTGTTGGCCAATTACGCCAAGATGTCGAAGTTGTAGGGCTTCTCCAGCCCTTGCGGTGCCTCCTTTCGGAGGGATTTGTCAAAGCGAGTCTCCTTCGGCCTAGGCTTGTCGATCGTCGGAGGCTGAGACGGTCCCGGAGTATCCGCTGTAACTGGCTGATGATCTTCAGCCGAGTTATCAGCCACAGGTTGGGATTGTGCCCCAGACCGAGTGACGACGGCTGTAGCTTCTTCGATATTTATCGAGACTGTATGGCAGGATCTGGCTTTTCCATTTTTCTTCTTGCGAGTGGAGGGTGGCGTAGACTGAGTCACTTCAGATACCAAGTCTGGATGGACCCACATGATTTCCTCTCGTGATGTGGTGAGGGGCACTAGACCAGCAACCTGATCCCGAGGAGGTGGAAGGTTAGCAATTTCCATCATCGCTTGAGGGACGGGGACCACACCGTCTTGAATTTTCGTGGGAGAAAAGCTTCTGAATTGTACTGACACCATATTGGCTGCCACAGTTACCTCCTCGAAGTCGATGGCCAGAGCATTCGAATCGATGAGATTTTGGATATACCGTTTTAGTTGGTAGCAGTCGTGTGTAGCATGGTGGACGTAGCGGTGGTAATGGCAGTACTTTGGATTCTCCATTTCCGCCGGCCGAGGTTCCCGTCTTGGTGAAGGAAACTGAATTCTGTCTCCTTGTATGAGCATGTCCAAGATGGGCTTGACGTGACCGTCTTCGAAGGAGTAAGTGACTTGCGGCCATTGTTTGTCTGTCGGTTTTGACTCAGGTTTCTGGGTTGTGTCGGCCACTATAGCCTGCTTACCCATGCTGTTCCGATTATTGGAGGGGCTACCCCCATTGTCGTTGTTGGTGTTAGGACGCTTGCCCTTGTTTTCTCCGTCCGAGATGTGCAATTCCAGTTGGCGAGCCTTCTTCAATCGTTCTTCGGCGCTTGTGGCACTGATGATAAACGTCTTCCAGTCCTTGAATTGACTTTCGCCCATCCAGAGACTGATAGTGGAGAGCAATCTCTTTTGGCAAATTTCAATCAGGGAGGAATCCGAATTTCCAGATGGCGGCTTCATTACGGTTTGGCAAAACCGCTCAATGTAATTCCTCGTCAGCTCTTTCTCCCCTTGGACGACGTCCATGAGGGTGGACATTGTGATGTCCTGCCCTACTTCGTAGAACCTCTCCAAGAATATGCGCTTGAAGCCGGCGAAGGAGTGGATGTAGTTGTCTGGCAGGTTGCGGTACCAGTCGAAGGCGACCCCTTCCAATGCCCCGATGAATAATCGTGTGAGGATGGCATCATCGTAGGGCAGATGGTCGGTGGTGACCTCGAAGTAAGTGATATACCAACTTGCTGAGGTCTTGCCATCATAAGGATTGATATTGAACGGCTTATATCTTGGTGGGAATAGAACATCCCTCCAGTTAGCAGGGTACGGTTGCCGTATCTGAGGTCTTGGGAATTTTCTCGAGCGTGAAACATGGCTCGGAGCTCCTTAACCTCTCTTCTCGCTTCGCGGGCTTCATCCACGGCGGTGGGGGCTGTTCCTTCAGGAGGATTGTTGTCTGGGTTCGGTACCGCTGAATTCGAGTCTGCGTTGACCGCAGGACCCGTGCTTATTTGGCCAGGCGTTCCTCCTTGCAGAGTTGGAAGAGCCGCTTTGATCTCGTCTACAGACTTGACCAAGGCAAGCAGTATAGCCTCCAGAGTGTCGATGCGTTGGCGATCACTGGAACCACCTTGGTTACTGTCCGTCATGAATACTGTCCTTACGTGAGGGGAGATGGACGAAGCGGTGGAGGAAGCGCCCTCCGAATCATACCCCTGTAGTGAGAAGTCGTCGGGATATGTGGGAATGTTCTCCTCTGGTTCGGACTTGGAAGGAACAGTACCCCCAATCTCCGAGTTTGCCTCGTCTTGGGAGTTGTGGATGTCGTCGGGGACGTCAGGGTTTGGGATAGTTGTTTCCCCCGGCTCGTCTTCTTGGAACATCGGATTGTCGTGGAGGTTCGGAGGAGTGCTACACCCAGTCTCAGCAACCCCCAGTATTGTGGACGACGAATCTCCCACTGTAGCAGATTTTGTCTTAGAATGGGTACCTTGGAAAACTCCGGTGGTGGGCACCCGCTTAGACGACAGTCTCTTAGTCATAGTGGTTGAAATCTTCGGGCTAGGAACATTCGTCTTCTTTCCTTTTCCATCGGCGGGGACTTTCTGAGCAGAGTTGCAGGAGATGACGGGAGGCACCTCGTCTTCCGAGCTTCATCGTTGCAGTCTTTGGAAAATGGACCACCGGTCCTCTCGTACTGTTGCGTTGCTGCAACAGCAGTTGACGATGACTTGGGTGCAGTGACGTCCGTGGGAGAACTCTTTGCACCACGGGGCACCTTCTCTTTCCTTGCGTTTGTGGAGGATGGCCTCACGCAAGTCAGACGGGTCCGGATCGACCATGTTTGCTCTCTGGATTTTGGGAGACTTTTGGGAACCTCTCTGTCCGTTTGCCGCCAGGGGTTGGACTCGAGTGGCTTTGTACAACTTCCCATCAGAGGCCCGCGTAACAGTACACGGGACGCTCGGGTGGTCAAAGGTCGGATCAACGGACCGAGCTTACGAAGCTCGTGCTGTCCTAGACTTCTTCACTCTAGTACATAAGGGCACATAGTAGGAAGAGTCTAAGTGATGCTGGAGATAGTCAGACATATCTTCTTAGGAGCGCAAGAGATCAGGACCATAGGACAGACGATCGAAGACAGAGCCACATGGAGTAGGCACCACGCTGCAGTCATCAATAATCTTCATGCGGCTGGCAGGCGTAGCCGCATAGGTTTCCTTCATGCGGCTGGGAGCTTCGGCCGCATGAGTTTTCTTCATGCGGCTGGATGATCTGGCCGCATAGACTTTCTTTATGCGGCTGGCAGACTCAACCGTATGAGCATCCTGCATGCTGTTGGCAGACTTGGCCGCATGAGCGTTCGGCTTCTTCTTGGGACGCGTAGAATCACTCTTTGTCCTTGCAAGTCCAGCATCGTAGTGCTTTCCTCTGCCGGACTTGGGGACAGCAGAGTTCTCTACGGCTCAAAGTAGCGCCGTATGAGAGTTGTCTTCGTCGTCTTGGATAGCCGAGAGTACCCCATCCAGAACTTGTGGAGGAGCAAATAATTTTGGCCTCCACTCGCAGCGAGCTTTCTTTGTACGGGTTCGCTTCTGGACCGGGCCAGCGCTTCATTCAGAGAGCATTTCTTCAAACGACTGTTGGTCGAAGCGGACGGCCATCTTCTGTTGCGTGGAGCCAAGTTTGGCTGCATCCGATTGCGTCACCAACTCCTCAGCCGTGGGGAAGTTTGTCCCCAGCAGAGTCGCCATCGTGTTTGCCATGAAATATAAAAGGACAGAACAATTATCGGAGGACTGGACTTTTACTTCACGTTACAAACTCGCTTGTACAAAGAAAGCCTAGGGACGAAAGCATAGGTACAGCAATCTAAGTACAATTGTTTATTTTAGATTCTGGGGGTGACGATAGAGGCTCGGGAAAGCGACGGCCGCTCTGCCTTACTCCTTGGACGATCGGTATGCAGCCTTGGCTCCGGAAGATTGCTTGGCGTTGAAGAAATGCTCTCTTTGCTCCCTCTCTGCTTTTTTTTTCTCCAAGTCTTCTAATGCTCTCTGATCTCTAAAACCCGGGGTCCTTCTGCAAGAGAATGGCACCTTGCTATTTATAAGAAGGGAATACAATAATTAGGGTTTGCAATGATTGCCCCTTAGAGTGGCGGCGGCCTGTTGATTGATCAATTTGGGCCATTAATCTTGAGTGTGATGAATCTGGGCCATTTAATGTAGATTGTACCAAATCCTCTCAGTAATTAATGCTGATTGGAATAAATCTCCCTTATGATGATCTGCTGATGTCTGCGAATCTGAATGAATAAGTTTAATTCATTCTCCTGCCACGTGTCCCAGATTATTGGGATTTGACCCAATCTTTGATTGCAGTAAATCTGGAAAATTGATTGGCTTCATGACACGTGTCCTGGGAGCCACTGAGGGGATCTGACCCGTATAAGGATTGAGCCGCATAAGCCCGAACACGTGTCAAGGCTGCTTGGGGAGTGGCCCCCGAACCTTCGAATCACATGATAATCTGGGCCGCATGGACGTAGGTGGCCGCATAACGGGTAACTCATTCGTGAGCCGCATGGAGATGGTCCTCGTGAGCCGCATGGGGGAGCGTCCTCTTGAGCCGCATAGGGGGAGCCTCCGCTTGAGCCGTATAGGGTTGTTTCGATCTGGGCCGCATCGGGCAACTTCGGCCTGAGCCGCATGGGGAGTCTCCGCTCGAGCCGCATATGACTGTCCATGTGTCTAGGCTGCGTGGCATTTTCTGGATCTCGGGGGATTGTGTCAGAGATCTCCTTCGTTTTCCTAGGCGTCCGTCATTATGAGGGAGTCATTATTGTTTCTTTGTGTCAGAGCTGTCATTTCTCCTTTATGTCAGAGCATTAAAAACCGCAGAAGGCCACGTGGTGTTGCTTGAGCCGTATGTCCATGTTGGTGACTTTTGAGCCGCGTGATACTCTTGAGCCGCATGAAGCTCGTCTGATTTTGAGCCGCATGAAGCTTCCTGGGTTCTGTGTCGCATGAACAATGTCTCATGACCGAGCCGCATGAAGGACGTCTGATGACCGAGCCGTATGAGAAATGTCTCATGACCGAGCCGCATGAAGGACGTCTCATGACCGAGCCGCATGAGGAATGTCTTATGACCGAGCCGCATGAAAGACGTCTCATGATCGAGCTGCATGAGGAATGTCTCATGACCAAGCCGCATGAAGGACGTCTCATGACCGAGCCGCATGAGGAATGTCTCATGACCGAGCCGTATGAAGGACGTCTCATGACCAAGCCGCATGAGGAATGTCTCATGACCGAGCCGCATGAAGGACGTCTCATGACTCGCATGAGGAAAGTCTCGATCAGCCCGTGCACTCGCTTTGTGGGCCCGGGTATCCCGAACACACGAGTGCGTAGGTATCATGTTTGCTCCCTGATGTGGGGCTAATAGAAATACTTGCCCTCGATCTTTGTTGGGAGACTCTTGAGAACCACTCTGTCCGTTTGCCGCCGGGGGCTGGACACGGGCGGCTCTGTACAACTTTTTATCAGAGGCCCGCTTAGCGGGACGCTCTTGATGGTCAGAGGTTGGGACAGCTGACTGAGCCCGATGAGCCTGCGCTGCCCTAGACTTCTTCTACTTAGCACCCGAAGGTGCGTAATAGGAAGAGTCCAAGTTTGGAAGGAGGGAAGAGAAGTTGGTGCCCTTTTCAAAGGAGGTAAGGGGGCTCTATTTATAGAATGGAGTGAGCCCTTTCTTCTTCTCCTTTCCGATGTGGGACTAAAAGCAATATTTTCCATGCTTCTACAGTAGTCGACATATATATTGTTGTGTGATGGCCCATTGTTGGGTCTTTTATGTGGTTATACATACATTATTCTTATGTGGACCATTATGTTTGACATTGTTGTTACAAATTTTTATATATCTGTGTTGATTGATGAGATTGTGTTTCAAACGTGTTCGTGATTGTGTGTATATGTGTTGTTTGATACTGTGTTCGTGATACACCGTCGTTGTTGTAACAAATGGTGTAGGGGATGCTACAAATGCTGCAAATGCTGTAGGGGATGCTGCAAATGCTGTAAAAAAAAAATTCAATTTTAGCGACGTTCAGTGACGCTCAGTGACGTCCAGCGACGAAGGAAACGTCGCTAAGTAAATATAAGGCACGTCGCTAAATGTGATAAACACCGTCGCTGATCGTCAGTAAACGTCGCTACGTAGAACGTCGCTAAACGTCGCTATATGTCGGTACTTTAGCGACATCAAAAAGTCGTAGAATGTCGCCATTTGGCTCTCAAGCCAGGTCAGCATCAATGCATGTCAAGTCGCTCAACGTCGCTAGGTTACGTAGGTAAATGATGACGTTTTCCATTGTTGGTGGTCGCTGCATTAGCGACGAGTCTGCGTCGCTAAGTATCGTCGCAATAGCGACGTATTGCGACGTTTTTATGTTTAGCGACTAGGTTAATCGTGACTACGTGCAAACGTCGCTAAATACATCGCTAATCGATATTAGCGACGTATTTTCCCGATTTAGCGCCATCTTGTGGCGTCGCTGATTTGACAGATTTTAGTAGTGATTTACAACGGTGCTCTTGGCCTTAGCCGATGGCTTACTAAGATTGATAACAAGAGGAGGAAAAGGAGAAGGTTTGTTACGACGAAAGTCAATAACAAGAGGCTCGGAAGAAGTGAGCTCCCTATGCTCCATCTTTTCAGCAGAAGGATGCTTGATAGAAGGAGAGAGATTGATGGTCAATATCTGAGACGATGAGGGACGAAAAGTGCATCCTTTGACAGAAATTACCAGGATGTCATCCGGACTTTTTTTCGGTCTTCTTCGGTGTCCATGGCCAGTACAACTTTCATGAACTTCTCTTTGTACATTCTGGAGCCAGTAAAATATGCCTCGACACCTCCAAAAGGATTAAGATCAGCCACTTCTTTCTAGACTTCTCCGTTGTCATCGACATACTTGAAGCATTGATGGAGAATGGATGGCACGATGTTATGTTCATGCAACCACGATCTTCCCAATAAGACGTTGTAGGAGATATGATTGTTAATCACATAGAAGGTGACCTTCGTACTAAGATTGCCAATTTTGACTTTTAGGCGAATCTTTCCTAATGGTTCGCTTCTTCCGGAATTAAACCCCATAATAGTCGTGATTGTCGTAGAGAGATTATGAATTGGGATCTTCAGCGCATCCAATAGAGTTTTTGGCATAATGCTGAGTGCAGATCCTGGGTCGACTAGAATACGATCGACCTTCATGGTATCGACATATCCCGTATAGTAGAAAGGTCGGTCATGTCGATTGTCTTCCAGAAGCATATCATCTTGAGTGAAGGTGATATTGGAAATTAGCTCCATCATACTATGACAGTGAGAACATGCCACTGGTTCCTCGTCTGGTCTCTTAAGATGTTCCAGACAAGTGTCAGCTTGCATCAAAGATTCATTTAACATTTTTTGAGTTTCCCTTGGGAGACGCAAGAGTTCAAAAATCGATAACCTTGTCGGAGTATTGGCTAGTTGAGCCAATGTCAAGACCCGTACCATGTGTAAGGGTACAGTACGTAACAACGCCCAGCCTACACCGCAGAATCGGTGGTAGAACGCTGTACAAGGTTACTATCTAAACAACAACTCAGTTACTATCTAAACAATAACTCACGTAAATATATAATGTACTTGTCAAACTCAACTTCGAGCGGAGGACAAGTATAAGATATGATAATACTCAATCACAGTCTAAGCATGATAAGATAACACAGAATCACAAAAACTATACTAACTCCAAACTCCAACAACTGTAATAAGCTACTCAAATAATAATATCTCAAACAATCTCAAAACAAAGTCAAGATCTCAACTCATTATAATACAAGTTCAAATGAAAGTCTAATGCAAGTCTACTAAGCTAATCTCCCGATCACTCCTGAGTGTCGGGGTCCAAGGTAGCTATACCGTCTCCCGATCCCAAGCAAGTAGGGCAAGTTTGCTTAGGGCAACCATCTGTAATATTTTCAACAGGTCCAGTCAGGACAGGAACGAGCACAAAATCATCTAGAAATTCCAAGTAAATGACAAAGACTATAAAGCAGTTATAGACACTTATATTGATGAACAAGCAGTTTAGACAGTTAATGGAAATAGAATGACAATTAGAACAAGGTAAGTAAAGCTGAGAAAATAGAAGATCATGGCAATAAAGACTGTATATAAAAGCTAGTTGAACTAGAGTAATGATGATATAAGTCCAGACAGTATGATATAGTCAAGTATAATCCCAGTGTGAGTCCAGTACCAGATGAATCCAGTACGAGACGAGTCCAGTAAGTGATCGATGAATCCAGGATAAGTCCAGACAATACTCTAACAGTGTGTTTTAAAATACCGAGATCGATATGTAAACGGCTATAGGTAAATCCAGCACATTACACACTAGCCAAGTGTGGGATGGCTATCCTTCCAGTTCATTCCAGTAAAGGGTACCTCCAGTAATTGGGATATGTCTATATGTCTTACTCAAATATTTCTCCGTCCAACAAGTACAAGTGAATCCATAAACCGACACAAAATAAGTACAAGTCCAGCCAGGACATGATGATGCCAGTAGATGCTTCCAGGGTGATTCCAATGATGATTCAGAAATAGAGGCCAGACTGTAAGGTATATGTCGCATGCAATGGATCCAGTAATATCAATCCGTGTTTGTAACAGAGAATCAAATAGAACTGAATACAGAAATCGATAAGTAAATGAAAGAACTATCATAGAATGTACTCGCCTGATACCCTGAATGATTGATGAATATCAGATGTCTGAACCGGAGTCACAATGTCCTAATCAGAGCAATATAGGTTATGATGAGTTCATATATGTAATAATAAAGTATACAATGCAAACTATATGATTCTAAATCAATCTAGGTCAAACTCGGTCAAATTAAGTCAAACTAGGTCAAACTAAGTCAAAAAAAGTCAAACTAGGTCAAAAGAAGTCAAACTAAGTCAAACTAGGTCAAAGGAAGTCAAACCAAGTTAAACTGGGTCAAAGGTTGACTTACAATTAACTTTTGGTCAACTGGTCAACTCTGGTCAACTCTAGGTCAAACTAGGTTAATATTGACTAACAGTTGACTTTTGGTCAACTGGTCAACTCTGTCAAGTTCTAGTCATTTTTAGGCCAAGGGTTGACTTTTGGTTGACTTTGAGTCAAAACAGTCAACCATGGTCAAACGAGGTCAAAACTAGCCTAAGTATCATATTCCTAACATTTACCTACCAAGATATTTCATATCTTGGTCAAATTGGTATCCCGATACCAATATCTTAGATTACGGTAAATACCTTAACTAAGGTAAACCCTTACCTTAGATAGGTAAACCCACAACCAAGCCTCTACCTTAGTTTCTAGGCACCCCTCTACCTTAACATGGTATCCTAATACCTTACCCTTGCATATTGATACCGTATCTTGGTATCTTGATACCTCAACTTGGTATCTTGAAGGTATCACAATACCTTATCCCAAATAGGGTAAATTCTATTTACCCTATGATACCAACTTGGTATCATAAGATACCACCTCAACTCTAACTCCACTAGAGTCTAACTCTAACTCCTAATATTAGACACCACTCTAATATAATACCATATCTAACATATAACTTACTCTCTAACATCTAGCAATACCCTTCTAACATATCCAAATACTTTACTAACATTACCCTTTTATCATATCCAAATACCCTTCTAACATACCCTTCTAACATCTAGCAATACCCTTCTAACATATCCAAATACTTTAATAACATTACCTTAACATGAAAACTTGGTATCATGAGATACCAAGTATCTCAACTCTAACTAACTATCTATCAATACAAATCTAACTAAACGTTATACTCTAACTCTAACTAGTATCTAACACTAACATATAAACTAACCTATGAACTAACATATTACATACCTTTCTAATATCCTCTCATTCTAACATAATGGATACTAACATACTACCACTATACTAACTTTTTCTAATGTCTAACATGCCATTTAACCCTCTCATTCCAACCTCTCTTAGACACACACACACACACACACACACACACACACACACACACACACACACACACACACACACACACACACACACACACATATACATATATATAGGGGGTTATATAGGAGTTTAAGTGGGGGGCTAAAGGAGGGCAAATGGGGTCATGGGGCTGCTGTACAGCAGCCCCAAGCTGCTGCCCCTTCACTGGGCTGCTGCTGCTGTTCTTTTCTTTAATTCCAGCAGCTTTGGTTGTTGTTGTGGCTGCTGGATTGGCAGCCACATCCCCCCTCTTCGTCTTACTTATTCTCCTCTCTTCTCATCTCTACTCTCTCTAATTCACTCTCCCTTCTATCCATCTATCTCTCTCACTCTCTTCACATAACACAACACAATACAACCACACACATATTCACTCCTCTACCTACAACCACACTATCACACTAAAACACTTGAGGCAAACGCACACTCAACTAATATCATTCCCCCCTTCTCTCTTCTCAAGACACACATACAAATATAAAACCTTCTCCTTTCTAAACATATCCACACACACACACACACACTACAACTATCATATATATCCAAAACAGTCCATAATGTAAATTAACACAAAATTGACATGTAGAGGCTAAAATTAGGCTTGTAGGCTCAACCACTTGGATTCAACCATGGGCATGCAAATGAGACTTACTCTAACCATCCTAACTAGCATTAATCCACTCTCTAGCATATATAAAACTGAAATTAGGTTACAAAATAGGCTATTAGCATATACACATGCACATGGGGTATCCTAGTTTGGGATCTACCAAGTAGGACACAAGACACATCTCTAAAATCCTCAAGAGAGCTCCAAATGGCCTCAAATTTGAAACTAAAGGGGGTATATGCATGGGGGTGGATCATACGGATTCAAAACTAACTAATATGTATAGGAAATCAATTTAGAGGGTTGGTTTTACCTATTGGGAGTGGGATCCCAATGATACTCTCAAGGACACGGCTCCGATACGAAGATCCTTCCAAAATGGACACTCCTCCTTGCACTTTGCTCCAAATATTTGCTAGCACCCTCCTTTGGTAGTATGAGAAGGCTGGATAGAAGTTTTGGTGGAGGGATGTAAGGATTTGGAGATCAAATCAAAGAGGAAAGCTATCTAATTTAGGGAATAACACTTTGTGAATAAAAGGAGGCAAGTGTGAATGAAAGAAATAAAAGGGAGTCTAACCTACCTATAGTAGCTGCCATGCTATGCCCTATTGGGCCTTGGGGGAAGGCCCATTAAGGCCTCAACTAGTCTCATTTGGTTAAATCTAAGTTTGGTTCAAGTTTGGGATCAAAATGGTTAAGTTTAAGCCTCTAATCTTAACCAATCTAACAAGTAGGATTAGTCTAAACTTGCTAACTTAATTAGTAGGATTTGTGGGCCATGACTGACTAATCTGGGGTCCCGTCTAGAGTCTAAGCTACCCGGGTTACTAACACAAGTCGGAACGAGATGAAAATCGAACCCGACTTAACAAATCCCATAAAATTAATATTAAAATATAAAAATTCCTAAAATATTAAAATATGAAAAATGACCAAATATCACAATACATCAATTTAAATATTATTAAAATAATCTAAAATTCACCAATTAATTAAAATCCTAAATAATTCAAAAGTTACAAAATGACCAAAATACCCTTAGCCTAAAAAGTGATAATTAGCTTATATAATCACATAAGATAGGTCCCCGTGGTCATGGTTAGTCTCTAAGCTAAGCAGTTCTAAGGTTACACTATTAAAAAGGCCCAAATCACAACACACCAAATTAATTAGTATTAAATTAATTAAAATTCACCAATTATCATTATTATTAATATTAAATGATAAATTTTTACAAAAGTTTAAAATTACCCTCATTTTAGAAAAGTGGTGATTATAGCCAATATGTCAAAGTTATACGGCTTTTCAAGTCCAAGTGGTGGAGTTTTCTTCAATATTTTATCAAAGCGAACTGATTGTTTGCCTTTGTCAGCCGTTGTTGGTTTGGGTGGAACTGGTTCCACTTAAGGCGATGACGTTGAAGGATAATTGATGACATGTGGAGAAGATGCTGGAGGGGTATCAGAGACTGGAGGTGGAGTGACTGCATTCTCTTATCCCTCTGGATAGTCTCTGAGATAGAGCCTTCCAGATCGGGTACCAGTCATGGCTTCTTCTTATGGAACTGGTGCGAAGGAAACCATGTTGTAGTTCTTCATCCGAGTCTTGCTTCTAGAATACTTCTTTTGGAGAGATGAAGGATCTGTCCAGAATCCCAGGCTAATACGGGACTGATTGTGTTGAAGACGTAGAAAAAGAGGTATAGGAGGTCCTTTCCCGTCATTCAAGCCAGGGGCTTTATGTAGATCATATCCCATATTTGTCATCAGTTTGCGAGATTGTTGACTGTATAGATGGAATGCTGGCCGGTAATTGATTTCTGGCTTCGGTACTACCGTTTCGGCAAAAGGAAGTGAAGCTGCCGCTGGGATGAAGGTAGCATCCAAAGGTGGGAGATGACCACCCAGTAATGTCATATGACATGACTTGTACTTGGTTGTCTTTCTTGACATTGTTGAGGAAGCAGGTATCTTTGATTCAAACTCAGCAACTAAATCGAGGTAAATCCACATGATTTCCCCTTTGTCGGTTGATAGGGGTACAAGACCGTCACTTCGTGCTGGCGTAAGGATGATGATCTACAGAGTAACTTTTGGAATGGGAACGATTCTATCCTATACAAGTTGAGCAGAAAAGTTACCAAATTAAAGATAAATGACATTAGCAGTCACCGTATTTTTATCTTGCTGAAGAGTGATTGTTGGATCTTTCCTTTGAGTACGTAACACGCCCTGGTTAGATGTCCCAAGAACCTGTGATACACACAGTATTTGGGATTGTCTGTCTTACCTACTTTATCTGGCCGTTTTGCTTCAGGCAATTAAAGTTTGTTATTTTTGATCAGACAATCAAATATGCTCATGATGTCGTCCTCATCAAAGGAATATTCTTCTTTAGGACGTGGTGCTCTCTGTGGGGGTACCGTCGTTGCAAGTTTTGACTGACCCATATTGACAGCTAAAGCTTCTTTACCTTTCACATTGATGGCTAAAGCTTCTTTGCCTTTGCGATTGCTCTGACGACCGTCACTGTTGGTTGCAGAAAGTTCATCTTTATCAAAATTAGGCATCTAGATGCCTAACTATTTGAATTTATCAGCACTGTCCTCGGCTGCCCTGGCACTTACTATAAAGGAGGCCCAGCCTTGGAATTGCATAGGTTCGGTCCACATGCTGACTATAGATAACAAGTTTGATTTGCATGTATCTATAGTCAATGCATCTGAAGTATCTAGAGGCATTTTGAGTGCCTTACGACGGAAGCGCTCGATGAAAAGTTTGGCAGCTTCATAGGCCATTGTTTGATTTTAATAAGGGCCGACATAGTTATGTCATTTGTTCCCTCATAGAATTATTCCAGGAAAATTTGCTTGAATCCTGCAAAAGATGTTATACAACCATCTGGTAAGCTACGATACCAGTCATAGGCCGCACCTACCAAGCACCCGACGAATACTCTAGTGAGTAGAGCATCATTCGGTTGGAGCTGATCAGTTACTACCTTAAAATGGTTGAGAAACTGACTCAGAGATGAACTGCCGTCAAACAGCATGATGGTTGGTGGCTTGTACTTAGGTGGAAATGATACTTCCTTCCACTCTACAGGGTAAGGTTGTTTGATTCCTAACTTCTGCAGACCATCCTTCTACTTGAAGGCTTCGAACTAATTACGCAGAAGCTTTACCGCTTCAAGGGGATCTCCTGAGGCTTGGGGAGCAATAGACTGATTCGATATGTTAGGAGGCAGAACTGCATGATATGGACCACCCCAAGCACCAGACTGACTTGGAGTAGCTTAAGGTGGCATGGTAGTATTGTGAGGAGAATGCACCCCCAGACCAGTATTGACAGGGGCATATGCTGCTATGTGTTCCTGGGTTGGAATTGGATTCGCAACCGGTAGAATAGTGTATTGTGCTACGATCACATCATGCATACTTGCAACCATTTCAGCCATAGTTTTCAAGTTAGCCTCTAACGCAGCAATCCTCTGCTCCTGACTTCCGAAGCTGGATGCATCTTGTTCTTCATTAGTAACATAGGTAGTCACTTCTCTGGCTATCGATAATGAACTAGTGGAAAAGATAGTTCGCTCAGAGCTCTCGCTATCGGCATTGAAGTCATGTAGGGAACTACCCCCAGAATGAGGAATGGAAAGATTTCTTTGACCGAAGAAATCTCTGTCAGAATCAGAAAGATTTTTTTGACCGATTGTTTCTTCGTCGGAAGGTCGATTCCTTTGACCGATTGTTTCTTGGTCGGAAGGAAGATTCCTTTGACCGATTGAATTTTGGTCTGAATCAAGAGGATTTCTTTGACTGAGGACATCTCAGAGGGAAGATTCCTTTGACCGAGTAGGTCTCGGCCTCTTGATCTTGTATTTGGTAGACCCCTTCACCAGAGTCACGGATCCGATCAAGGTATTGTTGACTGGGATTGCGGGATGCGTTACGTCTTGGACGTTTTCTACCCCCAGTACTTAGGAACGTCATGTTGACCGAAGCATATTGCAATTCATCTTCGTCCACCATAATGAGTTCCGAAGTCCGGGTGTAGTTCAAACGGTCGAAGACAGACCGTTTAGCTGATTGACAGCAACATTTGATCACTAATTCATGGTGATGATTATAGTGGTGTTTCTGATGTGGAGTTATAGGTGGACGAGATGGTCCTATAATTTTTTGCTTTTGTATAAGAAGTTTGCAGAGATCAATTACAGTGACATGATAAGAAGAAGTCGGAGGCACATATTCCTTGATGATGTTAGGAACATGGTTCTGTTTCTTGAGATGCCTTATTCCCTTTGTGTACAGAGAAGTACTGAGTTCATTGGCATGGGTGAGAGGATTTTTTATTTGAAAAACTATCCCTGTGCGCAATTTAGTAAGTGCCGTATATTGTGCTTGATGTGGACTTGATGTTGTTCTGCGCTGATTAAGGTAAGTGCGCATGTCAGAGTCTTGTGCCACCTGGCTGTTTGAATGAGACACCATTAGTTTGCCATGCCTTGTCCTTGATATGTGCAGGGTAAAAAGATCATGGCTCTGGCTTGGTTGGTGCTGGCCATATGGAGTAGGCAGGAGACCCTGTTTTTCTGTGTAACTTGTTCCAGCGCATTCTGTACGACGCAGATGAGCAGCAGGAAACAGACTTTGAGTATATTCTAATTTCTTAGCGTTGATTTGATTATCTCTGCCTAGAAAAGTAGAGTTTCTATTTAAAAGTGTTCTCGCATTGATTGGCACAGAGGCACAATCAGATATGTTTTCCACTGAGTCTAAATTGAGGAAGGATAAGGAGAGGCCATAGGGCGCTTTCCTTTATTCTGCGCAGGGGCAGTGATATGTAACTTCTCCACCAAGTTTAGAACTGGAGAGGAGTGATGATTAGCCATAGGGCATTTTCCTTTGTTCTGCGCAGAGGCAGTGGTTGGTGCACTCTCCAATGAGTTTAGAACTGGAGAGGAAGAGGGAGTGGCCATGTGGCGGTGTCCCTTGATTGGCGCCAGGGCAGTGATTGGCGCACCCTCTACCAATTTCAGAATTGGTGAGGAAGAGGAATGACTACAGAGCTTTTCTCCATGCTTGGCACAGAAGTCATGATTGGTGCACTAGAGGACTTTTGAATCTAGATGGTGCGTGCCTTATTCTTGGCTGCAACAGTGGTGGAGCACCTATCACCCCCAATGCCAATCATGGCTTCGTAGGCAGTTTGGTCGACTTTCACAACCAAAGTCTTCTGCGTCGTGCCGACCGACGCAACATCACATTGAGTTGTCACTTTTTCATCGGAGGAAAAAGTCGTCCCCAGCAGAGTCGTTATTTTGTTTGCAAAAACAAAAAGTGTTTGATTATAAACTGAGAAGAGTACAAGAGTACAATTTGATTTCTAGGAAAGTACAACTGTAGGAATCTGATCAGGAGACGATCACTTTATCCCTTGGACAATGCGATGTCGAAGAAGAAAGCCTTTGGAGAGTGTTGCAGCAAGTACTCAGGAGATTATGATTATTAGTGATGCTTTGAAAGTGATTTGGAACTCTATTTATAGAGTTTAGAGATAACTATTAAGTAGTTGTCCTAATTGGCGCACACTGCAATTGGTGCACGATTCACCCAGTCACACGAACGATTGGTTTAACTGCTTGGATGCGTAACATTATGTGAGAGAGATACGCTTGGTCGTGGGCAGTGTCACGTACACGTTCTTCGAGATTAGTGGCATACGGGCCACGTCATCTAACTGCTTCTGGATGATTTGATCGAATAGCACCAACTGTTAAATGGCATCGAGCGCTACTTGTTGTTTAGTGCCCTCAGCTTAATGTAATGATATTTGATTATCTCGCGCCAACTACAAATGGCGCGAGGTAGCTGTCAGTCATTATGATAAATCTGACATAATCTTCTCGAGCGTCGCACGTTCGGAATTCGAACAAATTTTTCTCGACTAACGTGCTGTCAGTAATGATAACAACTATTTCAGCTTCTCGAGGAAGCTTGCCACGTGTCGGCCAGCGCCACCTATGTCTAATGCTAACTAATATCGTACACCATCTGATGGCCAACGCCATTTGATGATTTGTGCCTTGGCACCATTTATGAGTAGCGCATGATGATGATTATACTTTTTAGGCTTCTACATACTATATTTTTTACAATAAGGCTTTTTAAGATACTTCCAATGCTTTGGTTGACAACTTCAGTTTGGCCATTCATTTGAGGTTGACTAGTAGAACTGAAGTTGAGTTAAGTAACCATATTTTACCGTAAGGTACACCAAAAATGACTCATGAACTTCACATATATCGATCAAAAGTGATAATTTTAGTTATTCTATGAAAATGTACGATCTCATGAAAGTAAAGGTCCACGGCATGCGAAGCATCTTATGTCTTTTGGCAAGGCAAACAATGTGTTACCTTGAAGCGACCAATAATGACCATAACTGAGTCTTTATTTCATTGTGTTCTAGGAAAGCCTAGAACAAATCCATGTTTATGTATTCCCAAAGCACATGAAGAACCGGCAACGACATATAGAGTGCAATATTCTACCTAAGAGTTTTAGCAATATGACAATTGTTGCTTATCTCAATGTGACACATAACATCTCTTTTCATTTTGGCCAATAAAAGTTCTCCTTAATTAGATCTAATATTTTATCTCAACAATAGTCTCTTGCAAGTCTACTAGAATGAGCTTAAAATTGATTGTTGTAAAGAACATTGAAGCACACATAATTGGTTTCCTTTGAATAGAAACCCTTCTTGACAATGGTTGGCGCTTCGGACATTCTTGACATTGTTTCTATATTTATTCAAAGATAGGATCCTTTTCATATAACTCATTGAAGATCTCAAATCCAACTACCTATGAGCTGCATGTTTGAGAGAATTGCATGTTGACGACTAAATGCATCTTCTACTTGGTTTTGGGTGCTCGATATTTGCTTGAGGATGTACATGAAGGGCTCAATGAATTCAGACCATGTCGTATATCTAAGGTTGATTTTATTTTTGAGAACTAAAAAATTTGAGCGCCTCCTGGTCAATGTAGATAATGAATTCTCTTAACAACCAGTAGTGGCTTCGGTTATCTAAGGCTTGTACAATGGCATAAAACTTTTTGTCATAAATGGAGTACTTGAGCTTTATTATTAAGTTCCTCACATCGACATCACTCCTACCTCCATTTTGCTAGTTATAACATATAATAAATATTATATATTGTTCAGTTTTATGCTTATTATCAAGTCTCTCTTTTTATTTAACTAAAAAAGCTTGGCCTTGAGCATAATAGAATTTATCTGTCATAAATTCTAAATTGGTATTAGGACCATGCCAAAAAAATTTCCCTCTCTCATAAACTCTCTTTAACCTAATCCTAACCCTACCCTTGTCGCCTATATGCCATCAATATTGCCAATTTCACTACCGCCATCGGATGATAACTACCGCCCTAAGCTAACTCTACTACCATTCTCGACCCCCCCTCCACCATAAACTTAACTTTCCATGCTTGCCTGTCACTCTGCCAACCTAAGCCTCCCTATTGCCTAAATCTTGTCACCACCCTTTTGCCCTAACTTTGAGTCATGTCACGACCCGCTCCCGAATAATCGGATACGAGTCGGACACGCCCAACCTTCGTTGATAGAAACAACGAAGTGAGCTGTACAATTATAAGGAAAACTCTAAGTTATAAGATAAAATAAAAATCACAGCATCTATAACGTCCCAGAGAATTGCTACACTACTAGTTATTATTACAATTTTACAAAAAATAATAACGGAGACAAATCCGGTAACATGAATAAAAGTAACAACTATAAAATCCTCTCAATATAATATCCCGAAGTAAAGTCTCTAAACAAATCTAAGAAATAAACTAAGGCCAGATCCGTGCATCACCTAAGTCATGAGTAGTGTCACCTTCTCAGCTATGGCTTCGGGCTCTGGCCCATAAAAGATTGCACAAGATCCTTAAGTTCACCTGCAACATATCCAGTCAGGAGCAGAGCAAAGTACAATCTACAATAATAAAACAAGTATAGTATGTGAACTAGTAAAGAGACAATAAAATATGATGAACATGAAACTGTAAATGCATAATCTACCAGACTGAACATGAAACATGTAGCAAAAGATCCTGACATGTGATTTGATTTGAAATAGCTACTAGAATATGTGACCGGCTGGGGAAAGATCATGAAGCACAAGTAATGGTACGGCTTAGAATCCCACGTGCATGATGTGAGACGCAATGTCCTAGGTTAGGCTTTGGTCACGTATCTGTAGTATTTTTCCTCCCCCAGATACCAGTAAATATCATGAACTAGAGTATAATACTGTATCGTATAACACTGTGTCCAATATGAAAAAGGACATGACATGAAGTAAATGAGTCAAAATCATACAAGTACTTGACGTGCTTTGGAAGATTGAGGCTAGAAAAGCATAAATCCCTATGTCCACCTAAATTAAAGTACAAATTGGTTAGGTTCTAAACAATGTCAATTGGCTAATATTGTTAACAAGTTAACTATTCATCTCTACCCATAACTAACTAGTCAAATAATACTAACTAAATACTACTAACTAAACACATACTCTAGTTAGTTATAAAATAGAATATATATATATATATATACATATATATATATATATATATATATATATATATATATATATATATATATATATTACAAAATAGTTGTATATAACCTTTAACAATTGATTAAGATATGGCTACTAACCTAATCAATTTATTTATACAAGCAAAATAACAATTATACAATATTTAGAATATTTATAACCAAATTATTGTTAAGCAATTATAATGATAAACTGGCAATAATAATCAACAATATTATTATTATACCAAAAATTATTAAATATTAATTACTACTCAATAGCAAATAACAGGAATTATAACATGAAATTTATAATAGTAAAATCTAACCCACACTCCCTGGTACATGGGCTCAGTCCAACACCAATAACAGTATAAACTCAGCTCAACCGTACATTCTATTTCTAATATATTTCTCCCTAACTGGCCCAAATTGGCCTAACCCAGACTCTATTAACTGCTATTGTTAATTTCCTTTTTCCTTCTATTTCCTTCCCTGAACCGCTCATCACACGAATTACTGAACCCAACCTGGCCCACCTTATCTCCTCTTAACCCTAACTCAATAACATCCTTCACTCTCTCTCTCTCTCCTCACTTATTCTCTCAGCCGCATAGATCCTCACACTCATCTTCTTCCTCATTTTGTTTGAAACCCTAACCCTAAATATTTCTTTTCTTTATCCCTACCATAGCCGCACAAGCTACACCACTTCCTCTCTCTTTTCTCCCATTTCCTTCTTACCAGCGCCACACAAGAGTCCCTAAACTACTCATCTTTTTCCTCCATCCCGCTTCAATGAACCCTAACACTAGATTCTATTCTCCCCTTTCCACACTCCATCATCTTCTTCACTTCTCCCTTAGCTGCAAGTAAAAGAAATGAAACCCTACATTTTCTTCCAAATACAACCCTAGCTCCCTTCCTTCTTTCCCAGACTTCATCCCCAAATACAAACCCTAGAAATAAGAAAGAAGGGGTCGAGTAGATCGATTCAAAACTCACCTCGGCAATGGATCTGCGATGAGCCAAGGCGGGGACGTCGACCTTCAGCGGATCTGAGCTCTGTGTTGGCTTCAAGGCTCCTCGATGAAGTCGACAAACTTTGACGGCTCGATCTACGAGAAGACAGTAGCACAGTCTTCTAGGAGGTCGCATTGTCTTCGAGAGTGGAACGCTCGATCTTTAAGGTGACGCACAACAATCGAGTTCGACAACCTCAATCGGGGTAGCGGTGGCCGGATCGATCGGCTGATCTATGGCGGGATGGCTCGATCTGAGGAGATCTGCAGCTGATTTGGGCACAGCAGTGACGCTGCAACGTGTTGTCGTCGCCGGCGAGGCAGTAGTACTCGTTGTGACCCCATCGTCTGGGCGAGGGGATCTGGCAAGTGGTGGCGGTGCACTCAGGTGGGCAGTGGTGTTTTGTTAGGTATTTAATGGTGGTTGTGGTGGTGGTGAGAACTGGTGATGGTTGGGTCGTCGACGATCAGTGGTACAACACGATTGGACACGACGACGACATCTCGGCAGACAATGACGATCTCCGGCGAAGTCCATGGCGGCTCGTGGTGGCGCTCTGCCGGAGCAGCATAGAACAGTGAAGAACAATGACAAATAGAAATTGCTGTAAGAAAAACTAATAAAATAATAATATCAGCCCTATTATTTATAATAAAATAATTAGTGTGCTTCCCAAGGTTAGCTTGAGTGGCACTGCCAGTAAATAGTAATAGATCTGGGGGCATTAGTAAAAATTAATAACTAACCTATAACTAACCTTATGACTAATTAGGTAATTGTTAACTAATTACAGGATTAGTTACCAACTAATCAATACTATAACTAACCAGAAAAATTATATTAAACCTTCTCGAGAATAGGTAGGACAAAGTCCACTAGTATAAATTCAGCTCAAAATAATCAGAATCATAATTAATTATAATAGTAATCAAAATTAGCTAATAACTAATTAAAACAGAAATAATAATCAGGATTTAATCAAAAGCAGAAGTAATAAATAGTTAAAACATAATTAATTGTTAAAGTTACTAAAATAGAATTAAGCTTACAAAATTGAATTAATTGTTGTAAACATTAGATACAAAACCAAGTTCTATTAAAATGATACTTTTCAAAAATAGAATAATTCAAGAAGTGATTAAAAAAATTAGAAAAAAATAGATTTATGGAGTTACAAATCTACCCCCTAGAAAAATTTTATCCTCGAAATTTGAGGAGTTGTGGTAGAAGTGAACGAAAGGTCGAATAAGGAGTTATTAAGTAATAAGGGACAACAAAAGATCAAACAATTTGTTAGGTACTAAGAAATGGCAAATGACCCAACAATAAATTATTAGGTACTAGGAAACAAACAGTAAGATAAGGAGACTTCAGAAACAAGTCTCAAATAGAAAACAAACAAGTTTTAGGAAAGTCTGGATGCTAAAAGAAAATCTAAAGGAAAGTAGTGATCCACGGTCTTCTCCAACCGTGTGGATAATGCCTCCGGTCTTCAGTACTCATCCGGAATTGGAATAGTCTTCACTTTTTTAGCTGTTATGAGGTAGGCCCATCCCTGTGGTAGTGCTTCCAATGGCTGCTAAATCTGAAGAGGTGGGTCTCTCTGCTAAGGTCCTGGTGCTCCTTGTGCTCGTCCTTGGGCAATGCGATCAGCGGCCTGCTGGCAACCTTTCACCTGGTGGGCAGACTATCCATAAATTTTCTTCTTAAATTTAGCTTCAATCTTCGAAAAGTAAGCTTGTTTAGTCCTACCTTGAAAGAGTGGTACCCCCATTATCGGAAGATTCATTTGCTTGAAACCCGTTCGTTGGGCAATCCATCTCTTGTGGCACTCATCACAGTGGTGCCCTGGGCGATGGTAGTAAGATCAAGTGGTTGTTGTCTGGGTCTGCTTCGGTGACTGGGGTAGAAGCATCTTCATCTGGTTGTGGTGCCACTTCGGTGGGCCTTGGTTGCTGCTGGTACCATCGTCTTTGTCCCACTTGGTATGCGGCTTCATGTCCTTTTTCTGCTTCATGTCCTTCTCGACTCCTTGGAAAACCTTGAGGATGTCTGCATAAGTCGTCACCCTGCTAATGGTGACCACCTGGTGAATCTCTCAAGCAAGTTCTTTCTTGAAACTCCAGGCTCTCTCATGTGGGGTGCTCACCAAGTTCTCTGTAAAACGGCTGAGGCGGCCGAACTCTGAAGTGTACTCGTCCACGGTCATGATGCCTGTTGCAGCAACTCGAACGGGTTCTCTGTATCTCATCTCGGGCGACCTTCGGAAAAAACTTCTCCTTGAACAGATTCTTGAAGTCTGCCCAGAGAAGTCGAGGAGCGGCTAGTTGGTGCTCCTCTCTGAAGCAAGCTCTGGCAACGTCAAACAACTGTATGCTAGATGCCTCGACCTGTAGATCCTTAGGAATGCAGGCAATCTTTAGCAGCCGCTCTGCATTCTCTAGCCACTTGTCGGTATAGAGAATCCCTCTGTGCCGTAGAAGTCCATAGGCTTGAGATTCTTGAAATCCCTAGCAGTCCCCTGCCTCTCTAGTGGTGCTGGTGGAGCTGGTTGTGTGTAACCACCACTTTCCTGAAACAGGAATATTTTTGATTTTTTTTCTAAATGTTGTTATTATTATGATTTCATATTATATCTTGAGTGATAAATTAATTTTCAAAACAAAACTTTATATTTTGGTTAATTATCTAAATAATTAATATAGTACATGTGTTATATTTTGAATATGGATAATGGTTAGCCTTTAGATTAGAATAGTGGGTAGTGATCCTAGAGGACCTTAACCAACTTGTCATGACCATTCAACTAGATGATTAGGACTAGTCTAATTGAACTTTAGTTAGTTTCTAGCTAGATTAGAAGAATTAGTTAGAAGGTTTTGACTAACACCTAATTAGGAAGAGAGGTTTAATCTCTAACTTGTCATGACATTAGAGAGGGGCTTAGTGGAAATTCCTCCTTAACCAAAGCCCTAAATTAAATCCTCTATAACAGGCCACACCCCTATTTAAGTCCCACTTCATCTTCTTCCTCCTCATTTCACTCCAAACCCTAACCCTAATTAGGAGCTTCTTCCCCAAATGCTTCTACCACCAAATTTTCTCCGAATTGACTCAAATTGGTCTCATTCTCTTCCTCTTGGAGAGGAGAAGGCTCTATTTGCAAGCTTGGGAGGATTGGAGTATTGGAGCTTGAAGGACTTTTGAATCTTGGATCTATTTTTATTGGAAATCCATCTCCTAATTGGTATGAGCTTTCTAACTCATTAATTTCCATCAAATTAGTGTAGATGCATCAATTAGAGAACCCCATGCATTAGATTTACCATGGATAGGGGTATAAAATGGACAAAGTAGTCTGTTGTCCGTACGTGTTCGGCTCGATAAATGGTTCGACTGCGGGCCGTCCGATTGATTAACGAACAAAACGGACATATTTTTTGGTCCGTTTAAAAATTGGACACGGACACGATCATATCCATGTCCGGTCCGAATTTGTCCGCAGACTGTCCGATGGTGGAAACTCTTTTTGGTTTTGCATCAATTATGTCATATCATTTTGGTTTTGCATCAATTTGTTGTTGTCCGGTCTCGATTTTTATTAACCTTTAACCATTGTTTGTTGTATTCTATAACCTTCCATTATATTTTCTTTCAACTTGATTTTTTTTAGAAACTATCAAGTAATCTTGATAAAATAATAGCTTTTGATAATATATTTAATTCGTCCACAGACCGTTCGATTGAATTAACGAACAGTGGTTGTCCGTGTCCGTCCGGCCCGAATTCGAACAGTGGATTGTCCGTGTCCGTCCGTCCAAACTCAATTTTATTTTTGGACCGAACACGAACAGTGGACTGTCCGTGTCCGTCCGACCCGTTTACACCCCTAACCATGGAGAGGAGTTTTGACTCATCCTTCTCTCTTTTGGAGACTTTCCTCTTGTGTTTTGACCAATTTTGGAAGAAATCCGAGAATGAAATTCCTAGGGTTTGTGAAATAGATTTATCATGGACGTGTCCGATACGCACACCAAGTGTTTGACAAAATTACCAAAGGAGCACCAAGTGTTCTAATTTCAGTTTTAAATATTGTTTTGAGAGTGCATTGGAATATGTTAAGTATTGGTAATGTTTATATAGTGATTTGAAGTGGTTTGATGTAATGTATATATAGATGGGGGTTTGTGATATAGTGTGGACTGTGTGGTGGTCTGTGTGAGGACTGGTATTGATCTTAGACTGATTTGGTATCTTATGTGGAGATGTAGGATTCAATAGAGGACTGTTGAACTAAGGGAATTCATTCATATATAAATATAGGATTGCGTCAAGTGTATAGTATTAGTCTTTTGTCTCAGTTATTGAGTTCAGAACACCCCCCCCCCCCCCCCGCATTACTGTCAGTCCTTGTATAAGCCCTTCACTGTATCAGCTAGTGTACAACTTGAGTTTAGTGCATTCCGTTACTGTTCAGTCCAGTAGTGATCAGTCTACACTTGTATCAATTTAGTGTTCTGTCCTATAGGTTATTAGCTTAGTCCCAACTTTGAAGTTTCAGTCCATCATAACTTGATATATCCTCATATGCTTCTGACCTGAATATAAATAAAGTTCAGTCCTTTTCCATTATATGTATCAACCCTTTCATAATATGTTTACCATCATTCATACTCTAGATGTCAACCCATCATTTACTTTAGTTCAGATATGAGATGGGAGAGGGGGAGACTTGTTCTTGAATGTCAGTCCTGCTTAGTGCTCTGTTCTACTAAATACTATGCAGTCCACTGTGAGTTCATTAGTCACCTATATGAAGCCACCATTGTCAAATCCATTCTCTTCGTTTATGTTCAGTTCCTTGACTATTTAGAAGTTCAGTTCTTACTGAACATTAGTTAAAACCAGTTCTTATATAAGCCTTTATATTAACAAATTTAGTTATTTCAGTTCCCTGCTCACTTGGTTCAGTCAAGTTCATGTGTGTTATAGCCCCCAATTTACCTGTGATTCAGTTCTATTGAAGGGAACATCACATCCATTCTTTCCTCTTTAGTTCAGCACCCTACATTGGTTAAGCCATTTCCTTACACCTCAGACCCCATTATATGTATCAGTCATTTGTTTAAGATAAGCCCCCATCATAGCTCAGTCCACATTCCTTTTGGGCATCAGTCAAATGAGGAGAGCAGTCCACAAGTTCATCTACATGTTCAGCATATTTTGGTCAGTCCTCATACACATTTGATTAATCACCTTTGCTTACATGTAATTCCCATATATGTACTGTCCTGCCCTGCCTTGTTTTAATCAGTCCATGTTCAGTCCATCTCCTACCTACATTTCAGTCCTTTTTTTGGTTCAGTCAGTAAGGAGAAGGCTCAATATCTAAGTTCATGCAGTTCATTAACAAATAGCAGTCACTTTATATTATACTATTCTTGTTAGGCTCTTTAGAACATGCCCAGTCCATATATTTTGTGTTTAGTCTATATGCATTTATGCCTTACTGTCCTGTCCATGTTGTATTTAAGCTCTGTTATTTTATCAGTTAATGGTTAGGCTAGGGAAGGGCTTGGGTTGGATGAACCAAGAGTTCAGTCCCTCCTTTGTGTATCAACTTCCCATTTGATTTGTAACTGTAAATAGATGTTTAGCCCACTTCCATATGTGTTCAGTCCCATGGAGCATGTAACAGTCATTTGACTTGAATAGCAGTCTTAGCAGCAACAAAAAAATGATAAAAATTAGAGTAGATGTCCAGCCATTACCTATTAGATTTGTATCAGTCCATTTGATTCAGTCGAGTCCCAATATAGCAATAGTTCAGTCACTGTATCTCTTATTTGTTCGGTTGCTTGAGTATCAGTTTCCATCTTTAATGTTCAGACCCTTACCTCCTAGTATCAGTCCTATTAGTGGTTCATGCATTATATTAGCATCATTAAATGCTAGCGTATCGGTCCTTATATCCTTGTTTCAGTCCTCATGTAGTTATCCTTTGTATTATTGATGAGATGCAAAGAGGGAGAATGACATGAATTGCTTAAATAGCAGCAGTAGTTGGCCTATCCATAGGCCAAGGTGTTGCGCTAGTGTGCAGGTTTGAGGGCAGGATCGCAGTAGCTCAGGTAAGATGGAAAGGGGGAGGGTCACTGTATATAAGCCTTACATCTATTTTGTGTCAGTTATATGGCAGGTACTTTAGTCCTTAACTACTTGCTATCGGTTATTAGTCATTTATACATTGTACCAGTCCACTACTTGATTAGTTCAGTCCCTATTTCCTTTGTTCACTCCTTTAGTTCATTTTTGAATATATGGTTCAGTCCTTCTTAGCTTAGCATATAGGGCTCTGTTCACTTTAGACATTCAGTTCTTTTTGGACTACATCACATCTTGTCCAACCATTTGTTCAATCTTGAGCTTAAGTCAGTCATTCTTTTAAGGTAAGAGTATGGGGCATATGAGTTGGGATACATGTACATGCATATACATATGCCAATAAGTAATGCTTGGTAGTAGGTAATGGTTCCTAGATATATATTTACATATGTAATAGTATGTGTATTAGGATATAGGACCATGATAAGTTGTGAGATTAAGTAAATGTTTAAGGATAGGGGCCCATGATATGTAGATAGTGTACCATGGCATATAGGGTATATGGGTACCTGTATCATATAGGTAATTGCCTAAATAGCTAAGGTATTGCGTCTTTGGGCCTATACATGTATAGTATAGGATAGATACATAGGGGTATGAGCTAGTATTGTCTAGTATGGGTTAAATTACCTTGATATGACAAAGTAATGACCTAGTTTAGTAAGGTTTTGACCAATTGACTATGGTTGACCTAGTTTGACTTGTATCGACCTAGAAGTGGCCTAGAAGCATATAATTAATACATGTTCAATCTAGAACACCAAACAACTCTGTATATCTCATATATAGGTTTGTGTGACACCACTTTGGACATCGATCATCATTTATTGCTTTGGACGACATGCGAGTACATTCTCTGATAGTTTTTATTTATTTGATGATTATTATGATTCAACTACTAATATAGTATTATTTGATTCTCTGACACAACACGGATTGATATTTTTGGATTTATTCACTTAAGAAACACGTATTATACTTGTCTGGCCCCTATTTCTGGAATTACTCACTGTAACCACCTACTGGAAACACCTACTGGCACCACTTACTTTCTGGCTGGACTTGTACTTGATTTATGTGTCGGAATATGGATTCACTTTTACTTGTTGTGGCAGGAAAATACTCGAGTAGACATGTAAACATTCCTAATCATATTGGAACCACCCCTACTGGAAAGATAGTCGTCGTCGCTAGACCATGCGTTCGATGTGTCGTATTCACTGCTGGTCTAATTTGGAAAGATAGTCGTCGCACGCTTGCCAAGTGTGCGATGTGTCATATTTATCCCTTAGCCGTTTACATGTCGAACGCGGTATTTTTAAACACATTGGTTTAGTGTCTTGTACTGGTTTCATATTTGACTCTTATTATACTGGCTGGACTCACATCACACTTGTTCTAGGCTAGTTATCTTTATTTACAGTCTTCATTACCATGTTCTTCTGATTTTCGTATTTACTTTCCTTGTACTTTAGTTAAACTGTTGTTCTATTTCGTTTCCTATCTCAATCTCTCCATGTTCATCAAGTACTACTTTCTATAACTGTTTTATAGTCTTTGTCACTTATTTGGAACTGTTAGAGGAGATGTGCTCGTTCCATCATGACTGGATATATTTTTCAGATGATTGTTCAGAGGATCTGTGTCCCACATACTACGGGTCCGAGGAAGGGATAGCTACCATGGGTCCATATTCCCAGGAATGATTACCAAGTGACTAGTGACTAGCTTGACTTGTGTTAGATTCTCTGTTAGAACTTTTGGCATGTAATATAATAAAGATTTTGTTATTTGCATTAAGCCTTGGATTTTATATCAGAAGTTGTTGTTGTTTTAGACTTTGAGCTATTTAGACTTCTTTCATATCTTATTGTGCTTTAGATTGTGATTGAGTTTTTACCATATCTTTATACTTGTCCTCCACTCGGAGTTGAGATCTACGACAGGTACATTATATCATTGTGTGAGATTGTTAGTTAGTGACCTAGACAATGTTATACCGTCGATGCTACAGCGTAGGCTGGGCGCTGTCACGCAGTCGTACCCTATACCAGGTGCGGGTCATGACACATTTTTAGTGGTGGCCCATGCAGGTCGAGATTTGTATTGGTGCGATGTCGTGGTAGTGCAATGGTTTAGTTGTACTGTTGCGAGCCTGCGATAGAAAATAGGGAATAGGCTATAGAGTGAGGATACTCAATCATAGTTAGGGCTTCTTAAGAAGGTTCCTGGGACGACCCTTGAGAATCTCATTATAAACTATCTCGAAATTCGACTCCAACTATTTATGTCTACTCTCTTTTGTCCGTTGTTGAATTTGATTCTTGGTGTTCATTGTTGACTTGATTTCTACCAAGATAAATCTTATAGACTAAGTTGCCTCAGTTATGGAGTCTAGAGTTTATCGTAGCCATATTAGCTGGCATGGCGAAGGCATAGAGTCTAATTTTGGATATAATTCTCGGGTTGTGAGAATTTAAAATTTTAGTAGCCAAGCATGCGACAATGCAAAAATTTTAGATACCATGATTCTAGAGGTATGTACCTTAGTTGCGGATCATATGGTTTATCGTAGCCATACTTACTGGTGTGACGAGGATTCTTTTAACATGATTCTAGAGACGGGTATGGTTATCAGATTGCAGAATAGATACCCTACAAAGGGTACCCTAGTATAATAGAGTGAAATATAAGTGTGGATGTTACTTGAGTATCATGAAGTAGAGAGAGGGAGCTAGGCCACCTGTGGCGCAGCATCATGCCCCGCACCATCAGAGGGATATACCCCAGAGGAGCAGGACTTTTGCATTGATGGTCGAGGAGACCGATGCTACGAGTGACGAGTTAGCAGGTCTGTCTTTTCCTATTCTTCTTTTTTCATTTTGTTGTGTGATTCTATTAGTACCTGTTAGGAAGTTTTGTGCTGTGATAGATAGTGTAGTGACCCCGTTTGAGACTGTAAAATCCTGACCAGTAGGACCATGATCATGCATGTTGTTAGATAGAAATTTTTTGACTTTGATTGTTAGGGGTTTGACCTAGAAGAAGTACTACCCACTTTAAATTTCGAGGACAAAATTTTTTTAGGGGGGGTAGGTTTGTAACCACCACTTTCCTGGAACATGAGTATTTTTGACTCTTTTTTAAATGTTGTTATTATTGTGACTTCATATTATATCTTGAGTGATAAATTAATTTTTAAAACTAAACTTTATATTTTTATTAATTATCTAAATAATTAATATAGTGCATGTGTTATATTTTGAATATGGATAATGGTTAGCCTTTAGATTAGAGTAGTGGTTAGTGATCCTAAAGGACCTAAACCAACTTGTCATGACCACCCAACTAGATGATTAGGACTAGTCTAATTGAACTTTAGTTAGTCTCTAACTAGATTAGAAGAATTAGTTAGAAGGTTTTTACTAACACCTAATTAGGAAGAGATGTTTAATCCCTAACTTATCATGACATTAGAGAGGGGCTTAGTAGACATTCCTCTTTAACCAAAACCCTAAATTAAACCCTCTATGGCAACCTACATCCCTATTTAAGTCCCACTTTATCTTCTTTCTCCTCATTTCACTCCAAACCCTAACCCTAATTAGAAGCTTCTTCCCCAAATGCTCCTACCACCAAATTTTCTCCAAATTGAGTCAAATTGGTCTCATTCTCTTCCTCTTGGAGAGGAGAAGGCTCTATTGGCAAGATTGGGAGGATTGGAGTATTATAGCTTGAAGGACTTTTGAATCTTGGATCCATTTTCATTAGGAATCCATCTTCCAATTGGCATAAGCTTTCTAACCCATTAATTTCCATCAAATTAGTGTAGATGCATCAATTAGGGACCCCTATGCATTAGGTTTACCATGGAGAGGAGTTTTGACTCATCATTCTCTCTTTTGGAGACTTTTCGCTTGTGTTTTGACCCATTTTGGGAGAAATCCGAGAATAAAATTCCTAGGATTTGTGAAATAGGTTGTTAGGCTCTAATAGTGATTTAGAACATGTGGGTGAGCTTGGTGTCAAGTTTGAATCCATTTGAAGTTCGTATCATGGACATGTCCAATACGCACGCCAAGTGTTTGACAAATTAACTAAAGGAGCACCAAGTGTTCTAATTTCAGTTTTAAATATTGTTTTGAGAGTGCATTGTAATAGGTTAAGCATTGGTAATGTTTATCTAGTGGTTTGACGTAATGTATATATAGATGGAGGTTTCTGTTATAGTATGGAATGTGTGGTAGTCTGTGTGAGGACTGGTATTGATCTTAGACTGATTTGGTATCTAATGTGGAGCTGTAGGATTCAATCGGAGACTGTTGAACTAAGGGGATTCATTCATGTATCAATATAGGATTGTGTCAAGTGTGTAGTATTAATCTTTTGTTTCAGTTATTGAGTTCAGACCCCCCCCCCCCCATTACTGCCAGTCCTTGTATAAGCCCTTTATTGTATCAACTAGTGTACACCTTGAGTTTAGTGCATTCCATTACTGTTCAGTCCAGTAGTGATCAGTCTACACTTGCATCAATTTAGTGTTCAGTCCTATAGGTTATTGGCTCAGTCCCAACTTTGAAATTTCAGTCCATCATAACTTAATATATCCTCATATGCTACTGACATGCATATAAATGACGTTCAGTCCTTTTCCATTATATGTATCAACCCTTTCATAATATGTTTACCATCATTCATACTCTAGATGTCAACCCATCATTTACTTTAGTTCAGATATGAGATGGGAGAGAGGGAGACTTGTTCTTGAATGTCAGTCCTGCTTAGTGCTCTATTCTACTAAATACTATGCAGTCCACTGTGAGTTCATTAGTAACCTATATGAAGCCACCATTGTCCAATCTATTCTCTTCGTTTATGTTCAGTTCCTTGCCTATTTAGAAGTTCAGTTCTCACTGAAAATTAGTTAAAACCAATTCTTGTATAAGCCTTTATATTAACAAATTTAGTTATTTTAGTTCCCTGCTCACTTGGTTCAGTCAAGTTCATGTGTGTTACAGCCCCCAAATTACCTGTGATTTAGTCCTATTGAAGGAAACATCACATCCATTCTTTCCTCTTTAGTTCAGCACCCTACATTGGTTAAGCCATTTCCTTGCACCTCAGTCCCTATTGTATGTATCAGTCATTTGTTTAAGATAAGCCCCCATCATAGCTCAGTCCACATTCCTTTTGGGCATCAGTCAAATGAGGAGCGCAGTCCACAAGTTCATCTAAAAGTTCAGTGTATTTTGGTCAGTCCTCATACACATTTGATTAATCACCTTTGCTTACATGCAATTCACATATGTGCACTGTCCTGCCCTGCCTTGTTTTGATCAGTCCATGTTCAGTCGATCTCCTACCTACATTTCAGTCCTTTTTTTGGTTCAGTCAGTAAGGAGAAGGCTCAATATCTAAGTTCATGCAGTTCATTAACAAATAGCAGTCACTTTATATTGTACCATTCTTGTTAGGCTCTTTAGAACATGCCCAGTCCATATATTTTGTGTTCAGTCTATATGCATTTATGCCTTACTGTCCTGTCAATGTTGCATTTAAGCTCTGCTCTTTTATCAGTTAATGGTTAGGCTAGGGAAGGGCTTGGGTTGGATGAACCAAAAGTTCAGTCCCCCCTTTGTGTATTAACTTCCCATTTGATTTATAACTGTTAATAGATGTTTAGCCCACTTCCATATGTGTTCAGTCCCGTGGAGCTTGTAACAGTCATTTGACTTGAGTAGCAGTTTTATCAGCAACAAAGGAATGATAGAAATTAGAGTGGATGTCCACCCATTACCTATTAGATTTGTATCAGTCCATTTGATTCAGTCGAGTCCCAATATAGCAACTGTTCAGTCATTATATCTCTTATTTGTGCAATTATACTGGTTTCACATTGGACTCTTATTATACTGGCTGGACTCACATCACACTTGTTCTCGGCAAGTTATCTTTATTTACAGTCTTCATTACCATGTTCTTCTGATTTTCGTATTTACTTTTCTTGTACTTTAGTTAAACTGTTGTTCTATTTCATTTCCTATCTCAATCTCTCCACGTTCATCAAGTACTACTTTCTATAACTGTTTTTTAGTCTTTGTCACTTATTTGGAACTGCTAGAGACAATGTGCTCGTTCCATCCTGACTGGATATATTTTTCAGAAGATTGCTTAGAGTATTTGTGTCCCACGTACTACGGGTTCAAGGAAGGGATACCTACCATAGGTCCTGATCCCCAGGAATGATTACCAAGTGATTAGTGACTAGCTTGACTTGTGTTAGATTCTCTGTTAGAACTTTTGGTATGTAATGTAATGGAGATTTTGTTATTTTTATTAAGACTTGTATTTTGATTATTATATCAGAAGTTGTTGTTGTTTTAGACTTTGTATTTATTTAGACTTCTTTGATACCTTATCGTGCTTTAGATTGTGATTGAGTATTTACTATATCTTTATACTTGTCCTACATTCGGAGTTGAGATCTATGACAGGTACTTTATATTATTGTGTGAGATTGTTAGTTAGTGACCTAAACAACATTCTACCGCCGATGCTGCGGCGTAGGCTGGGCGCTGCCACGCACTCGTGCCCCTATACCGGGTGCGGGTCGTGACATGGTGCCTCCTTGGTCCTAAGTGCATCTGCAACTGTGGCTCTGAACTAGGCAGCAAGTCCCTCTGAGCATCAATGAATCTATGAAAGATTTCAATCAGCTGCGTGTTGTCCATGGTGATCGTCTGAGGAAGCGGAGGAGGCGGTGGACGCTCTGGCACTTCAGGTGCAGTGGGCTTAATGGTCCCGGTGTTCCGTGTATGAACCATCCTGTAATAGAAAAATAAATGGTTGATTGCTATGTCCTAGAAAAATAATAAGTAAACTTAGTAAATAATAAGTATAATAAAATTTAGTAATAATAGCCATAACCATTTCCGACGGATCCTATGCTGTGATGGGTTTTTCTTAGTTTAGCAGGTTTCCTAATAGTACTTTATAGCCTAAGTACCATTAGGACAGACCTGCATGAGCCACCATTAAAAATATGTCACGACCCGCTCCCGAATAATCGAATACGAGTCGGACACGCCCAGCCTTCGTTGGTAGACACAAAGAAGTAAGCTTTACAATTCTAAGAAAAACTCTAAGTGATAAGATAAAATATAACATCATAGCATCTATAATGTCCCAGAGAATTGCTACACTACTAGTCATTATTACAACTTTATAAGATATAATAACGGAGACGAATCTGGTAACATGAATAAAAGTAACAACTATGAAATCCTCTCAATACAATATCCCGAAGTAAAGTCTCTAAACAAATCTAAGAAATAAACCAAGGCTAGATACCTGCATTTCCTAAGTCATGAGTAGTATCACCTTCTCAGCTATGGCTTCGGGCTCTGGCCCATAAAAGATTGCACGAGATCCTCAAGTTCACCTGCAACATATCCAGTCAGGAGTGGAGCAAAGTACAATCTACAATAATGAAACAAGTACATCATGTGAACTAGTAAAGCGACAATGAAACATGATGAACATGAAACTGTAAATACATAATCTACCAGATTGAAAATGAGACATGTAGCAAAAGATCCTGACATGTGATTTGATTTGAAATAGCTACTAGAATATGTGACCGGCTGGGGAAAGATCATGAAGCACAAGTAATGGTACGGCTTAGAATCCCACATACATAATCATGAAGCACAAGTAATGGTATGGCTTAGAATCCCACGTGCATGATGTGAGACGCAATGTCCTAGGTTGGGCTTTGATCACATACCTGTAGTATTTCCCCCCCCCCCCCCCAGATACCAGTAAATATCATGAACCAGAGTATAATACCATGTCGTGTAACAATTTGTACCCAATATGAAAAAGAATATGACATGAAGTAAATGAGTCAAAATCATAGAAGTACTTGCCATGCTTTGGAAGATCGAGACTAGAAAATTATAAATCTCTATGTACACCTAAATTAAGGTACAAATTGGTTAGGTTCTAAACAATGTCAATTGACTAATATTGCTAACAAGTTAACTCTACCTATAACTAACTAGTCAAATAATACTAACAAATTACTACTAACTATTCACATACTCTAGTTAATTATAAAATAGAATATATATATATATATATATATATATATATATATATATATATATATATTACAAAATAGTTGTATATAATCTTTAACAATTGATTAAGATATGGCTACTAATTTTTAACCAAATCTATTTATTTATACAAGCAAAATAACAAGGCTAAATTATAACTTGATACCCACTACTATTTGAGTTTCTCATTGAAATAAAATACAATACCTAAACTACCCTCATCTTCCCCAAATCCTACATTTGCTGCTATATCCCAGCACCCCGCCGCGCACCCTCCGTACCACGCCACCACGACACCCCTGCCCCCTGCACTGCAGCCGCGCCCTACAGCCCCGGTGCGCCCACCCGTGTCCCACCGCGACCTCTGTTGTTTCTCCCTGCGGCGGCTGCTACTGATGCCCCTTACCCTTTACCCCAACCCCCCCACTCCACCCCATGCCGCCCTGCCCCTTCCACCGTCGTCACCCTACAGTCGCGCCCCCATCCGACCCGGCCTCCTCCTCTCCCTCATCTCCAACCCTACTGCCACTGCTGTGCCTGCGCGCTATTGTCGTGCCGCCGCGTGCTGCTATCGCGCACTGCTGTCGCGCCGTCGCCGCTGCTACCGTTGCTACTGTTGTGTCGTTGCTGCTGTTGTGCTATTGCTGCATCATCGAAAGAGGGGTGGTTGTCGTTGCCGGAGATGGAGGGGACTCTGCCGGAGAAGATGAGGGGGAAAGAATGAAGGAGGGTATTTTTGACATTTGTCATCTTAGGTGAACACCAGTTGACAGAAAATTGGGGAGGGTATTAAGTTAATACCTATCAAAGTTCAGGATATCAAGTTGAAGATTCAAAATAGTTGAGGGTATCAAGTTGTAATTTAGCCAAATAACAATTATATAATATTTAGAATATTTGTAGCCAAATTATTATTAAGAAATTATAATGATAAACTGGCAATAATAATCCGGAGGGGTCTTATACATGCAGTGCGCACTCGTACCTCTGGGAGACGTGATGCGACCTTCGAGCAGATCTTGATGGAGGCACAGATTACAGAGGAGGACTTCGGCCTCAAGCCGAAGAGGGGCAGTGATGCTCTTGGAGCTAGCTCGAGTGCAGGGACAGCGAAGCTCCCATATTTCCAGCAGAGGCAGTTTCAGCAGCAGCAGCCTCAGTTACAGTTTCAGCAGGCACCGGCGCGTGCCCAGCAGCACCAGGGTCAGGGTCAGAGGCCGGCTACACAGTGCACCTTCTGCGGGAAACCAGGGCATACTAGAGAGGCTTGTAGGAAGAGGTTGGGCGTCTGCTTATACTGTGGGGCGCCCGATCACCAGCTGAAGGATTGCCGTCTTCGGAGAGTCCGAGGAGGCCAGGACAGAGCGCCGCAGGCCAGAGGACCAGCAGTTCAGCAGAGAGGTCCTTCACTTCAGCCCCAGCAGCAGCGCTTTACACAGCACCAGAGGGGAGCCCTTGTGGGCAGAGTGTTCGCCTTGACAGTCGAGGAGGAGGCAGAGCCAGTGGGTGACGTTGTGGCAGGTCACGTTCTTCTTGATTCATTCCCTGCTTTTGACTTGTTTGATTCCGGTGTCACTCATAGTTTTGTGTATGTTTTCTTTGCTCTGAGACACAACATTATTGTTGAACCCTTGGGTAGTACTTGCAAGATATTGACCGGGGGAGGCATCATCCTGGTTAACAATATCTGCAAGGGGCGAAGAGTTACTGTAGGAGGCCAGGATTTGGGTGCGTATTTGCTCGTAATGCCCCTTCCGAGGTACGATGTAGTACTCGGAATGGATTGGTTGAGCATGCACCATGCTAGTATAGACTGTAGAGGAGGTAGGGTTCTGTTTAGGCTGCCGGGAGAGCCAGAGATTGTGTTTGCCAGAGGAGCAGCTGAGCCGGAAGATGGGTTCTGTGGAGCTTTGTTGGCGGGGCAGGCATTGCCGCATCCATTGATAGCTGATTTCATGGATGTTTTTCCCGAGGAGTTGCCTGGGATGCCGCCAGATAGAGACATTGTGTTCTCTATAGACTTAGTGCCAGGCCCTGAGCCTATCTCACAGCACGTCTATAGGGTCAACAACAGCGAGTTGGCAGAGCTGAAGAAGCAGGTCGACGAGCTGCAGGACAAGGGATTCATCAGATCCAGTTCATCACCTTGGAGAGCGCCAGTCCTGTTTGTACCGAAGAAGGATGGTACGATGCGCATGTGTATCAATTACAGGGCGCTCAACAATCTTACTATCAAGAACAAGTATCCATTGCCGAGGATTGACGACTTGTTCGATCAGTTAAGCGGTGCCAAGGTGTTTTCGAAGATAGATCTGAGGTCCGACTATCATCAGCTGAAGGTGAAGAAGGAAGACGTTCCGAAGACAGCTTTTCGGACTCGGTACGGCCAGTACGAGTTCACTGTGATGCCATTTGGGTTGACCAACGCCCCAGCTGTGTTCATGAACTTGATGAACAAGGTATTCCATCAGTACCTTGACAAGTTCGTGGTGGTCTTCATAGACGACATCCTGGTCTACTCAAAGATGTCGGAGGAGCACGAGGAGCATCTGAGGATTGTGCTCAAGACACTGAGAAAGGAGCAGTTGTACGGGAAGCTGTCGAAGTGTGAGTTCTTCCTGGACCAGGTCGAGTTCTTGGGTCATGTTGTGACCGAGCACGGGATCTCAGTAGACCAGAAGAAGATTGCTGCGTTGGAGTCTTGGTCTACACCCAGTTCAGTTGCCGAGATTCGAAGCTTTCTGGGATTGGCGGGCTACTATCGGAAGTTCGTCCAGGATTTCTCGCAGATCGCGGAGCCGATGACTAGACTCACCAGGAAGGACGTGGAGTTCGCCTGGACTGAGGAGTGTCAGGACGCCTTCGATGAGCTGAAGAAGAGGTTAACATCAGCTCCTATCTTGACATTACCGTCTGGGACCGGTGGTTTCTCGATTTACAGCGACGCTTCTGGTCGGGGTCTGGGTTGTGTACTTCAGCAGCACGGGAAGGTGATTGCCTATGAATCTAGGCAGTTACGTCCTCATGAGAAGAACTACCCAACTCACGATCTGGAGTTAGCCGCTGTTATCTTTGCCCTAAAATTATAGAAGCACTATCTGTATGGAGAGCGGGTTAAGATCTTCACTGATCACAAGAGCTTGAAGTACGTGTTCACACAGAAGGAGCTGAACATGCGACAGAGACGTTGGCTCGAGCTGATGAAGGACTTCGATATCGCCTTGCAGTACCATCCAGGAAAGGCCAACGTAGTTGCAGATGCCTTGAACAGGTATCTAGTAGCTATGTATCTGACATCAGATCGTCATTTTTTGGCTGACCTGGACAGTTTGGGAATCGAGGTGATTATTCCGGGCATGGAGGTGGAGATGTGGGGTTTACAGATTCAGTCTGAGTTGATGGACAGGGTCAGATCAGCACAGTATGATGATGTTGCCCTGAGGAGCATCAGGGAGCAGGTACGGGCAGGGTTGCTCGACGACTTCTCTATTGCCGAAGATGGGTCGCTGCGGCACGGTGCTAGACTGTACGTTCCGAGTGGGGAGCTTCGGGAGGAGGTTCTTCAGGAGGCACATCGCTCTCAGTACTCTATGCATCCTGGTGCCAACAAGATGTATAGAGATCTGAGGGAGCACGTTTGGTGGTACGGCATAAAGCGCGAGGTGGCTCAGTTTGTATCTCGCTGGTTGGTTTGTCAGCAAGTGAAGGCCGAAAGGCAGAGGCCTGGTGTATTGCTACAGCCACTACCCATTCCTGAGTGGAAGTGTGAGCACATCACCATGGACTTTGTGTCCGGACTTCCGCGATCTCCAGGAGGAAAAGACGCGATTTGGGTCATAGTTGATAGATTGACCAAATCAGCCCACTTTTTGCCTTTCAAGGTGGGGATGTCTACGGAGAGGTTGGCAGAGCTGTATGTTCGTCAGATCGTGCGATTGCATGGGATTCCTGTGAGCATAGTTTCAGATCGGGATAGTCGTTTCACTTCCCACTTCTGGAGGAGTTTGCAGGCTAGCTTGGACACCTCGCTCAAGTTTAGTACCGCTTATCACCCCCAGACAGACGGGCAGTCGGAGAGGACTATCCAGACCTTGGAGAATATGCTTCGTACGTGTGTGCTAGATCTCGGGGGTTCTTGGGAGGATCATCTTCACCTGGTAGAGTTTGCTTACAACAACAGCTATCAGGCCAGTATAGAGATGACGCCATTCAAGGCTCTATACGGACGGAGATGCCATACTCCCTTGTCATGGGACGATGTTGGCGAGAGAGTGCTACTTGGACCGGAGATGGTAGTGGATGCAGCTGAGAAGGTCAGGTTGATTAGAGACAGACTTCGGATGGCTCAGGATAGGCAGCGGCATTGGACCGATAGCCACCGGAGACCGTTAGAGTTCGAGGTTAGTTTCAGTTCCTGTTTGTGATGCTTGTGATTTTGTTTGTCCTGTGTGCTGAGTTTGTTTTATGTCTAGGCTGGTACTTTGGTGTTCCTGAAGATTTCTTCGACACGGGGCACGATTCGCTTTGGTGGAGGCGGGAAGCTTAGTCCGCGCTACATCGGACCTTTCACCATCCTTGAGAGGGTCGGTGCAGTGGCTTATCGGCTAGACTTGCCGCCTACGCTAGAGGGGGTACACAATGTGTTCCATGTGTCGCAGCTGAGACGGTACGTGGCGGATCCCAGCCATGTATTGGACCATTCAGCGATCGAGGTGGGGCCTACTCTTCACTTTCCAGAGCAGCCAGTGGAGATTCTGGATCGTAGGGAGAAGGTGCTCCGGAACCAGGTTATACCCTTGGTTCGTGTTGCATGGAGGCATCACTCTCCAGATGAGTCTACCTGGGAGAGAGAGGACGACATGCGGGAGCGTTTTTCTTATCTCTTCGAGCCCTGAGGTATAATTTTGTTTCTGCATGTGTTTCAGTGTGTGTTGTTTTAATTTTGAGGACAAATTTTTTTTAAGGTGGATAAATTTGTCACCCCCAGTTTCCATGAACAGGGGTATTTTGGTAATTTTCTACTTTAAAATTATTTTGGAATTATTTATTTATTTATTGAATTATTTTGGAGTTATTTGAGTCGGGTTCGAATTTCAACTCAATCCGACTTGTATTGGGGACCCGGGGTAGTGTTGACTCTAGTGGGGCCCACACACTAGTTAGCCATGGCTCACATGTTAGTTATTTTAGTTAGTGACTAGGCTAATTTATTTTGGTTAGGATTATTTGGATTAGTGTTTTAGGAATGACTAAACTAGCCTCAACTTAACCCCTTTCCAATATATTAGCAAATAGATTAGTGTAGGGGCTTTCTTGACTTTTCACAATAGGACAAAACCCTCCCCATGGCTGGCCACTTCAAGTGGATAGGACTTAGCCATTCAACATTATCCACCCTTCCATTCTCTCTCTTGTTCTTTCCCAAATTGATTTAAGAGCAAATCCCTAATTATTCCTCCACCAAATCCTTCCATTTTCTTACCCAATCTTCTTCCTTCCTTCTCCATTCAAGCCAAGGAGGAAGCTACTCAAGTTTGGGAGGAGTCAGAGCTCGTTCATGTCCATTCGGGGTTCCTACGTGTCGGTGGCGCATTAGGAAGCTTTTTCTTCGATCTGAATCACCGGGAGGTATAAATCCCTTCTCCTTCTTATTTCTCTCATGCATTAGGATGGTTTTGACCCATAGGAATGACCCCCATGGTTTTGTGTCCATTTGTGTCCTTTCCGTGTTCATTTGGACACTTGTAGAGGTATCATATGTGTAGGATCGTGTCCTAATGGGAAAAAAACCCCTATTTGGACACATGTGGAATTATTTGTGTATTGATTTAATGTTGTTCTAACTTTTATTTCAGATTTTCTATGTGTTTAGGAATGAGTTTTCCTATGTATCATATTGTATCATATTATCTAATATCTATATATGTATATATATGGTGATATATATATATATATATATATATATATATATATATATATATATATATATATATATATATATATATATATATATATATTATATATATATATATATATATATATATATATATATATATATATATATATATATATATATATATATATATATATATATATATTATATAATATATATAATATATATATAAAAATATATATATATATATATATATATATATATATATATATATATATATAATATATAATATATATATAAAAATATATATATATATATATATATATATATATATATATATATTATGGCTTATGTATATACGTGGATATATATTATGGTGGGTGGTGTGATACTTTGTGTTTGGTTGTGGGTGGTAGGTTCGGCCAAGTAGTAGAGAGTGTGTGTAGGTGAGGTGTTTGAGTGTGGGTACTAGAGAGATGTGGAGAGTGGTTTGTGAGTGATTATAAAGGAGGGGAACACCCATTTAACCCAGCTACAATCAGCCAATACTGCTGCCATATTTCAGTCCCCTTGGACTGTCCAAAACAGTCCAGTTTTGTACCTATCTTGGATGTCCATGTAACCCCCACTTTGCTGTCCCCTAACAGCCTACAGATGGCTGTCCATGTATCGCATATGGCTGCCACTTAGCTTCACATTTTAGTCCCCTTGGACTGTCACAAACCAGTCCATGTAAAACATCTAAGTGACTGTCCATAACAGCCCACTTGTGGCTGTCCCTTGTTAGCCTTTATCAGTCCAGTTTTGGCCTAGTTGGCTGTCCCCATTTGTCCAAATATATACAAACCCATCCATATGGCTGTCATTTGTATCCCATAACCACCCTAAATTTCAGTCCAAATGACACCCAATATCAGTCCTCATTTCCCCTAAAATCAGTCCTAATACCACTCCATGTCAGTCCACTATTTGAGCTTTGAGTTGTGTGTGTGTGTGTGAGAGCCTAGTGTGTGTAGTTAGTGGCCTATAGGTTAGCCTATGTGTAAACTAATAGGAAACCTATAGGAAAGCCTATGTGAGTGTGATATATGTGAGTGTTGTGTGGGTGAGTGCTAGAGTGATGTGAGAATGAGATATGATATGGTAAGGTAATGGTAAGGGTAATATAGGTTTTACCTACAAATAGGGTATTTGAGTCTAGAGTCTAAGATAGGGTTAGAACTTGATTTCCTTGGTTGGTTATGATCAAATATAGTGCTCATAGACTAGTTTTGACGTCGGTTGACCATTTTGACCAAAAGTCAACAAAAGTCAACCGAGAGTCAAACTTAGTCTTTAAGCGACTAGATTTGACCGAAACCAAACCAGAGTTGACCAGTTGACTGAAAGTCAACAGTTGGTCAACATTAGACTAGTTTGACCTAGGATTGACCTAGAGTTGACCAGAGTTGACCAGGGCTGACCAGTTGACCAAAAGTCAACTGTAAGTCAACCTTTGACCCCGTTTGACCTAGTTTGACTTGGATCGACTCCCAGTAACCTAGTATGACCTAGTATGAACCAGTATGACCTAGTATGACTCAGTATGACCTAGATTGACCTAGTTTTGACTTACACTTGCATTCATGACTTGAATTAGTTTCCTTTTTCAGTATAAAACCCTGTTTAACTCATAGTATCTCATTTTAGGTCTGTGATTTACTCTGAGCGTCTGTTCACCTTATCAGCTCAGGACCACAGGCGAGTACATTCACTGATAGTTTTTATTGTCTTGATATCTACTATATCCGATTTAGTTGTAGTATTTTACATGATTTCCGACACGACGGTTCACGGACTAGTATACGTCGGATCCTGTCATGAGATGTTATTCCTGGACTTTCTTGGTATATGGGTATGTGATATTTCTGTGTTTCCTGTACTTATATAGACATTGATTTGGGAGTGGACTGGCCCCCTGCTCTCGAACCATGTGTCATGACGTGCCATGTCCGGATCCGTGATACTATTCGGGGATGGGGGAATTATTAGGAGTTATGTGATCAAAGCCTCCCTGTAACTATTTTGCTAGCGCCACCCTCACCTCACGTAGGGTGTAGCAGATACCCCGTGTGCCAGTTATCCAGGTTGGACGGCATGACTCTCTGTTGAGGACACCGCGGATTGCCGGGCCAAGTGGATAACTCTACTTTGACTCCCTAGCCGATCACATAACGCTCTAATAGTTCAAATTACATTTTACATTTATTATTGTATCTTATATTCAGTTCAGCTTTACTTTCTGTACTTCTCACCATGCCATGATTTCGTTTACTCACATGCTCTACCTGCCTTTATACTGCACCATGATTTGAGACTAAGTTCTGTTCGAAGGAAGAGTTACAACTCCGGTCCTTGTTTGGTTTAAGGGTTGTAACTCGACTTTCGAATGGTTCCCAAGTCATCTATATCTTTGTCTTGCATTTTATTATACTGTCTCTTATAGTATTTGTCAATTCACATGGAACTGATGTTGGTGTTTGTACTTGCTCATTTTCCTGACAGGATACCATTGACAATTTTACAGATGATTCAGAGGCTGATTGCCCGACCTACTATAGGGACGGGTTAGATGGATTAGACTTGGACCGTGGCTTGATAGTCGAGCTACTAGACTTTGCTCACCCTGAGTAGCATAGTTTAGTTAGGTTTGCCTGGCCTGCGAGCCAGCTAGTACTTTTCAGATTGTAGCACTATATTATATTCTTTACTCTGTGACTTTGTGTTTAGCATTGGACTTGTGTGGATTCGAACTTATTTCCTGCTTTTATCTATCCTATGTTCCTTCCATGCTATCTACCTTAGTTTTGTTTATGTGATTGAGACTGTATTGCTATGTCACCTCCATTCGGAGTGTATATACTGTACAGGTACATTTATCTATTTTAGTCGTAGTATTTACAGACCCTATATACAGCGTTCTACCGCCGATTCTGCGGCGTAGGCTGGACGTACCCACGTCTCGTGCCCTTACTCTAGGGTGCGGGTCGTGACAGTATTAAGTTAATACCTATCAAAGTTCAGAGTATCAAGTTGAACATTCAAAATAGTTGAGGGTATCAAGTTGTAATTTAGCCAAATAACAATTATATAATATTTAGAATATTTGTAGCCAAATTATTATTAAGAAATTGTAATGATAAACTGGCAATAATAATCAGCAATATTATTATTATACCAAAAATTATTAAATATTAGTTACTACTCATAATAGCAAATAACATGAACTATAACATAAAATTTATAAGAGTGGTAAAAGCCAGCCCACACTCCCTGGTACTCGGGCTCAGCCAACACCAATAACAGTATAAACTCAGCTCAACCCTCAATTCCATTTTTAATCTATTTCTCCCCAACTGGCCCAAATTGGTCCATCCCAGACTCTATTAACTGCTATTGCTAATTTTCTTTTTCCTTCTATTTCCTTCCCTGAACCGCTCAGCCCACGAATTACTGAACCCAACTCGGCCCACCTTATCTCCTCTTAACCCTAACTCAATAACATCCTTCAGTCCCTCTCCTTACTTATTCTCTCAGGCGCACAGATCCTCACACTCATCTTCTTTCCTATCTGTTCGAAACCCTAACCCTAAATATTTCTCTTCTTCATCTCCTCCACAGCCGCACAAGCTCCACCACTTCCTCTCTCTTTTTGCCCATTTCCTTCTTACCAGCATCACACAAGAGTCCCTAAACTACTCGTCTTCCTCCTCCATCCTGCTTCAATGAACCCTAACCCTAGATTCTATTCTCCCCTTGCCACACTCCATCATCTTCTTTACTTCTCCCTTCCTTAGCCGCAAGGAAAAGAAATAAAACCCTACGTTTTCTCCCAAATACAACCCTAGCTCCCTCTCTTCTTTTCCAGACTTCATCTCTAAATACAAATCCTAGAAACAAGAAAGAAGGGGGTCGAGTAGATTGAGTCGAAACTCACCTCGGTGGTGGATCTGCGGCGAGCCAAGGCGAGGACGTCGACCTCCGACGGATCTGAGCTTTGTGCTGGCTTCTAGGCTCCTCGACGACGTCGACGAACTTTGACGGCTCGATCTACGAGATGACAGTAGCATAGTCTTCAAGAAGGCGGCATTGTCTTCGAGACTGGCATACTCAATCTTAAAGGTGACGCACATCAATCGAGTTCGACGGCCTCGATTAGGGTGGTGATGGCCGAATCGGTCGGCTAATCTACGGCGGGGCGGCTCGATTCGAGGAGATTCGTAGCTGATATGGGCACAATAGTGACGCTGCGACGTGTCGTCGTCTCCGGTGAGGCAGTGGTGCTCGTGGCGGCCTGGTCGTCTGGGCGAGGGGATTTGGCGAGTGGTGGTGGTGCACTCAGGTGAGCAATGGTGTTTTATGGGATGTTTAATGGTGGTTGAGGTGGTGATGAAAACTGGTGAGGGCTGGGTCGTCATCGATCAGTGGTGCAGCGCGATCGGACACGACGACGGCATCTCGACAGACAACGGCGATCTGCAACGAAATCCATGGCGGCTCGTGGTGGCTCTCGGCCGGAGCAGCATAGAACAGTGAAGAACAGTGACAAATGGAAATTGTTGTCAGAAAAACTAATAAAATAATAATAGCTACCCCATTATTTATAATAAAATAATTAGTGTGCTTCCCAAGTTAGCTTTAGTGGCACTGCCAGTAAATAGTAACAAATCTGGAGGCATTAGTAAAAATCAATAACTAACCTATAACTAACCTGATAACTAATTAGTTAATTGATAACTAATTATAGGATTGGTTACCAACTAATCAATACTATAACTAACTAGAAAATTTACATTAATTCTTCTATAGAATAGGTAGGACAAAGCCCACAATCCAAAGCCCAAGGCTTTGGTAGGCTTAATAGAAAAGTCCACTAGTATAAATTCAGCTCAAAATAATCAGAATCATAATTAATTATAATAGTAATCAAAATTAACTAATAACTAATTAAAACAGAAATAATAATCAGGATTTAATCAAAACCAGAATTAATAAATAATTAAAACATGATTAATTGTTAAAGTTACTAAAATAGAATTAAGCTTACAAAATTGAATTAACTGTTGTAAACATTAGATACAAAACCAAGTTCTATTAAAATGATACTTTTCAAAAATTGAAAAATTCAAGAAGTGATTCAAAAATTTACAAAAAAAATGGATTTAGGGAGTTACAAGTCCACTCTAATCGACCATGTCCTGTTCCTTTCCAGGTACCCTCCTCTTGTCAATACAAGCCTAATTTTGCTCTGCCATCCCTCTAGGAAGAGATGAGCCTGCTCTAACTAACAACCTTTGTCTCAAGCTTCCTTTATCACAACTTTGTTTTCGTCACCACTAATATCCTCCCTTTGCCACCATGACCTCCAACATAATATTTGTTCCCATTTGTAATTGCGCCTCACTTGACTTCTTTTATAATCTTTCATGACCACTTATCTTCCAACCCTATCCACTTTTCTTGCCATGCACCACCTATATATCGAATATCCAAACTCGACTTAACTCAAATACAAACTCAACCTACCAGACTCATATATTCATTATACATGAATCCCATTGCAATATAACCCAAAGCCATTATCATATTTCATGCTCAAATGCAATTCACTAATTGCATGTGTGCATGAACTTGAATATGAATCTACTCCCGTACCTGCATGCTAAATCATATCAGATTTTATACCCATGATTTCTACCTATCTAAACCTTATACCATAATGGTTGAGATCACCATCATCATGCCTTCATTTTTATTCCAATATATTACATTTTGTCGATGTCATTAACAATAGTTGTCTCCCTAGTGAATTATTGCTCCTTCTTTTGTTATTTTATTATATTCTTAGGCCCACATTTCGATCATATTCGTCTACTTGTTCATCATGTATATTCTTTTTGAATTTGTATGACGAAGACCATTATTGTGTTCAGGGCCTATTAGTGTTGCACCTAGTCAAGCTATTGCCTCTTTTGTATCTATATTGCGAGTACCCCCAAATACCCTAGGATTTGACAAGCTTCATTTCATTGTCGACTTTTTGCGTCATGCTCATTGATAGTACAATTATTATCTATTCCGATAATTTCATACAGAGCATTAAAATTTTTATATATTACAATGAAAGCACAACTTTTGATGAAATTCCTAAGAGAGCATGAGAACGCCCTTAGGATGGGCATTAGTGCCTTTTCCATAATTTTTAAACGTTTTTTCCCTTCCGTTACTTACTCCGTTAGCCGTTTAGGGAAGGAAAAAAATAATAAGAGGAGAACGCCCTTAGGAAGGGCATTTTCTTATGAAAATGCCCTTCCTATGGGCGTTCCCCTCTTCTTCTTCTTTTTCGCTTCATTCCAGTATAGTTGGATGGGATTCATAAATGATGATGGGATAGGTAATATAGGGTACTGGTTGAAAGGGTTAAATAGGGTAGCTAACATTAACTTCCTATGATATAGGATAGTTAACGTTCACTTACTAGCTAACGGATAGTTTGAAACGGTAAATTATTCATCTTATAAAGTAATCCCCGGAAGAAGAAGAAGAGGCTCCCATTCACTTCTTCTTTTCTTCCATTTCTTCTTTATCTTTTTACAGAAGCTCTTCAGTTCAGAAGCTGCCCTCTCAACCTATTCTTCAGTTCAGAAGCTGCTCTCAACCTTCATTTTTAGCATCCATAAGCTGCAAGTTTGTGATAATTGATCAAAATTTAACATTAATTTGCTACCATGGAGGTATGCTAGATGGATTATCTTATTATGGAGGTAGTACTCATCTTATTTCTACTTATTATAATATTACATTAGCTAGTATACGTAATATTATTAGTGATCGTTTTTTTATTAGTTATGATTTTACAATAAGGTGGTTTTTTACAGATACTTTTTTAGTAGTAGATAGTGAAGAAGCATGGAATTTTGTTGTTCAAAATTGTTTAGGTTCATCTTGTATTAAAATTTATATTAATCCCTCAGTATCAAATACTAGCACAAATATCATTTCTAGTAGTCAACCTTTCTGTAATAACCAAGATCAATTTGGTGCCGGTCCTAGCGTTATAAGCCAAATTGAAGAGAACGTTGACATTAAAAATAGGGATGTTGACGATGAAAATAGTGATGATTTAATTAAAGATTTAGATTATTATTTGTCAAATGATGATATTTTAGATACTTCCACTTCCAAATTATTTTTTTATAAATCATTTAATTCTCTTTATGAATTAGAAATTTTATTAGTGACCTAGCAATTAGATATAATTTTAGTTGTTCATCTAAACATAATAATTCCCATAGAATTGTATATACTTGTGATTCTTCAAATTGTTGTTGGAGAGTATATGCTAGAGCCGTCGGCGACAGCAATACTTTTGAAATTCGTACATTTGAAGCCAGGCATTCATGTTCAGGTGGATTTACAGGAGGACATCATCCACTAGCTACTACCGTATGGGTAAGAAATAAAATAATTGCTAAAATCAGAGATGACAACTCCTATTGTCCAGCACACATTGTGCGTGATATACTTAGAGATCATCGTTTGCATATTACATATTCCAAAGCTTGGAGAGCTAAGGAACTTGCATTATTTGAAATTAACGGTAGTTACGTTGATGCATACGGTAGTCTTGATAAATATGGATTTACAATTATGGAAACCAATCCCGGAAGCAAATGTTTTCTAAAAACGGTAGGAAATAATATATTTCAAAGGATTTTTATTTGTTTCAAAGCTTGTATGGATGGTTTTTTAAGTGGTTGTTTACTGGTTATTAGTATTGATGCTACTTTTCCTACATCTTGATATCAAGGTAATTTATTTGTTACTTGTGCTCACGATCCAAACTACTAATTATATCCCATTGCTTATATGTTGTTGAAAAAGAAAATACTGATTCATGGACATGGTTTTTAAACTGTTTGAAAATGTCTTTTGAAAGTTTTTTGAACGATAGGATAGTATTTCATTTATGTCAGATAAGCAGAAAGGATTAATTCGCGGAATGCAAGAATTTTTTCCAAACTCTCCCCATTTTTTTTGTATTCAACATTTCAAACAAAATATGAAAGATCATTTTTCGGGTTCGGGTTCGTGAAAACTAATATCTAGAATTGTTAGATAAACTTGCCCGATCTTATAATGAGGTTGATGTGAATGATCACTACTAAAATCTGCTTAATTGGTGACGTAAATTTAGCGACGTTACAAAAACGTCGCTAAATTGTGGACATTAGCGACGTATAAATAAAACGTCGGTAACCGTCGCAACTAGCGACGCAAATAGCGACGTGACAACGACGTATACTAGTTACGTGAGCTAGTCGTCGCGAAACGTCGCTACAACGTCGCTAATTGCGACTGATTTAGCGACGTTAATAATAACGTCGCTAAATTTCTAACTAAATTAAATCCCACACCCCCAGATTCATTTTTCCCCATCCATTTTACTCTCTCACTCTCTTCCTCCGGCGCTCTCGCTCTCACTCTCTCCGGCGACTTTACTCTCTCCGGCAACTTCACTCTCTCCGGCGACTCTCCTCTGGTACGTGACTCCCTCTCTCTCTCTCTCTTTATTGTTGGTGGTTGGGGGGTGCTGGTGGCTCGGGGGGAGGGGTAGGGGGGTGCGGGGGTTGGGGGTGAAGAATGGTTGGGGGGTGGGGCAGGGGGTGAGGGCGGCTGGGGGTGAGGAGGGGGGCTGGGAGAAGGGGAGGGTTAGGGTTCGGGTTAGGGGGAGGGACGGGGGGGGTGAGGGCGGGGGGGCTTGGAAGGGGAGGTGGGGATGGTGGGGGAGGGGTTGGGGATAGGATTAGGGTTAGGGGTGGTGTAGGGGTTGGGGGGGCTGGGGAGGGGAGGGGGGCTGGTGGGGGAGGGGTTAGGGATAGGGTTCGAGTTAGGGTTAGGGGTGGTGTATGGGGGAGAGGAGGTAGGGGTGCAGGGGGGGCTGGGTCAAGGGTACCGATAGTGCCAAAAAAACTGATAATTTAGTAATAGTTATTTATTTTCCGACACCGAAAAATGTGATACTCCGATTCGAAACCACGTACCGATAGTGCCGATATTTGTAACACGTAGTTTTGTTGGTTGGTTAATTTATAACACGATAGTGCCGATATTTGTAACACGTACAGATAGTGCTGATATTTGTAACACGTAGTTTCCTTGATCCCGATACTCATAGGAATGGTCCCGAGTCACGGCCGTAGTATGTATTATATTTGTTTTAGTTTGTAGTATATTCGTTTTAGTTTTGAAGTTTATTCGTTTTAGTATGTAGTATGTAGTAGGAATGGTCCCGACTCATAGGAATGGTCCCGAGTCACGGCCGTAGTATATAGTATGTAGTATATTCGTTTTAGTTTTGAAGTTTATTCATATTTGCAGATATCTAGAAATGGCTATATCCATATATCTGCTAGACCGTTCGTGGATGTACAACCGCATTCGAGATGACAGGTGCGGTGTGCGAGATGAATACATCGCCGGAGTAGAACAATTCCTCCAATTCGTGAAGGCGTTTCCTCAATCCATGGACGGCATGGACATTAAGTGCCCGTGTGCAAAATGTCAGAACATGAAGTTTTAACCAGAATTGGATGTGACGTATCATTTATACACAAAGGGTTTCCTTCCGAATTACTACCAATGGACCGCACACGGAGAGCTTGTACCTTTAGCATTCCAAGCGGAGCCTTATGTGGAGCCTTATGTGGAGCCTTTTGTGGAGCCTTATATGAATATCCACAACCGAACTGGTGTCGACAACGAGTACGTGAACATGGTCTTCGACGTTGCGGGGCCTAGTTTCGATCCATACAATCGTGACGCAGCTGAGGAGGCACCGAATGCCGATGCCGCGAAGTTCATGGAGTTGCTGGAGAATACAAGGACTCCTTTATACCCTGGCTGTGAGGACCATTCACCGTTAGAGGTGATCACTCGGCTTTTGAGCATAAAGTCTGACTTTAACATGTCCCAAGAATGCTACAATAGAGTGCTCGAGTTGATTACCGATATCTTGCCGGAGGGTGCCAAGTTACTGAAAGACTTCTACCGCTCTAAGAGGATGGTGAGATCTCTCTGGATGGGATACGACAAGATCGATTGCTGTCAGAATGGATGCTTGCTTTACTACAAAGATCACAAGGATGCAGAAGTGTGCGGATTCTGTGGTGCTGATCGCTACAAGCCAACTGCTGTAAGCAAGTCTAGAAGACCGACTGCTTTAATGCACTACTTGCCGTTGATGGTTTCAGGTTCAAGTCAACAAATGCTCGAATAAGAGACGACTTCTTGGATTTGGATTCTACGAAGAATAGTTGTTTGTGCATAAAATCTTCAAACTACAAAGACGTCGACCCAGGCAATGACTTCTTTGGCGTCTTACGGGAGATTATGGAACTGACATATAATTATGCTATAGAACCTTGTAAGATCGTCTTGTTCAGATGTGACTGGTTCGATCCGATCCAGGGTCGAGGTTGGAGAGTTGACAAACATGGTCTTGTTGACATAAATTATCGTCGTCGATATCAAGCTTATGAGTCGTTTGTTCTAGCAAGCCAGGCTCAGCTAGTTTACTTTACCAGCTATCCAAAACGAGGAACCGGGAGATCGGATTGGTGGGCAGTCTGTAAGACTAAAGCTCGAAATACCTTCGATGTCGACGAGATAGCTTATCAGGAAGACGAACTACCTCTTATTACAAATATTGTCGATGTGGACTCAACAGAAGTTTTTCATGACATGTTTCATCAATTGGAAGAGGTAGAAGTATCAGAAGAGGAAGAGAAAGTTGATAGAAGTGAAGAGGAAGAGGAAGAGGAATCAGAACAAGATAAATTTTCAGAAGAGGATTGAATATGTTTAATTTTCAGATGTAGTATGGTTTACTTTTATTTTTTTCAGATGTAGTATGGTTTACTTTTGTTTTAGCGACGTTAATAAGCGACATTTTCAGATGTAGTATGGTTTACTTTTATTTTTTTCAGATATAGTATGGTTTATAGTATGGTATACTTTTATTTTTTTAAGATGTAGTATGGTATACTTCTGTATTTTTTCAGATATGGCTCGACGTGGATCATTTGGTTCCGGTGCTGGTGGGAGTCGACGACCCCGACCGTTTCCCTCTACCACTCCTACCGACTCCTCATCCCCCCGTACTCCAGTATACACTAGCGGTCTAGTCGCCGGCAGTGCCTCTATACCCGGCTCTAGTAGTTCGAGGCTAGGGCCTTCTTCTTCTACGCAGCCAGTAACGTCGAGTATTCCAGAGGTCGACCCCACTATTGAGGAGCAGGCCGAGGCCGAGGCCCACGTCGAGGTCGAGGGCGATGGCGAGGACGAGGCCGAGAGCAGAGGCAGGGGCAGGGGCAGGGGCAGGGGGCGGGGCAGGGGCATAGTGCAGCTCCCATTTGAGACAGATCCTTCGTGTCGCCCGGAGGGGGATCTGAGGTTGGAGATTTGGGACTGTACTCGAACCAGGCGGTAAGTAAAATTGTTGCATTTAATTTGTTTAAATTTATTATAAGCTTGTTTAATAAATTTTAATTTCTATTTTACAGGTATTAACCCTCCTCCGTATACCGGTCGCTGGGTACATTCCTGCGACAGAACTACGGGGGGCCCTGGATCAACTGGAGGGATGTCCCGGCCGACAGGAAGGCCTTCTGGTTTGAGCACTTTTCGGAACGTAAAAGTTTATTTCCTTTTAACATTTAGTATATTATGTTATGACTTATGTACATCTATGATTTTTTTAGCGGACTTACTTCTTCCCTCCCCACCGCGTCGTTGCTGTCGAGGCTATATTTTTCGGCATCGCCAGCAAGCTCATTAGGGACGCGATCCTCGACCAAAAGGATCGCGACCGCCGGGGAGAGCCTATTCAGGGTTGGATCTCTGCCGCCGACTGGACGGTAATTAAGAGGAGATTCGAGGAGGAAGCCTACAAGGAGAAGTCCGCGAAGTCTAAAAGAGCGCGACAGGTGGGGTCGCAGTGGTGTGGTGGATCAAGGTCCATCATGGATTTCTTTACCCATATGGTACGTATCTCGTCGTATACCCATAATTAATACTTTATAGTAATATATTTCTTTCAACTTAACTGACAAATCATATAATAATTTCGTAACAGGTTGAATCGGGAGAAGACCCGAATATGGTGACCTTCTTCCTCGTCACGCACACGAAGGGGGAGCGGTTCATAGACGACAAGGCCCGGGACACCTACGTAAGTTTTACTTAATGCTAGTTCATTAATATTAATTTTTAGTTACGTAGAAAATTCATATAGATGTTATTTCTAGGCCGAGTTTTAGAAGTTTTACTTAATGCTAGTGCATTAGTATTAATTTTTAGCGACCACGTGAGAATTCATATAGATGTTATTTCTAGGCCGAGTTTTTGAGGCTTAGGGACCTCGGGCCGACACGGTCAGAGGAGGCTGGTGCTAGCACTTCCCAGCAGCCCCCGGCCGCTGCAGCTCAGTCAGATGACGAGCTGTGGATGAGGGCCGTTGGTGGCATGCATAGGGGTTCGTACTATGGTACGGGCTCCTATGATGCCTTCATTGCGTCACAGGCCTCTGCGCCCGCCACTAGTGTGCCCGGCCCCGCACAGACTGAGGAGTCGCTCCGCTAGCAGCAGAGTGACGTCCTTGCGCAGATCGCAGCTCTGCGTGACGAGATGCTACAGAGGATGGGGGCACCGCATACAGATGATTCTGTGCTTATCTCACGCTTTGAGAGGCTGGAGGAGACTACGGAGGCGCTGCAACAGATGACCCGTGCTACGCAGGAGGCTACGCAGCGGTTGGTCGAGCAGATGCAGCATTTCTAGAAGATGGCAGCGGAGCGACCGTCTGCTGGTACGCCGGAAGCATCGTCTACATCCGGCGGTGCACGGGAGGACATGCTCGTCCACCTGTTGTCACCGGAGGAGTATCAGACGATCCTAACATTGTGACGACAGTCATCTAGTGGCGCTCCTCCTCCAGCACCGGGTCCAGCTCCAGGCGATCAGTAGTTTTGTTTTTGCATTTTTGGACTGTACTATATTTTTCACTTTATACGTATTTGGGGATATTCAGTTTTTTCGTTGAGGATATTAAGTTTGTACGTGTTTGCGGATATTGATTTAGTTTGTTCAGGATAATATATATTGACATTGTTTGTTGCGGATAGTATTTTTTTTAATATTTTTTGTATATTCTGGAATATATAGTGCGTGCCGGTGTTGAGTGTTCCACCGAGGGGGTCGGCGAACCCAGGGATTGGATTCTGTATTTTGTGTTTTGTATTCTGTATTTTGGCTCCAGCTCCAGCTCCATTTGCATTCTGGAACCTTTTTTTCATATTTTTTTTACTTTAGCGACGTTGTTAGCGACGTTATTATTCGTCGCTAAATTTTAGCGACTTTCGTAAATGAATAGCGTCGCTAAATACTGATGTGGCAACACGTGGCACCATAATCTGATGTCAGCTCGTCGTTGCCAAAACGTCGCAACAGTGTCGCTAAACGGCGACCACACAATAACGTCGCCTTATACGTCGCTAATTAGCGTCAACGATCAAACGTCGCAAATAACGTCGCTAATTAGCGACGTTAATAACGTCGCCCTAACGACGTTTTGGGACGTTTTTTTCGTTTAACGACACATTTTTTTCCGTCGTTTCCAAAACGTCGCCCAAAACATTGCTAAATTCACTTAACGACGCTTTCATCGAGTTTAACGACGTTTTGTAACGTCGCTAATCTGACAAATTTTTGTAGTGGATTGGTTCGAAAGAATAAAATCTGCAGATGTAAATGTTTTCAATTGGATTGTAGGTTCAAATGATGAAAATCATATTTTCTCGCACTGGATCACTGCTTATGCACCGTGTCCACGATTAGATATCAACACATCGAATATTGCTGAATGTTTTAATGGTTGGATCAAAAGTTTGCGTGACAAACCGATAACAACTTTGCTTGATGGTATTAGAGCAAAAATTATAACATTGCATGACAAGCATCGAACAAATGCTGAAAATATGCATACAGTCTTTTGTCCTCGAATGCTTAAGACTATGGCACGCATCATGAGAGAGTCACACCATTTACAATTATTGCGATTTGATAATTTATTATTAGAAATATTTGATCATGAAACAAATAGATGCTATATGGTTCAGCTAGACCGTAAATGTTGCACATGTGAGGTTGAAATAAAAATAATTTATAAATATGTTCTACCAGCAATATAAATATACTTGTATAAGTGTTAGACATCCAGAAATATTTTTTGATGTTTTACCTCCTGAAACCTTAGTCACAAATGATGTCATCGAGTGGTATAAATGTTCTAATACTGCTGTACCCCATGCGCGCTTTGTGCGTGTACCCAAATCTTCCAAATATGGTAGCAGTCGGACGTTGATCATGTTTTCCGTTGCGTCGAAAAATAATAATGCACCGCATAAACACAACAAATAAGCTCGTGTACAACAAATCACCTGGAAATTAATAATAAATAAACTCTTGATATCAACTATATTAAATAGAAATTAAAGATAATTATTATAGAAAAAATACCCGTGAATCATCAACAACAACTGTCGTATCGCTGATGCGATCAAGATACATAAAAGTGGACCGGAGCCAAGTGAGTCTAACAGTGCTCCGACCTCCTATATCAGATGGTGGATTCACACCGAGGTATGTCCTAATGATATTAGAAGCATCCAACCCCTCGTAAAAATATATATGGTAACCCTCGATAGGTAATCCTAAAATCTGTGGTACGTCAACCAAAGTGATGGTCATTTCGCCAAAAGGTAATTGAAATGTGTTGCGTGTTGGCCACCATCGCTCAACGATGCTCAATATAATGTCTCTGTCATGACGCTTAATACGTATAGCGTCAATTAGGTCAAAACCGAAGTCGATACTAAAGCCTTTTGGGGTGTAGTCAACTCCCATGATGATCGCCACTCACCATGCTCACGTAATTTTACTTCAGGATAATCATAGCGCTATATACATACATCATTAGGAAGATTTAATAAAAATAAGAACAAGAAAATTAATTATCTAAAATTTAGTTTACCTCTCCCGAAAATACAAGTTCAGAAACATGAGATTTTCGTTCATGTAAAATAGCTGGAGTTGTCGGACCATTGGGTATTCTTCCATCATTTTGACTAGACATCTGTAATAAAAACTAGGTAATAATTATTAGTATGTAGAGGTTCACATTAACATAATCACATTATTAGTACAATTTAATAATTATTAGTATGTAGAGCTTCACATTATTAGTACAATTTAATAATTACTAGTATGTAGAGGTTCACATTAACATAATCACATTATTAATACAATTTAATAATTACTATTATGTAATAATTATTATCATGTAGATATTTACATTAACATAATCACATTATTATTCTGTAGAGATCATTGAAATATAATAAAAATTCATCTATAACGCATCAACATTACTATAAAAGAATTATATTAACATAATCAGTAATTTATTTTAAAAATTTTGCCTGTTAATAATGGAGACTTTCTTCTTCTACTACTTCTTTCTTCTTCTTCTTCTTCTTCTTCTTCTTCTTCTTCAGCTTCTGTTTCTTCTGCTCTTTCTTTTCTCTTCTGTTGAAGCTTTCCCTCTTCCTTCTCTTATATTCCCGCGCACGCTGCTCCTCCCCCCATTTCCAATCAGTCAAAGGCTGTCTACGAGCCAGTGTCAAATGATGCTCCCCCATTGCAAGAAAAAGCTGCTTCGCACGTTTCACAAGACAGTCAAAGGCTGCCTACACAACCCCCAAAGCAGTGAAAGCAACCGCAGCGCTGCAGAACCGGCCATGCGGCGTCGCAGGAGGTATGACACGTCAGCGAAAACGTCCTTCGTAAGGGCGTTTTCGTCTGACAAAACGCCCTTCCTATGGACGTTTTCCAACTGTTTTTTTATTTTTTTTTCGTTTTCCTACGTTAACGGGGAGTAACGGAGGATTAAAAAAATTAATTTAAAATGAAGAACGCCCTTCGAAAGGACGTTCTTGTGCTCTAGATATAATAAATCAAAACTTTGTGTTCCACGTACAATTTTATAAAAATATTATGCTTTGAGTGAAAATTTCGTTATCTATTTCTATTTGTACCTCTTGCAGAAGCCCTTTTCGACCCCTATGAATCTCATCAACAGTTCTACTCAGTCTTCCCGTAAAAGATGTGCCCTTCTTGTTGCGAGGCTTAGTCAACTATTGATATTTGTTCTATACTCGTGGCCAGTCCTCCCTTATATTTGACATGTTCATTTGAAGCTTAATCTGAAAAAGAAGAAAAAGATTTCGGTCTAAAGTTCAAACGTTGCCAAGTTTATACGGGAAAAAACATACATTTTATATAGAATTTTTTATTTTATTATCAATGGACAAATTTAAAACTCGTAGTGATTTTGAAATCATAATATATGTCCCTCTCGTTTGAGATTTTTAGATTTAAATTGACGACAATTGTCGATAGCCAACCCCTCTCTCTCTCTCTCTCTCTCTCTCTCCCCAATCCCAAGGCCAGGCCAAGTGCCAATACCTCCCTCTCACCCATGAAAAGGACCCGCCAAAAATAAAAACCAATGCAACCGCATAGGATCCAATAGTAAAATTCCAAGAAATTTGTAGCCGATCCCAATGCCGTCCTCCGCCGGCCGCGTCTTGTCCCACCAACACCCCTTCCCTGGCCCCCTTCCCCATAGATCCATGTCTCCCTCTCCTCCTCCTCCTCCATCGATAGCTCCGCCATGGGCTGCGTGCAGACCAAGCCCTCCACCAACTCCCCCAAGAGCGGCGGCAGCCTCGACAGGATGAAGCTCGCCGGCGGCTACGTGCCCGCCAGGCGCTCCACCGGCGGCGCCGCGCTCTCTCGGAGGGAGAGGGCCGCCGCCGGTGCCGTCCCGAGGACCACGTCCCGCCGCCCCCCCTCCGTGTCGTCGGAGAACGGACGTGCTGAGAGGGAGGCCGAGAGGAAGAAGGTGGCCCCGCTGCCGCCGATGGTACCCGTGGCGCCTGCAGCGCCGCCGTCGGCGCAGACGAGGAGGGCCGCGGAGGAGGAGACGGACGACGGATGGCCGAGGTGGCTTACTGATAATATACCGAAAGAGGTTCTAGCAGGGATGGTGCGGAGGAGCGCCGACTCCTACGACAAGCTAGCTAAGGTTCTTCGCCTGTTCCTAAATAATGCAAATTTCTAAATCTCAGGATTCGTTAAATTTTAGCGGTTATTGGTGTTCATGTGTAATTATCTAGGAATAGCCTAGGCTAGACACTCCAACGATGGGTACCATGCCTGCGGACTGCAGTGCGCCATGTGGGACACAGATCGGACACCACACATACACTCCAAAATATGCTGGGGTACACCAAAACTGGCGCTGTGTCCTTATCTCTGCTGTATTCGCGTCGGTGCAACGTGGGCAGTTCCTGCAAACGGGTCAAAGATGAATCAATTATATGCTTAAATGAAGATTTGAGGTTTCCATTATGTTGTGTGGTCTTATGTGGTAGATCATTACTGAGCTGTATTGTTCATGTGCACACAAGCATTAAGTTGACGATTACCAAATAACATACTGATTAATTACCACTTCAATATGAAAGTTGTTAGAATTTAAGATTTTTTTTTATTAATCATTAACAGGACTTGATGTCGTTATGTGGTTCTACGAGTCCTGTTTTAATTCTTCACAACTTAGTCATTTTTTGCATATGCAGTATGTTCTTTTGGTTTTAAGAAACTTCTCATACATTGGTCATTAACAAATGACTTTGTTGTTTCGGCCATCATGAGACTCATAGAACTAAAGATCTCCATCAACATTTCTTAATATTTTGTGAATGCAACTTCTCCTATATGCAATTATTTCATGCTGTATTGGTTGTAGATTTACTACCAATAGCTTTAGAAATACTATCCTTTGCTAAGCTCATCAAGTCCGAAATCATTATATAAGAACAGAAGATCTTCAGTAGATTTTATCTTCCCGGAGATCTCTTGAATTGTTGAGATTGTCGCATTGCCATTTACCAAAGGGAGTTTTTAGTTATACACATCACTCGTATGCTGCTTCTTTGCTTGTTAATCTAAATAGTCTTACTATTTGAGTAATGAATCACCTTTGTTGAACTTGATCATTCTCTTCCTGCTACAGGTAGGACAGGGGACTTATAGCAACGTGTACAAAGCCAGAGATCGTGATACTGGAAAGATAGTTGCTTTAAAGAAGGTCCGCTTTGATACTTCAGAAAAGGAAAGTGTCAGATTTATGGCTAGAGAAATTATGATACTGCAGAAGCTGGACCACCCTAATGTCATCAAGCTTGAAGGGCTTGCCACTTCGAGAATGCAGTACAGCCTTTACTTGGTCTTTGACTTCATGCAAACTGACTTGTCAAGAGTAATCTCTCGTCCTGAGGGGAAGCTCACTGAGCCACAGGTCCTAACTGCTGATTGAATAATATAATCGTATCTTTATTATCATGTGCTATTTGTTGTATCAATGGCTAAATATCTCTCTATTGCCGTTCATTCTTATGCTCTGTTCTATGCTTCTTTAATTCTAGTTTTTATACCAAACCAAGCATTCTATTTTTCTTACTATCTTATGTGCATTCCATGTTCGTTCTTGATCCTTGTGAACTATTTGATCTTATGATGTAGTTCAAAAATCTTGAATTTTCAACACTACAAGTACTTCACCACCTCTTATAACTTATGCAATACTTAGAGTTTCAGATCATTTTGTTTGTTTGTTTGTTTTGGTTTTCGCTTATTCAAACATCATTGATGCAGGTTAAGTGTTATATGGACCAGTTATTATCTGGTTTGCAACACTGCCATGAGAGGGGAATCCTCCACCGAGACATCAAGGGGTCAAACTTGTTGATTGATAAACAAGGGAGCCTAAAAATTGGTGACTTTGGCCTTGCAAATTATTTTGACCCCAAAAAGAAGCGACCCTTAACAAGTAGAGTAGTTACACTCTGGTATCGAGCTCCTGAACTGCTTCTGGGTACTACAGATTATGGAGTCGGTATTGATCTTTGGAGTGCAGGATGCCTTTTGGCTGAAATGTTTGCTGGAAGACCAATTATGCCTGGCAGGACGGAGGTAATACATTCGCTTTATTCTTAATTGGTGATTACTATTCATATTGAACAAATATATATATATAAATATGTGTACCTATCCTAATTCGCATATTTGTGTTGAATAAAATAACTACAAATAAGCATTTAAAATTCTTATAAGGTAATGTGCATAAGATCCAAGTTTGTCATGGATGATTATGATACCTTATAATGTTTTTATAACCTTGAAATGAAAATAGGAAATTTGATCATATAGTATAAGTATATAGTGATAATTTTAACATGGTTCTGCTACATCCAGGTTGAGCAGCTCCACAGGATATTTAAACTTTGTGGTTCCCCATCAGAAGATTATTGGAGGAAATTGAAGCTCTCTACAAACTTCCGACCCCCGAAACCTTATAAACCAAATATTGTAGAAACTTTCAGAGATTTCCCTTCTTCTTCGATGGGTCTATTGAAGTCGCTTCTTGCACTAGATCCTGCCAATCGTGGTACTGCAGCTTCTGCTCTACAAAATGAAGTAAGTAACGCTGAAGTTTTGGGCTTTTAAGTACCATCTTTTACTTGTTAATGTTTGCGGGCAATTTATTATTATAATTTGTTGAATTCAACCATTCTTACAGCAACTGTTGACATTTCAGGGCTACTGTCTAGGACGTAAAGTACAGTAGTCATTGTGGTTAAATCTTTCTTAATATAGTTTCCAATTGTCTATTAAGTTGTGAACTCTTAGCACCATCATTTATTCTTCACAAGATTTTCCTGTACAGGGGAGCTGTTTTAATCAGTTGGCATTATAATTTTCCATAATATGTGGTTACTTCAATTATATTACATTTGACTGATTGCATAACTCTTTTGATAAATTTGGTGCCATGTTAATGTTTTAATGAACATTGTCTCTGCTTGGAGTTAGTAGCACTTGATGCTAAAGTCTACGTTGCTCCTTTTTCAAGTTTGAATGTGATTTCTTTCTCTCTGGTGTGATTCCAAGATATTTATCTAGCCTCTGTGTCATTCCTTTGCAATCCTACACTGCGCGGTCATCTATTTTCAGCAAATGGTTGGGTGCATATGTTATTCGGAGTGGTCTTCCTGGGTCATTCCTACCAATCACTCTTAGATATCGATTGTCCATCAATATGGACTCCTCATTCATTTCTTTTTGACCTTTTGGTCGAAATTACATTTTATGTATTATTTTTTTCGTCATACTAATTTTTAGACCTTTAGATATAAATTTTCTCCACCTATTTCAGAAGCTAATCCTTCTATACTCTCATCACTTAACAATATCTTTAACAAACATCAAACGGTGTGGAACCTCATCGTGAATATGCAGCTATGCTAGTAATTTACCCATAACTAGTACAAGCGCAAAGGAGTATGGACTTAAAGTTGATTTTTGATGTAAGCCAACGATGCTTGTGTATGAACAATGCATATTTTATACAATTCTCCATGATAACAATCCAGAAACGAGTTTCAAAACTGATATTGACCGTGCATTGATCCTGTCAAAGAAAACCTACAATCTCAAGTAGGAATTTTAAATTGGAAATTGAATGCGACTGATATTGTATTCTTGTATACCTAGGTTAATTTAGCCTATGGATAGTAAGAACTTGATAGTGAAATCAATTTCTTTAGTATTTTTGAAATTTTAAGACATTTCTGATCTTGTGATTGCAGTTCTTCATGACAAGTCCCCTTGCTTGCCAACTTTCGGGTCTGCCTGTTGTTTACAAAGAAGAAGAAGATGAATCAATTCAACCTCGAAGGAAGTAAGTCAAGCACCATTCTCTTGCAATTAACAAGCATAATCTTACTTCCAAGGTAATATGTAGTTTATTTATACTTCAAAACTCTGTATGGTGATTAAAATTTATTGGAGTATTATGCGGAAGTGGTCAGGTGGGACTTGTAAAATGCTTACAGTGATTTCGGCTATAGCATTTTATAGGACTTATTGACAAATTTGGATTCTTGAAGCTCTGCCCAATTTACAAACCCTGGTGGTTTTGTCATGTGTATTATAGTCATATTTGCTATATGTAAGAGAAATACCCGATGCTTTGGGTAAAATTCGAAGCTTCAGAATATCATATGATGGGCATCTCCTATATTACTGTATGAGTTTACTTTTGAAAAGGTTTTGTTCCATTGATTTTGTATTTTCTTTATTCATTTAAAAACCCTAGTCTACAACATTTTCTCCTGTATCTCTTACATGGTTATTCACTTGTCTGAATTTAAATCATCATTTGACCTACATTACTTATGCAAACCCATCTCTTAACCATTTGATAATATATTCCGTTTTCAATGTTCCACACTATAACTAGCAGAGCTCTAGAATTGAACAGTTTTTTGAATTTCTTCTATCTACCTTAATATGTTTCCCAAGTGATGAATAATTGCTATTTCAAAAAGAGAAATCTCACATTCAAGTTTGCCTTCCACCCTGTTTATGGGCCTTCTAATCTTAAGCCTTTATTGATGAGTGAAGCCTTAAGCTGGTTTACCACATTCGAGATAACAACAACATGAATCATTTTCTCCATCATCTTCGTTTATGTCCATCTCCTGTTTAAGTAGCAACCACTCTAAAGGGTGTCCCAGTGCCATTGGGCTCCCTCTAATGCATGGTGTTGGTAGGATCACAATGTACACAACCTTACCCCCATTTTATGAACACCTGTTTCCATGACTGAAACCTGCTTCCAAGATGCAATACTGTTACTTAAACCATCGTGCAAAGAGACTCCTGAAATGTTAAACCTCGCCATAATCTAACTTTATCGTCATTTTGGTTTGGCCTTCATTTTTATTGCGCCTTGTTCACACGAGAACAGATATGGCCTGGTTCCTCCTGCGTCTAGAGTCTAGGAAGTCATTCAAACTATGTCCAATTCCTATATTGTTCCCCATCTGATTTCGACTGCAAAGTAGTTTGTATAAAATACCATGACATCAGCTTCTTACGATCAATCCTGATACTGCAAAAACAGGAAACTCTATATGACTTTTAGGTGGAGATAAATTTGTCTGTCATTCTATTTTATTTTACAAAAGAATTGTGGTAGTTTCATTCATAATTGATATTGTGCTGTCTTCTATGTAGACGCAGATCTTCTAAACTGAAGCAACGATCTCGCACACAAAAGGAGGGCCATAGAGATGTGGAAGATATAGGGGAAACAAGAGGAGGTTTTGTATCTGCTAAAGAGGTATATAGCTCATCCAAAATGAAAATTGGTTTTTCATATCCACCAAGTTTTCACGTGTCAAATTTGATATTTTGTTCTAATTTCACATATGTTAGTAAAAGATATCATAGCTATGCCTAATCTTGGTAAAGTTAGAGTTCTCATTTTAGCTGCTAGTTCAGATCCCGACTGTCACACTCCGTACTTGAACATAGTAAACATGAATTTTCTATTCCCCACATGTATTTGGTAGTTAGTACACTATTTGATTAAAGTTTATTTGAGAGCTTGTAGGCGACTTTCCTAAGTTTTTAAGATGAATATCCATATATAGGGGGCATAAAGTTATACAAAAAAAAAAAAAAAAACGAATACTTGTTTGAACAGTTATCTCGCTTAACTGATGTATATATTTCCTGATTATCACCTAACTATTTGTTGAAGAGTATAGTAGTTATATTCATTTTTATGCCTTTGTTGCTTTATGTATTTTCTATTTCTAGCTAGCTTAGCGATGTCATTTGTGATGTCACATGCTTTATACTTCTATAAATGAAAGGCCAAGAGCTAATGAGAATTATCCCATTTAGTAGCCAAAAAAGAAAAAAAGAAGTCGAAGACATCACTAACCTGATCTAGAAATGAAAAATATATAAAGCAGTAAATGCTTAAAATGAAGATAACTAATCTACTCTTCAACACTATTGCATATAAATGTTCATATTCAAATTTGTTGGGGGCCATGAACGAGAAGATGAGGCTGGTGGAGAGCAGGAGGATGTTGGGGTTGGTTAACTATTTAACTTGTAATAAGATCTACTAAGAAATAGTTATTAGCTTGAAGGGATTTTAGTTGTGAAGTACAAATTTGACGTCAGGTCAACACGGTCATAAAAAAGTGTCTATGGAGCATTATGATGCTTCAACCTACCCATTCTAGCAGGAGAACGCTTGGATGATGATGATGATGACGATCCCCGTAGGAATGATGAAAAAGGGGAATTTTGGGCAGCCATGTGATTGGTTTTCTAATATGGGGGTTAGTTACTTATTTGAGTTTGCCTGAAAGCTTGAGGTGTCATGTGAAATTTATCGAAATAAATTTGAAATAGACTAGTATTTTTTTTCCAGAGTATGAAATATATTAAAACTAATTTTATTCTGTGTTACAAAACTCTCATAATTTGAAATTTATTTTGAAATGTTAATATAAGAAATCTCTATAGAAGTCTTAGCCTCCTTTCTTTTGGTATCATACTGGTGGCATTTGTAATTATCCTGAACATTGTCACACTTGGTTTGCTCTAGTTGCTTTCTCAGGTTGTTTTGTCCTGCCTTTGATATCTGTAAAAGCTTCATTTTACATATTTACTCTCTGATGATATGCATTGAACTGTTATTGTCTAGACCATTTAAGGTGGATACCAAAGCTAAGTTCATTAGGGAGGTTTTAGTGATGTTTAACAGAAAGGCAGCATGCCTCCACTACATCCTTACAGACTTGAGTAGTCAGAAACAGTACTCATTAAGAGGAAGGGAAGAGTGTGTTTACATTTGAGAAAGTTTTTTGCATGCGCACCTGTAACTGAAAAAATGTGACAACAGATTATACTCTGTTTGACTTGGGATGAAATCTGTTTCTCAGAAAAAGTGCAATATGTTGTGGGTTTTTAAACCATAGTATTGAACACTAAGCTAATATTTGAACTTAAAAGACTCTTATAACTAATAGAAAGTAGGACCCACTGCTACAGAAGCTTGCTCTGAGAAATCACTATAAAGTTTTGATTGGATAATATTTCAGTGTGTATATCCTATCTTATGCAATATGAATGAACAGGGTGTATGTTCACGTCACATGCTAGTAGAGATTTTTTCACAGATGAAGAGCGAGTGAGTGTCTCACACTATTGTTTATGGCTCGCGTTCAACTATGGAGTGCAATGGACGTCGTCCAAGGAATCAGAGAAGTCCGGAAGGAGTCGAAGCGAGGTATCAGGGGCTGAAAACAGCCAAGGTATCTGGGTGGCATACTGACAATACACAATATACAACCGGTATACCACAAAGTTAAGAAACGAGAAACGTTTCAGCGGAATTGGGGCACAATTTTGTGTTGATCTAGCATACCGGTGGTATACTACCGGTATGTCATTGGATCGGAGCTGGTTGTGTATAGGGAACGGTTAAGATCTAAATTCTTGCTTTTGGGAAAGGTTGGATATACTATTTAAGGACCTCCATCAGTCCTAGGACTAGCTGACAAAGCTTTGAAGGCTCAAACTACTAAAGGCTTGACATAAAGTTCTTAAGAAAAAAAGGGGATTTTTTAAGGAGGCCATAAAGGAGATCTTCAAGAGGAATGAGAGAGCTCGTCGGAAATCTCGTAGGGAAGGATTTTGCATTACGGTGTTGTATGTGTAATCCTTATAAGATTCTCTTATTGATTCAATGAACGTATGTCTCCCTTTGCCTCGTGGAGTAGGTCGAGTTTGGCTTAACTACGTTAAATATTGTGTGTTTAAAACCGAACAGAATGGAAAGAGCAGCAAATGATTGAAAGAATTCCTCTCCTACTACTAATAGTAATAATAATAGGGGGGGGGGGGGGGGGGGGGGGGGGGGGGTATGCTTTAAGAAGTTATTGGCTATCAAATAAAAGAAAGTCAATAGTTGTGTATTATTATTGGTTGCTATTTATTCAGTTATTTGTGCTTTGCTATTTTACTTGTCGTCATAAGGTTAAATTGTTTGTGTCGTTTTCGCGTATGCACGACTCAACAATTGATATCAAAGCTAAGGGAACTGTAAGGAATTTCATATACTTGGATCTAAGTCAACGGTAGACTACACCATTGGTCCGCTCCATGTCTTTCTAGATCGGATTCTTGAAATCGTTGGTTCTTAAAGGTATGAGGAGGATTTTCTTTGTTTCGGGATTTCAAGATGACGACTAACAAGGTTAATAGTATTAAATTCAAGGTGGAAAAGTTGAAGTCCACCTTGACTTTATTTAGGTAGAGAAATTTTCGAGGCCTCGGTAGAAAAGATCATGGCAATTGCAGTTTTACGGTTCGGGGACATGCCGTGGCAAGGCAGTTTCACAGTTCCAAGGCAAATACTGTCACGTCCCGATCCCGCAGAGTCCTTTCGTCCTCGCTTTGGACTCTGTGAGACCGTTCGTCTTCGCTTGGACGTGATGCCGTGCAAGCCTAAGTTGCGCTTGCACAAGGCCAAAACCTGCACAATGACAAAATAGACAAGATAGACAATACGCAGCAGAACATATTACAGATATTTGAATTTAGCAGCGGACTGATTGCGGAATATAATTGAACACAAGGTAGCAGAAACAATCTCTTTATTGACTTTCTTTTGAACATATTACAAGCTCTCAATTCTCTCTAATACAATGGTTACATTCTCTCAGAACTTTACAGATTACAATGATCCCATTCTCATACATTACATCCCTTTATATACAAAACCAACTCTTGCAATAGATGTCCATCTTTTGGCATCTCTTCTGATTTCTGGCTCCTGAGGATGAGGCTCGGACTATCGCTTCGGACTATCCTTCTCGATGCGTCTTGCACCTACATGCAGACTGATGATGGGTCAGTATATCAGCATACTGGTGATTGTGAACAAAGGACTACATTTGTCTGAAACGATCACTGTTCATTTAGTGAGAAAATATTTCTTGTGATATGATCTTGTTACTTTTACCTATGTTCATTTCATGCAGTACAGAGTCCGTTTACATCTTTTGAAAACATCTTTGAAAAGCCACAGTTCATTTCATTATAATTCAAGCATACAAGGGACTATTCATTTGAAGCACAGTGGCCAGCATATTTCACAATCCCTAATCATTTCTTTTGTTCAAGCAACTCTTAGAGTCAATGACAAGCATGATATCATATCTTTTTTTTAATGGGACATAACATTTCTTTGCAACAAATTAATCTCTTCAAGCAATTTATAGAAAACTTAAGCAACACATATATATCACTTTTTAGTGATTCTTACCATAGCCGACAGTCATCCCTGCACAAAATAGGTTTAACCCAATTTGCATATATAAGAAGCATACTTTTCCGTCCCAACATGTTAGGCTTGCAATAATCTTTGTCTATATGTATGAATATAACTCTGTGGTCCATGGACATTCCCATATTAGCAGTTGGGACGTTCTAGCCCATCTCACTAATAGACTGACACCCTCCTCTGATTGCAGGGACTTCTAGCCCCAGGTGTCCTGTTCTCTCCTAGGCCGATCGATTCCGGGCGTCCCCAGAATCGATCGAGAGACTACCACTTGTGCACAAGCTGTCTAGACTAATGCAAATGCAGCTATCACATAAAACTATCATGCACCAATCAAGCAACTTGTAAACAATTTCATTTTCTTCTTTTTTCATGTAATCGAGCCAGTAGCTCTACTCTTTTTTCTATACGGACAAGCCGTATCATCTCTTTTCAGGCAACTCTTGTACAATAGCAATCTATCTAGCATTTTATTTCTTTTGCAACAGTTCAATATCATTAAGCAACATACTGTTAGCATACAATAGACATATGAAAGTATCTCATTTCTCTTGTTATTAGCATGGCAAGGTTCTCTTGATCAAGGCAACGTTCACTTCTTACTATCAGGCAACAATCTTACTTTAGCATGATAGACATCATATCATTTACTATTAACATGCAACAATCTTCTTTTCAGCATACAGGTTAACTCTTTTCTTGTTCTTAGCATGGCAACATGTGAATTCTCTTATAAGCATATTCAATGATTTACCATTTTGTTATTAACAATAGCATTCAATTAAAAACTCAGATTCTTATTAGGCGTAAGCGAATCATAAAATGAGTCTTTGTCCACTCACCCAGATCAATCGTCTTCTGTTGCAGAGCCAGCAAATCCGGTCTCTCTGTTTATCTAGTGCCTTCGCAGAGCGGGGCACTACAAATACCATAGAAGAGAAAGTTTCGTTCTTTTGGGATAAAGAGTGGCAGTTGCAATTTCGTGGTTCTAGGACAAAGATCGTGACAAGTCAATTTAGCAATTTTGGAAAAAATTATTGTTAGAGAAAGTTTTGCGTTATGTAGCAAAGACCGTGGCAGTTGTAGTTTCGCATTTTTGGGCAAAGACCCTGTCAGAGATAGTTTCGCAGTTCTTGGACAAAGATCGTGTCAGTGACAGTTTTGCAATTCTCGAACAAAGGTCGTGACAGTTGCAGTTTCGTGGTTCTGGGACAAAGATCGTAGCATAGACAGTTTCACGATTCCGGTTTAGAACGTGTCAGAGGCAGTTTCAATATTTTGGGACAAATTCTTGGTTCTAGATAAAAATCGTGTCAGTGATCGTACTCATTTTTGAAAAAGACTGACGGTTGTTAGTTTCATGCTTTTAGCTAAAGGCCGTGTTGGTAGGGAGAAAACCGAAGTGGGAGCTAATGAAGGAGCATGGAATATCGACAACATTCTCATACGGGCTAGTTGAACAACTGCCAAGTTGGAGATTGTTGTATAGCTCTTATTCAACTATAGAGTACGAGAGGTGTCGTCCAAGGAATCGGAGAAGCCAGTATGCCGTTGGATCGAGGTTGGTTATGTTTGGTGGACGGTTTAGATGTAATGGCTTGGACAACCAAGATTGTTCATAACTTTTGGGAAAGGTTGGAGATCCTATAGGGGTGCAACTTGGGCGGGCCAAACCCGAGCCCGATCGGGTAAACCCGTTAATGGGATGGGTTAGGGTTGAAGATACTCGGGCTCGGGTTTGGGTTAAAATATTTGAACCCGATCAAAAATCGGGTTGGACTCGGGTTCATGTGCCGGGTTACCCGAAGAACCCGAAACCCGACTTTTATATATATATATATATATATATACTTCTTAAATAAAATATTTAAATCCTAAATTTCTCCACTCAAACTCTTCAACTTCTTATCATAAATCTTATTTCAGTTTGTATTTTGTAATGATCAAGACGTGATTGTTATTTGATTATGTGTCTAATATTACTTTTGTTTAAAATTATTTCAAATATTGTATTAGAATCCGATAAACCCGATGGACCCGACCCAACCCGAGTTCAACCCGATCCAAACCCGATCATCCGGACTCGGTCTTGGGCATCATATGTTGAACCTGAGGTCGGGCCGGGCTCGGGCTCGGGCTCGGACTCGGACTCGGACTAGGCTTATGATTCATCGGGTTGGGCTCGGGTTGACCTCAAGCCCAACCCAACCCGCCCGAGTTGCACCCCTAAGATCCTATTAAGGACCTCCATCAGCCATAGGCGTTGGCTCAGTCAATACTTTGGTGGCTCAAAGCATTGAAGACTTGAGAGAGTTCTTGAGCAAAAAAGAAAAGAGTATTTTAGGATTCTCTAAGGAGGTCATAAAGGGAATCTTCAAGACTTTGGTTTTGTTGTTGAAGAGTGTCTCTATTCAGTTGCTCGATATACCTTTTTCTTAGTTTCTAAGCTGTGTGAAAAAGGTTGTAAACTCAAAGTACTTGTGTCAAGTTAACTCTTGAAGATTAAACATTTCTAATTTCCTTTTTGAACTATTGATTTGTTAACTCCATTTTTAGACCTCATTTATTTTCTCGGCTAAACTGTTGAATGCAAATCTGCAAATTACAGGATAAAACTGGAGTGCGAACAGCACACAGCCATGAACTGGGCAGCAATACTACCGGGAGTACTTCCTCCGGTGCCCCACCCAATAAGTTTTACAGCCATGAACTGGGTATCGGCACTACGGGGAGTACTTCCTCCGGTGCAGCACCCAATAACTATTACGTAAAGTCACCATCATCCCTATCACCGGTTAACCATTTCCGTGCGGGCTCTGGACAGCGAGCAAGGCACAGTCATGAGTTGGGTAGCAGTACTAAGAATGGCTCTGGTGCTGGTGCGTCAGCCTACAGTTACTACGTAAGCTCCCCACCATCCCTATCACCAGTCAGCTCCCCGCTTCTTGAAAAGTCTGGACCGCAAGCGAGACACAGGCAGGAACTGGACATCACCACTACTGGGAGCACTTCTTCTGACGAGGAACCCAACAGGTACACGGTGAGCCCACCTACAACTCCTTCACCAGTTAACTCTCCCAATAGCCGTGATCAAATTACAAGGGTAGGACATCCTTCGGCCACCAAGAACATCAAAAACTTGCCACCGCGTGTCTCCTCCAGTGCAAATGTGAACAGGGTGACCAGTCTCCGATACGGTACGGAGAAGAGGTCTGTATCAGTATCGGGTACTCGCCTGGCAGAGAAGAAACAGGTCCCTAAAAGATATGCTGTTGGTTGATTGGAGTTTGTTCGATGATGCTTGATATTTTCATGTTTCAATTTTTTGTTTGTGAAGTTGCTCAATTTGATACTTATTTAATAGTTTTTTTTATATCCCTTTTAGGTTATTCTGATAGGCGTAAATTGCATCAGGACGAACCGTGCGTTGTCCATGTTGTAGTTTATCATGACTCTTGAGGCCAAAATTTGATACTTCAGGATTCCTTTCAGCGTTACAACCATTTGTAATTTTGGTATACCACAGATTTATATTAACATATATATTCTTTCAGTAATTTTTGATCCCTTTAGACACCAGTATTTTTCATTTAAATCGTTGGATTTCATGCCGAGTCCGAGGAAGTGTTTTCTTGATGATGCCAAAGGGGCAGTGCAGTGTTTTATCTGAAGATCATCATCAGCACGTGGACATGTAATTATATAGTTGCTATGTATAAGACTGCAGTTAGATTCAACCCTGACCCTACCTGACCCTGCTGCACGAGGATCGTGTTGGAAATGTGGTGTGATCCGAATCAGAGTTGGCCCATGAGATGTGGATATTAGATTGGGCCCATAGGTCTTAAAAGAGAATTTTCATGTAAGGTCTGAACCAATCTCAATTATCTACATCTCATGATCTCACTTTCTACTCGACGTGAGACTAAATTATAACTCCATTGACCCCTTTCGAGGGCTCATCCGGAAACGAGATCCAATCCAACAATCTCCATCTTGACTCGTTTCCGCTAGCCGAACAACCTTAGCACCCCTGCTACCTTTTATTCGTTTTCATCAGCCGAGCACTCAGAAGATCCAACATATTGTCATCTCGATCCGTTCAATCATAGAACCAAACCGACACGTTCATTCACACAACCACTGTTTGCCAACCACAGCGTCTTGCTCCACCTTAGACACATCAGACCCTTTGAAGCCAATCCGTGTAGTTGCCTATGCTCCCAACTCCTTGAGAAGAGAGTCCGTATATTCGTGTATATGCATGAATGTTCAGCACCATTTATTTCGAACAAATTGCATATGCTCCTAACTCTACCTTGTGATGAGAGCCTGTATATCCGTGTATATGCATGAACGTTCATCACAGTCTGTCTCTAACCAGTTAGAGTCGTCCAAACTAACCACATAATCATGAGCTCTGATAACACTTATTGGGAACGTGGTGTGATTCGATCCGGAGTTGGCTCATGAGATGTGATATTAGACTGGGCTCATATTCCTTTAAAATGAATTTTTATGTAAGGTCCGAACCAATTCCAATTATCTATACCTCATGATTCTAATTCCTACCCAATGTGCCATTAAATTACCAACTCTATCATCACCCCTTTTGAGGGCTCGTCCGGAAACAAGATACAACCCAACAGATCAGCTAGCCAGTCCACCATGTTCCAGTAGCACAACAGTTACAGTTGTAGCTTCTTAAGCATGTGGGGATAGTGTGAGTATAGGATGCGGTGAAGAGGAATTTGAGATGGCGAAGAAGAGCACAAGGGATCCTAGGATGAGGGACACCCAAACGTAAGGTTAAATAGCTTGAATTAGTAAAAACATAAGGCGAGCAGCCGAGTGAGTGCCATTGCTTTTCACAATAAAAGGAAGCTTGAATCAGTGGTGGATCCAGGATGACATTCGATTGGGGACACAATTATAGAGGATTCGAAGACAATGTCCCATAAATTGAACATATAGGAACAAAGTGCAGAACTAAAAAATGAACATAAATTTGGGCTAATTCTTAATACAAAAGGTAAAAAATTATTTTTTACGATTTTTCGTACAATAAGACATTATATCTCACAATTCAACAAATCTTCAATTAAAAATTCTTTCCATATTCATAGTTCATACTTCCAATTTCACAAATCAATTCTATAAATACAAACATAGACATAATTTTTAAATTAAAGACTTCACAAATTCATAAATTTAATTCACGTCACAAAATATAAATTTAACCTCCCCACAGGAAAAAAAACATAATTTTGATCTAAAATAATTTTGACCTTGACCTAATTTAATTTTAAATTTTACCTTTACAGTTGGAGGTTGTTTTCATTCCTCATGAACTACGTCCTCCAACTCTTCCGACATCTTTTCAAGCAACAACTCCTCTTTGTAAAAAAAAAAAAATTGTGTAGGCGGGACAGAAGAAGAGAAAACAAAGAAGAAGAGGCGGTATTGAAAAGAAAGGCCTTGCTAATGCTGACGACTTTGTGTGTGGGGTGGGCGGCTGGGCCCCACATGCCCTACTAAATTTCGTTTTTGTTTCAAATTTTTTTCACCGTTCAGCCCCACACATTCTGTTGTTGTCTTTTTTTCTTCTTTTTTTCTTTTCATTTTTTCCATTGTGGGCCCACCCCCAGTGCAATACACAAGCTCCCACACGCTGACTGCTGCTTCCGATTTCCCCCTAGTGCAATACACATGCATCCGCCCCTGGCTCGACTATCTTGCAGAAACATTGTTTTTCCTCCTGGAAATGTTGAGAAAGATAGATGACAAATGCAGGGCCGGTCCTTAGTAACTGAAGGTCCTGTACGAATTTTAAAATATGGTCCTAAATTTATTTATTCATGTTTTAAATATATTATTATGTTTTTATCAAAATCTCTGGAGTTGCTCTTGATTGTATATTATAACTGAATCTATAGGTAGTTACTAACAAAATAATTAAAGCTCAAATTATCTATATTCAAACACATTACATAGTACAATAAAGATATTTTAGATAGAAGACGTACTGACCGTTAAATTGTCTAAATCTGACGTCAAAATTTTCTGTTGATGAAAACATATAATAAAATGAATAACGATCAATATCCAAATGAGAAGTAATATGAAACTACACAATTTAGAGCCTCCAAGACCTAAGCAGGGCCAGCCCAAGGCACGGACGAGGTGGGCGACCGTCATGGGCCCCCAATTTTGGAAGTCCCATAATTTTACAATAGACTAGGTATATCCAAAAAGAAAAAAAAAACAAAGACCCAATCTGGAAGCAATAAAAAAGCCAGTGCTCCAATTGGAAAAAAAATATGATAGTTTGATTGATGATTTTGATAGTTTAATAGATGATTTTGCTTGTAAAAATGCTATAAAAAAATTCTTTATGTGAGAAAAATGGCACAAATTTTAAATTTTGTCATAGGTCCCGTAAATCATATGACCGACTATGGACCTGAGTAACCTGATACAAGACCAAGAGTTCCGGTCTTCGACATCATTATTTCTTAAATAAATATGCCTGCACCTCCAAATTCTTAAATTATATATATATAAAAATCTGATCATTATTGTAGAAAATAAATTCATCTAACAATTGAGGGATATTTAGAAACAAAATAGCAATTAACACACCGGTCAGAGCAATATCTTTAAGAAATCCTAATTTTGTTTGTACGATTATAAATATGAATCTTAGAGTCAGTAGGGAATAGGGATCCAAGAATTGGAGGTCTTGTAGATTAGGAATTGAGAAAGAAAAGGAATAACTTGAAATACAAAATTACAAGACTAATCCTAATATATTTTTTTGAGGCCCCCAATATTAGAGGCCCTGTGCTGCCGCACTATTGGCACGGCCCCAGGGCCGGCCCTGGACAAATGGAATGTTGAGAAAGATCACAATGGAGAGGGAAGATGAAAGCTATATGCATGAAGATTTAAACTAAACAAAATATTAAAAAAATAACACCAGGATTTAACGTACTTCGACTTATCCTACTGCACCAGAGGAGAGAGAGGGATACCTACTCAACCATAGAAGAGAGAGGGATATTTTTATGGGAAATTTTAACTTACCCCCCCCCCCCCCCCCCCCCCCACTTGATTTACCATATTTCATGGTACACCCCACAGTTTTGCAAAAATGTACAGTACCCCCCACTTTGGAGGGAATTCGTCAAAAAAATATTATTTTGGACCAAAATGCCCTTGTCTCCTTCATCTTTCCTCTCAACCCCCCCAGCGGCCACCTCCCCTGCTCCCCCCCTCCCCGCCTCCGCCGTGCGCTCCCCACTCCCCGCCACCGCCTCCGCTCCCCCCTCCCTGCCTCCGGCAGCAGCAACGGCGGCGGCGGCGGCAATAACAGCAGCGGCGACGGAAGCAGCACGGCGGAGGTGGGGAGGGGGGAGCGCACGGCGGTGGCCGCCGGGGGGGGTGGTGAGAGGAAAGAGGAAGGAGACAAGGGCATTTTGGTAAAAAAAATTGACGGATTCCGTCTAAAGTGGGGTTACTGTACATTTTTGCAAAATTGTGGGGTGCACCGTGAAATGGGATAAACAAAATGGGGGGCAAGTCAAAAAAACTCTTTTTTTATTCACATGTTCAACTGAGATGACATGATAACCTTATATATAAAGAGACAATCAAACAGATAAGAGATGAAACGGAATCAAACAGATAGGAGGAAAAAAGAGATTAGTTTGTCTACAAATATATGTTATATGCACCAATATGTTCCTAACATACTAACCTCCTCTAATAATCTCCAATACTACCCCCTCAGGTTGGTACCAATATATCAATAGAGGGCAACTTCAATATGTCATGAAACTTGGCAGCTAGTAGACTCTTGGTAAAAATATCAACTAATTGTTGATTGCAACAGACAAAGGGAGTGCATATAACAGTGGCTCGTACCTTCTTTCGTATAAAATAGCAATCCACCTTAATGTGTTTTGTTTTTTCATGAAACACTGGATTTGAAATAATATGAATAGATGACTGGTTATTACAAAACATTTTAGTAGGTTTTGAAGAACCAGAACCCAAATCTTTTAATAACAGTCGGAGCCAGATGATTTCACTAGTAGTTGAAGCCATTGCACGATATTTAGCTTCAATGCTGGAAATAAAGATAATATTTTGTTTCTTGCTTTTTCATGTAACAAAATCCTGCCAACAAATGTACAATATCCTATTGTAGATTGGCGATCTATCGAACAACCAACCCAGTAGTATAAGTAGTAACAAATCAATGATCATTCTTTCACATCCATAAACCATGTCCAGGAGACCCTTTAAGATATTACAAGATTATATTAACAACATCCATATAGTCAACCCGTGGACAATGCATAAAGCGACTAACAAGACTGACAACATAAGATATGTTAGGTCGAGTAATAGTGAGGTAGATTAATCTGCTAACTAACCTTTGAAATTACTCCACATAAGATAATTTATCACCATCTAGAGTCAACTTTGAACTACTATCTGTAGGTGTTGAAGATGGTTTTACACCTAACTTTTCAGTCTTTTGTAACAAATCTATGACATTTTGATTGAGAGAAAAATCCCCTTTTTTGAATATGCAATTTCTATCCCAAGGAAATACTTTAAAATTTCGTCTTTGATAGAAAACTGACTATGCAAGATATTTTTAAGTTTTGAGATTCCAATGTGATCATCCCCTGTAATTACAATGTCATATACATATACTAATACGACAATTGTTCCCGACATACTTCTTCACACAAACAAAGAGAAATTTGCATCACTTCTGCACAGTCCATTATTTTAAAAAAAACATGGCTGAGCTTGGCACACCAGGCTCAAGTGATTGTTTTAGGCCATATATAGCATTTTCAGTCTACATGTGAGATCACTACGAGTCTCGAAAGGATGTCCTGGAGGTATGCTCAGATAAACCCCTTTTTGAAGGTCACTATGTGGGATTGTCCGTCTGAGATAACTTTCAGTCTTGACTCACAATTAGGGACACAAGAACACGAAAGGTGCACATGTTGGCTACCGGTGCAAGAGTCTCAATATAATCAATCTCATAAGTCTGTGTGAAGCCTCCGGCAACAAGTCTTGCTTTATAACATTCAATGGATTGTTAATTTTAATATTGTAGATCCAACGAACCTACTACTTTCTTTCTTGGAGGCAGTTAACTATGCTCCAAGTTTTATTATCATCAGAAGCTTACAATTCTTCCTTCATAGCATGTTTCCAAATTGGACTTGAATTTGCTTCATGAAAATTCTTAGGTTCTTGATTAGTGGATAGAGAACTCAAGAAAGAATAGTGTGAAGAAGTAATATTATCATATGTCAGATGAGCTTGTATAGGATGACTTACAACTTCATAGGTAACAAAGTCCCCCATTATAATTATAGTTTACGAGATTCGATAGGATTTTTGTAGAGGTTGTGTCTCAAGTTCTTATAATGATCCAAGTTTTGAAGGTTCCTTATTAGTAGGTTGAGTGTGTGAAGGTTCCTCACGTGTAGGTTCTGCTTGTGGAGGCGGATGAAGTTCTATGGCCCGTTTTTGATGAAGTAGACACTATGGTAGGGAGTGGGGGAAATTAGTGTATCCAGATACTCCCCCTGCGATGAATATTCTACTCTTGCATTGGAAAAAAATGGTTCTTTTTTTAGCAAACTATCTCGATATAGAGAGCTTATGAGATTGAGGATCATAACATGTATATCCTTTCTTCGTCGAAGAATACCCCAAGAAAATATATTTGATAGCTCGATGATCCAACTTGTCATCATGTATGGATTGATTGTGCATGTAAAAGACACATCCAAATACTCGTAGATGAGACACATTAGGTTTCCTCATTTTCAGAACTTTCAATGGCTACTAAAATTGAATAAAATGATTTAGAAGTCGATTTATCAAGTACACAATAGTTAGCACTCAACGGACCAATATTTCTTGGGTACATTCATTTGGAACATAAGAGCTCTTGTGGTTTCGAAGATGTGTCATTTTTTGGCTCAATGACTCCATTTTGTTGAGGCGTATAGACACAACTAATCTGATGGATCATTCCTTCGATGCGTAGAAAATCAGTAAGGGGTCCTTTTGCATATTCAGTCCTATTGTAAGAGCATAATTTTTTTTATTTTATTTTAGTACTAAACTGAGTTAGCACCATGCTATGAAAAACCTAAAAAAGTAAACACACCTCATTTTTATATTTCAATAAGTAGATCCATGTAGCACGAGAATAATCATCAATGAACAACACAAATTCTTTGAGTCCATCATAAGAGTCTGCCATTAATCTGAATGTATTAACTCAAAGGATTAAATAGACCTTAACATATAATTATTAAAAGGTAACAGTCTTGTTTAGAAAATTGGCAAGTATCATAAACGTTTGAATTATTTGAAATATATGGAAATAATAGAGACAAAATACGATTGAACGAGTGTCCAAATAGTTGATGTAGCATATGATTGTCTAACTGAATACTCTATAGACATGTTTCCCCAACTGGTTTCCAAAGATAGAAACCATAAGAATAAACTCCTTCATCAATCTTCTTCCTTGATATTTGATCCTGGAAAACAACCCTGGTAGGAGAGTAAATGACATTGCAATTTAATAAGTTAGTGTTTTTGTCGACGGAAAGTAGTTGAACTGGAAATGAAGAAACAAAAAAAAATCTGAACCAGAAAATCCAGGAAAGAAATTAATTTTTCCAGACCTAGACACAGGAATTGGGAACCATTAGCTATGGAAACGAAATGTTTTGATGATCTAAGGCTAAAATTATGCACATACTTGAAATCATTGACTATATGATCAAATGCACCAGAGGCGATAATCCAAGTATGTTCATGTTCAGATGAAGAAAAATTGGCTTCAAGATTACCCGAGGTAAGAATACTAGGAGATGGGCCAGGTCAGAAGTATTGGTCTTTCAAATTTATTGAAGAAGTTGAGTTAATTTGGTCATTGAGATGGAGGTATAAGCTACAACGATCAAATCCATTTTATTCACCTTATTAGAAGTTGGCTTAAGGTGAGGGTAAAATTCCCAACAACGCTCCTTAGTGTATCTAAATTTTCCACAATGTTCACATTGAAGGGGCTCTCACCTTCCTTTGTTCAGAAACTGATGATTTTTTGACTCTCATCTTCCTTTGTTCAGATTATTTTCTCTAATATTATTCCTTGTCATCTCTCCTGGCAACAAAAGCATTGGACTCAGACTTCATAGATACGGATTTGGAATCTGGATTCATAGTTTTTCTTTGAGTTTTTTTTCGATGCCCAGTAGCGCACACACTCGATAAGGAAGACAAAAGTTGTATGTGTGATAGACAACAGGGTCTAAGAACTGTTGGGTTTTTTTTAACTTGGTCTCTAAATATAGTCCCACATCCATGTGGCAACCCCAAGTGTTCATTTTAATGCAAGATTCTTATCTTAATCTTCAACATGTCAATATTGAATATGTGTTGACGAATCTAGAATCTAAGCTTCTAAAGACTGATGATGTATAAGTTCTGGCCAACGTGATAATCTTACAATAAAAATAAAGGAAATACAACAACGTGTGCAAGTTGTTGATTCTCAATTCTATGGATGATTCCTTGGTAGAGTCGTACCACAAAAGAGTATCTACAAAAGACGTCCGAGAGTCTCTTGAAAAATAATACAAGAATGACGAAAAGATGTCTAAAATATATTCGTCGAAAAATTCTTCAAAATACGATAGATGTGAAGACCATGGTGCAAAAAGTAAAAAACAATTACTAAAATTGCAGCAAAAGTTTGACGAGGAGGATATACCTCAAACATATAAGTTCATGGTGGGGGCCATCGTCTCCAAGCTCCCTCTAGGATGGAATCGGTTCACAACTGACTCTACCACAAGAAGATGGAGACCATGCTAGAAGACCTTCTACGCTTCATTTACATTGAAGACGAAGCGAGAACTCAGGTCAAAGTGGACACCCTACCCATTGCCAAGGAAAACACAAAAATTGGTGACTCCAAGGGGACTAGAAGGCTTCCTACAACAATCAAAAGAAGGATTTCAAATATAGGCTTACTCTACTGGGGAAGAAGAGTGTTAAGTCGTGATGTCGACAAAAATGTCTCGTAGGATTAGAGGACAATTCTAACTGGAAAATTTGGGGATCTATTACCTATTACATATTCAAGACATTTGAATATAGATAATAGATTATCACTAATCCATTTGGAAATTAGAAATAAGATATTCATAGAGAAACTTGTCACGACCCGCACCCGCTTTTCGGAATACGAGTACGTAGCCAAGTATAGCCTACGCCGCAACATCAGCGGTAGTACGTTCTCTTGACCTCAATGTCAATCTTGATATAACAAAATCACATCTATTTGCTCATTCATAATAACTATTTATTTACAAATCCAATAATATATAAAAATGACATTCGAGAACAAATGCGCTAAATATGCAAATTCAAATTCTATCTAGAATCTACGGTTGGCCTCCAAGGTCTCTATCTCCCCCGTATGTTCCATAGCACAAAAGTAGAAAGTAAGCCAAGTCACCTGCAACGATCCAATCAGGAAAGGAGCAAAGTACAACTATATTGCATTTATGTAACTTAATACAAATAAAGCTAGACAATAGAGATGCAATACAATAGTAAAGGAACATGAATATGAACTGAAAATGATAACATGTACAAAAAATATTAGCAGGAACATATATGAATAGAACAACTAGCAATGCATATGTAAAATAAAACACAATGTATTTGAAATACTTTTCGACATGTGAACGACTTAGGCTAATACGACACATCATAGATGGCTATCCATAACCCATACGTGCGGTGTATGACTTAGCTATCCACAATAACAATCATTGGAATTTGTTTACATACCTACTGAGCATTTCCTCTTCCGACTCACTAAACAATCAATAAACGAGCAATCATACAATCAAGCCTATCGTGTCACAATTGCATCTCAACAGGATACTCAATAAAATACAATGATAGCATTATAACATAATAAGCACATAAAGCAATATTGTACTTGCCTCGATTAGTTGCAATTGACATGACTTGATCATATTGGCACAGAATAGTCGCAGATGTCATAAGTATGCAAGACGACCTCTAATGATGGAACATACCATGCCATTGAGTCCAGAATGGTCCAAGTAGCCTAGGATCGATATGACGAAGTCAAAATCACAAGAATTAGGAGTGTATGACTTGTCACGGTTAAGATGGGAATCGAAGAGAATTTTAAATAAAAAATATTTATAACTTTAGAAAATATTTATAATACTTGGAAACTATATTTACTAGTCAAAATATTTTTAAGCAATGACTTGAAAAAATAAAAAACCATGCTTTAGGTCCAAACTATAATTCTAATTAGATAAAATGTTACGATAATATTTTTAGGTCAAAAGCAATATTTTAAATAGGTAAAAATAATATAATAATATTTTAGGCTTTCTAAGCTTAATTTGAAATTATACTTAGGCAAACACAATATAATTATAACAATAAAATATTAGCAATATAATTAATAACTAATGATTTTAATAATAATAATAATAATAATAATAATAATAATAATAATAATAATAATAATAATAATAACAATAATAATAATAATATCTATACTTTTCTATAAAGCCCATAAACTATATAACATGTATATATATAGAAATCTAAAGCCCAATACAACCAGCCCAAACTGGTGCAGCCCAAAACCCACTGATTACTAAAGCCCAGCTACTATTTAATCGTATAAAGTAATATACATACACTAATACATTCTAATATACATACAAACATACATACATACTGATATTTTTAATAAAATATTAATAACCTCTATCCCTCCCCCGTTAATAAGAAGGCTAATTATATGGGCACATCCAAACCTTATCATGGCTAGCCCATTTTTTTGGTTTATCTACAAGTTTTCCATTGAAAAAATTGATCATGGCTATCCCACTTTGTAGTATAAAAGTGAAAAAGAAAATTTTTCCCTTTTGTCTTCTTCTTCTCCAAAGTTCAATTTCTACTTTTCCAAGAACCCTAGAATATTCTTGTCCTCCACTCAATCTTCTTGTCTTGAAACGTAAAATAATTATCAACGAATATTCCTAGTACTCGGTATGTTTTCGACTACTAGATGGCACTATTTGTTTAAAAATTTATTCATTCCTAATTATTGAAGCTTTTATCATAATATAGGAAATATGGAAGAAATAGTAATGTCAAATGTAGCAATCGATCAGTCTGGTCCTTCCGAAGTACACAACATTCTCTCCGAAGAAGTCTCGGTAGGTCCCCGACCTACCTACGTACAATAATTCGTAGTCGACATTTGGACTGCCACGCATTCAGGCAGTCCTATGTACCTGATGGACTACCATAGAGTGCGGCAGTCCAGAAGTTAATCTTTTGCTCCACTGGACTGCCACACTTCCTGGCTGTCCATAAAGTACAATGGACTGCCAGAAAGTGTGGCAGTCCAGTTGAATAGCGTATGAACAGCTGGACTACCACACTTCCTGGCAGTCCATAAAGTACTATAGACTGCAAGAAAGTGTGGCAGTCCAGTTGAATAGCGTATGAACAACTTGACTGCCACACTTTCTGGCTGTCCATCAACCACTTAGGACTGTCAGAATTTGTGGCAGTCTAGTTAAAATGCAATGTGAGTCCTGAATTGGATATTGTCTTTGCACTTGTCGTTGATTTAGTTAATAAAAAATCAAAAATTTATTGTAGGGCATCCCATCTCCTATGTGCATTGATTTGAGGAATATATTCTCGACGGATATGGTTTTTGAATCTTACGACGAAGCATTAGAATGGTGCAGAGAAGTTAGAAGGCGATCGAACACAATCTTTGTCATTTCAAGGCCGTTACGGCACCGGCCGAATCGAAAAACTATAGATCTTGGTTGTGAAAGAGGTGGGCAGTATAGGGATCATCGTAAAAAAGATAAACTTCTCCTAATAAAATCTCAGAAGAAAGCGGCAGGGACAAGGAAATGTGGTTGTCCATTCAAGTTAGTGTTGGGGTACAAAAATGACGAGAAGTGGACAGTTGTGGTGAGGAATGGGATGCACAATCATACTGTGTCGGACACGCTTGTTGGTCATCCATACGCTGGAAGATTGAACGATGATGAGAAAAATTTAGTTAAAGAATTGTCAACTTCCGAAGTTGGTCCTAAAGAAATTTATTCCGTGCTGCGTGAGAAGAATGATAAGAACAAGTCCAGTTTGAGGACAATATACAATGCAGTAGCTAGGTCAAGAACAAATACTCTAAAAAGAAGAATGGCGATGCAGCAAGTGTTGAAGGTACTTGCCGAAAATTATTACGTGGAATACCATAGAAGACTTCCGCAGAGCAATGAAGTCATTTCTATGTTTTGGTCCCATCCGGATTGCACACAATTGGCACGGTCCTTCGTCGATGTCTTGGTTGTTGATTGCACGTACAAGACTAATAAATTCAAGATTGCACCCAGGAACTGATGGGTATCATTTTGTATCAAGTATTGATGAATGTAACAAGTATTGATGAGTATTATTTTGTATCACATAGTTAGTATCATTATTGACTGAATGTTGCAATATGGACTGCTCAGGAACTGGGCAGTCCAACTCACAGCAAGTATTGAGTTGGACTGCCCAGTTTTCTGGCAGTCCACATATCAATGTGGACTGCCAGGAAACTGGGCAGTCCAACTCAACACTTGCTGTGAGCTGGACTGCCCAGTTTCCTGACAGTCCACTTATTGAATGTGGACTGCCAGGAAACTGGGCAGTCCAACTCAATACTTGTTGTGAGTTGGACTGCCCAGTTCCTGGGCAGTCTAATACAGCAAGTTCTGAGTTGGACTGCCCAGTTTTCTTGTAGTCCACATTCAATAAGTGGACTTCCAGGAAATTGGGTAGTCCAACTCACAGCAAGTATCTTCGTGGACTGCTAGGAAACAAGGCAGTCCAACTCAATACCTATTATGAGTTGGACTGCCTAGTTCCTGGGCAGTCCATGCTGTTAGTCATATAGTCACAAGAAGATACATAGTCACATAGTCACATAAGTCACATAGTCACATAGTCACAGAGTCAGTAACATAGTCACATAAGTCACATAGTCACAGAGTCAGTAACATAGTCACACAAGTCATATAGTCACATAAGTCACATAGTCACATAGTCACATAGTCACATAGTCAATAAGTCATAGAGTATTCAGATACGCAGGCCACTTGAGGCTCAAGTGTTATAAATCACAGAATCACATAGTCACAGAGTATTCAGATACACAGAGTATTAAGATACAAATCACATAGTCAGTCAAGTGTTATAAATCACAGAGTCATTCTTGGTCATGATGCATCTTCGTGCGTCGCTCATCTTCAAAAAATGGATAATCATCTATGATGTTTTGCATCTGCAGGCCAACATCTTTGTAATTCTCGTCCTTGCACATGATCAAACTTTTTCCTAACTTCTTAACTTTCGAAGCCTTCATGCACGAATAAAAATTATAAATTTAGGTACTCCTTTGCTAACCTAGAAGACTAGGTTACCGACACTTACCATCTTCTGCAGTACATTATATAGTACTGACTTGGATGGTAGAAGGGCTGCTACCAGCACTTTAGCACTTCGCTTATCAGGATTCAACATCATACCATGTCCGGCCTCCACGTAATAATCCATAAAATCCTTACTACAATCCCACATCTCCACCGCCGAAGTTCGTATGGTTTCACTGACAACATGACGTTGCCACTCAGTGAAAAACAAAGAACCCCAAGGGTAGTACGATGGGACATAAGTCCTTGCATTCTTCCCTTTGACAGAAGTCCTCAATTTTAAAGAGCTAGGGATAGTCTGTACGTAACCAAACTGATGAAGCACTCGGTCTGGGATGTGAGGCTCCTCAGTTTCATGACAAAATATCGAGCCTCTAAATAGTGCAACCGGTTGCCCAGCACGAGTAGTATTTCGCATATTCTGTTATGGATCCCAAATAATCTACAACATGTATTCATTAGTTAAGGAATTATTAATTAATGTGAAAAACTATAGTAGTAAGTAAATGCTACTTTAACTTAATGCCTCTAAATAGTGCAAATTGTTTCACCTCCTTTGCCTTCATATCTTCTAGAGCGACACGTAGGGTTGCCAACATATGTGGATGTCTGGTATCTATCTTAGTCAGCTTCCATTTACACATCCTAGGTATCTGCTCATCATAATCTCTATTAAGAGTAGCCCTCTTGAGCGTCGAAAAATATTCGTATATCCACGTCTGTAAATGTAAAATATAATAATGTCATCGTTATCGAAAGAATTTTATATTACCTATAAACACTATATGGTATTATTTGCTTACAAGGAGCAGAGTCTGGCAACCAGCTATTGTTTTCGACTCGACTCGAGATGCACCACCAAGTTCGCGGTAGAGATGTGTTAGGATACCACTTCCAAAAGATACTTGATCCACAGTGTTCAAGTCCGTAAGATTGTTTAGATATTTGGCATGTATCGCGGTCCCGGACTTGTCGGTAACGCCGACGGCCCCTAGGATAAACTGTATGTATGCCCGGGCCACGGAGTCGTCATTAGCATCGTCGTCGTCGTCGTCGCAGTCGTCGAAACAGAATGTATTCCTCAAAAAACTTAAAGGAACTCCATACGACTTCTTAAATTCGAGAAGGGTGACAAAAGTCTCCATCTCAACCCCAAAAGAATTGGTGACCAGTCCCACCAGCTCATCATATATCTCGAAGTCACCCTCAGAATAATCTATCGCCATTTGATTACCGTCAACTCTAAGCCCTAAAATGTGGTTGATATCATCTAGGGTGATTGTCAACTCTTCGTCTGCGAGATGGAAACTATTGGTTTCTGGATGCCAACGCTCCACAAACGCATATATCATTGCGTGGTCCAATATCTGATACGAGTATTTTGCCAAATTTTGTAATCCGATGGGGGTAATTTTCGCCTTCACACTCTCTTTCAACTTATCAAATCCCCACGTACTGCACATCTTCACATGGTTTATTACCCTTAAAAGGTGCAAGCTTTTCTGCAAATAAAAAATTAAAAACAAACTTTCGATATTAAATACAAGTATTTTTTTGAATAGTTATTCTATATTTAAGGTAATCAACTAACCGGATCCTTCCAGATCTGATAAGAAATGTGGTTCTCGATTGACGTAATATCGAGCAACCAATTGGGCATGAATCTTCCGTTTCCTCGGCTACATGAGCAGGACCGGATCCATCGTCACCTCTCTTTCGAGCAACGGGTACATCATCATCAGAAGATGAATCATCACGATGATTCACCGGCTTCTTCGAACGACTTGTAACATGTTTCATTCCACGGGTTCTTATCTGTGAGACTGGTTCTGGTTCTCTGATTGTTATCGCTTTATCAAGAACTCTACCAGCTGCACGCACCTTGCGATCTGATGATGTAGGACATTTTCTTTCAGGCCCGACCTCAACATCCTTCTCCTTTCTCTTATTCTCATGACTAATATTTAATCTTAATTAGATATTAAAATATATAACTAATTGAACTGCTAGAAGAATGGGCAGTCCAACTTCAAAGCATTGTGCAGCTTTGGACTGCCCAACTTTCTGGCAGTCCAGTCACTATGTTGGACTGCCAGAAAAATGGACAGTCCAGGTCAGAGCATGTTTAGTTTTGGACTGCCCAACTCTCTGGCAGTCCAGACTATATGTTGGACTGCCAGAAGAATGGACAGTCCAAGTCATAATATGTGTAACTTTGGACTGCCCATTCTTCTGGCATTCCAGTTTTTATGTTGGACTGCCAGAAGAATGGGCAGTCCAAGTCACAACATGTGTAACTTTGGACTGTCCATTCTTTTGGCAGTCCAGTTTTTATGTTGGACTGCCAGAAGAATGGGCAATCTAAGTACAACATGTGTAACTTTGGACTGCCCAACTCTCTGGCAGTCCAGTCTGTATGTTAGACTGCCAGAAGAATGGGCAGTCCAAGTTATAGCCTGTGTAACTTTGGACTGCCCATTCTTCTGGCAGTCCATAATAAGGATTGGACTGCCAGAAGAATGGGCGGTCCATGTCGACATAGACATACGTGAGTGCTATTTCGATTTAAAAGACTTTAATTCCCATCGAAATACTTGTAATTAAAACAATGAATGAAACGTAATGCACACAAGAAGAATTCTAGGGTTTTGGAGGGGGAAAATTTAAGAAATAATGTATACCTTATTTACGAGGAAGCTTTCGGTGCCATTGGTCTTGTTCGAAAGAGGAGGAGAGCGAACAAGAAGTCGACCAGTTTGATTCGAGTAGGAGGAGAAGTAAAAGACTGGAGTGGAAGAGAGAGACGGGTGAGGGGGGTGAGGGTTTTGGAAGAGAGAGAAGTGATTTTGGAAATAAAATAGAAATAATGGGTTTGGGGGGAGGAGGGAAATTTGGGACAGCCCCAATCAAAATATTGGGCTAGCCTTGTGAAAAACAAAAAAAATTGGGCTAGCCACAATCCGGGCTAGCCATGATCATATTTGGTTGTGCCCATATAAAAAGCCTAATAAGAAAGAGAGAAAAAAAAGAACGGAGAAGGAGAGAGAAATTGAAAGAGGCAAAAGAGCAAGAGAGAGAGAGAGAGAGAGATAGAGAGAACGAGGGATGGAGAACTCACCGAGAAGGAGATCGAAGAGCTGCGGAGGAGGGCTCGGTACGGTGACAGCTTCGAGGTTGCAGGTGGGGCGCTGGTTGCCGGAGGTGGGCGCTAGTTGGCGCTCGCGTGGCATTGCCTCGGTGGCGGCGATGGACTGACGAGCGAGGTTGGGGAGACAACTGCTCTCGAGTTTGAGAGGCGGTCGTTGGAAATCGACGGCGGCACTCGAGCTGACCTGGCCGGAGAACGCGGGATGCAAACGGTGGAGAAGAACCGGTTGGCGCCGATGGCACTGTTGGATCAAGCAGAGGAGACTCCGCGTGTGTGGGCACGATGGCGCACGACAAGCCGGCGCTGCGCTGGTGTTTGTTGGACTCGACCAAGGCACGAAGATGCCCGAATGCGGGGAATAAGGTGAAGGGTCGGCAGGCCAGTCCCACACGAAGGGAATCTCGACGGCGACAGAGGTACGTGCGGTTGACTTTGGTGGAGGAGCGACTCGGCGTTGGTGAATTTCGGTTTCGACATTGGTGAGTTAGGGCGGTGGGTCTATTGGTGGTGTTGGAGGCGGTCGTTGCCGGAGAAGGTGGCAGCAGGAGGGGATCGATGTGGAAGTGGTGGCTTGTTTGGGAAGTTACTGCGGTCAGGGTCACTGGTCAACCGTGGTGGTCACGGCCAAAGATGGCTAGTGTTGTTGGGTCTGCTGGCCGGTTGCTGAGCGTGGTGACGGCCGCAGGTGCATGTGGTGGATCAGCCGCTGGCGGTGGTTCGATCAAGAAGGAGGCGGTCGGGAGGAGTTCGTCATGGTCGTGGCAGAGCACAGATCTAGAGAGGAGCTGCTGGAGGCTAGGATTAGGGTTAGGGTTAGGATTAGGATTTAGGAATTAGGGTTAGGGATTTACCTGTGTCGAAGTTATCCGACACGGTAGGGAAATTTTTGGGTTCGTGTCCGGAATTGTCGGACACGGACGATAATGTAATTGTAATAATAGAAATAGTGGAAAAGGAAATATGGACACGGATACGATGTATGACATGATGATGGTGATGATGATTGTGGTGGGTGGGGAATTGTGGGTTGTGGGAAGAAAATAGAGGAAGACTCCTCTATATATATAGGAGAGGGGGATTGCTAAATATGTGGGATTAAGATTTAAATCTCCCAAGATTTGAATCTAATAATTTAGATTGATCCAATCTAAATCCATAGAATAATATCTAATAATATTTAAAATAGATCTTATAAATTTAAAACTTAAAAATAATTGATAATTAATAAATTTAAAATTATATCTTTTACAATAAAACAAATCATATTTAAAAATAGTTTGACAAACTCCTTCGTTAATCAAAAAGATCATTTATACAATTTCAAATAAAAATATATTTTTAAACTAGAAGGATACTAAACTAAATAAATAAAATAAAAATTTTAAAAATTTGAGAAGTTGCTTTACACAACTGGAATCCAAATATAGGCTTACTCTATTGGGGAAGAGTGTTTAAACCCTGATCTCAAGAAAAATGTCTCGTAGGGTCAGAGGGAAATTCTATTGGAGAAATTTGGGAATATATTATCTATTATGTAATCAAGACTCTTGAATACAGATAATAGTTTCAAGACTCTTGAATACAGATAATAGCTCCAAGACGGATAACAATTTGTGGGGAGATTCGCTGACTCTCCTGGGTATGCTACGAACTCATCTAGTGATTAGTAATAAAAAACTATGCTTTTGATTCTTTAGGGGAAGGATAAAAAACTATGCTTTTGATTCTTTAGGGGAAGGATCGGTAGCTCTGCTGGGAAAAACTTTTGGTTGATCTAGTACCCATAATGCATTCAAAACTTTTGAACACATATAATAACTTAAAAATCCTTTGTGGGGAAACTGATACAAGTAAGTCTACAGAGGACTTAATAAATATGACATTGTATATTTTATTTTTTTACAATGTTAACCCAACTAGGATTAAACATAGTATTTCTTGAGAAACTTGTCATTGATATGCATCATGAGTAAGTGACCAAAGGCTTTGCGAGCTTATAAGCACAACGAATGGACCCTTCCATTTAGCCTGAAATTTTCTTTTGCTTTTGTGTGTCATGACTGTCATGACCCGTACCCACTACTAGGGATGCGATTGCGTGCGCAAGTCCCGCCTACACCGCAGTGTTGGCGGTAGAACGCTGTCTAGCCCGCAATAAACAAATGCTCATAAATTAATATTTTTATTTGCTCATTCACAACAACTAAATCATTTACAATATTCCATCATTATATTTGAAGAAATTATAATATCTCACAAATATTGAAAGCGACTATCAACACATCTAACTAGTCTTCTAGGGTTGACCTCAGCATAAACCCATGTCTCCTCCAATGGCCCAAAGCATAGAGTAGCCACGACTAATCTAAAAAATGGTTTCCAGTCAGAAATAGAACAAGTACATTTCTAACAACAGTTCCAATAATTGACAAAGTCTATAAAACACTAAATAGTAATGAAATACATGATGAACAAATAAGCATAGAATTATGGAACGGAACATAGAGTAAAAGAAAATGAGCATGATAATAATGACAAGTGAGAACAATAATAAAGCTGATAAGACATGCAATCAGTAATATAGTGGAACAAAAAAACTGCACCTATCTATGTGTGTTGAAATATCGTGTTCGACATGTAAACGACTAAAGGGTAAATTTGGCCGACCGCACGTATCGTGTGCGACTGCTATTCTCCACGTAAGACCAATTGGATAGAAAGGGTAGTTCACACGTCTACTGAGATATTTTTTCGCCCGACTAGTAATCATGGATTCAAACATGTCACAAACACGGCAATCATGCGAATACATTAGTTACAAAATATAATATGTAAGGAATCCATAAAATACTACATCGTGTAACCATCGTGTCGAGAATCAAACATAAAATCAATGTAAGACAATGCTAAATACACAAATCATAGAAGTTATCAAGTATGAAAACTATCAGAGAATGTACTCGCCTGGGGTCCTTTGTTGGTGAAACCTATAATCCCGTTGGGTCCAGGATAATCTGATTAGCTAGGGGCGATGTGTAGAATTTTGGAATTCGCAAGAGAATAGAAAATTATTAGTCATAGTTGAGAACGGTATAATCTAAGAGATAATTTGAAAGGAATTTTCTTAATAGGAAATATATATATTTATTTACAAAATATTTATAGCTATTACCAATTATCTATTAGAATATTTTTAGGAGCATACTACAAAAATACTTATAAATTAATTTGTAAACTTATATAAAATGCTTATATACATAATAAAACCTATTAGTATTTGTAAAGTACCATTACACAAAACCCATTATGTAATTACCCAAAGCTATTTAATTTACTAAAATAGTTATATGTATACATAAAACTAAAAAAAATCTGTATATATATAATTTATTGGAATATTATTCTTGTTAGTAGTTAAATAGAAATATATCTAAATCATCACAATAAATAAAAGCCTATAAATATATTTTAAAAAATCCTTTTTAACTACCTAGCCCAAAGTATACTTTGCTTATATATACTGGCCTATAATCGGCCCAATAAATATCCTAAAATAATAGCTTCAGTCCCAAAACCCTAAAACCCAATATAGGCCAAAGACCAGTTGCCCATAAGATTTCTAAAATAAAAGATTTTACAAACAAACCCATTAAGCCTAAATAGTCATTTAACTCCATTTACTTAAAATCCAAAACATAATGTTCTCAAAATTAGTAACTAAAATAAAAAAAACAAAACACAAACTTTCTTTACTAGAAAAGGGCAAAGAGGAGAGAGAACGACAGTGAGAAAGACAGGGATGGGAAAGAAGAAGGCTCACCGAGCTTCTGGGAAATTGGCCACGCGGAGGCTCCGAGCACGGTAGCCGCCTGCTCGGCCAGGCGAGCGGGGCTGGGTGGAGCAAAGCAATTTCAAGAGAGAGGGAGCTCGAGCTTTGGGCTCCTGTTCGGTGGCGTGCGATTCCTCACTGACGCTGGCTGCTTAGTTTGGGGAGATGAACGCGACCGGGGAGCGCGACGCTCAGCGGAAGGGCAAAACGCTCGGCAAGATGTGGCCGGAGGAGTTCGGTGTTGGAGGAAAGCAGTGCTGGGGTTGGCGCCTGGAGGGAGCGCCAAAGCGGTAACAGTGGTGAGTGGTCGACGGCTCGGGTCGCAGGTGGGCGGAAGCATAGGCGCGACTGGGTGTCGGATCTGACATGCCGTTCGCTTGTCGTGGCGGCGACGAGGTATAGTTTCTCCCATTATTTTGGGTGGTGGTGTTGGTAGTGGTTTTGGTATTGGTGGCGACGGAAGAGGCTGACGGAGTAGACAACATGTCGGGTGGTGTTTGGGGGTCGTGGTGTGGTGCTATTGTCGTTGGTGGTGGTGCTATTGTCGTTGGTGGTGGTGGTGGCAGTTGTGGTGCTGGGGAAGGGTGATGCCGGGCGGTTGTGGTCGGAGGAAGAGGTGGGTTTGGTGGTGGTGATGAATGTTGTGGCGACGACGGAGGGAGTGGTTCTGTAACCCATCTTCCCGGAATTTTGAGAATATTATTATTATTATTTATTTGATTTAAATGGGGATTTTGAAATTTTATAAATATTTAATTGTATAGTTATTACGATATGGAGCTCTAGTCATGATTAAATTTGGAGTACAAGTTGACCAAGAATTTTGGCACGGATAGTGTAGTTGGGTGCCTTGACTAGTATTTTAGCTATGGTAGGGAAGGCCAAGTCATAAGTGTGTCCTAACTAGAAAAATCAGGCCAAGTTGTGACCTAATTCCTATAAATAATTTAATTAGTTATTTATTAATATTTTGACTTTTAGGAAACCAGGTTGTACCCTTATAGCCCGGACCTCACCCGAAACTGTAACACCAACTTTTCTAAAATAAGGGTAATTTTAAACTTTTGTAAAAGTTTATTATTTAATAATAGAATTTATGATTTATGGGAATTTTTAATTAATTTAATACTATTTAAAATAGGTGAATTATAATTTTGATGTGTTAGCTAGTGAACCCTAGAACTGTTGAGCCTAGAGACTAACCATGACCATGGGGACCTAACCATGTGATTAGAATGACTATTTATAACTTTTAGGCTAAGGGTATTTTGTTCATTTTGTAACTTTTGAATTATTTAGGATTTTAATTAATTGGTGAATTTTAGATTATTTTAATAATATTTAAATTGATGTATTATGATTTTGGTCATTTTTTATATTTTAATATTTTAGGAATTTTATATTTTAATATTGATTTTATGGGATTTGTTTAGTCGGATTTGAGTTTTGTTTCGTTTCGACTTGTGTTAGTGATCCGGGTAGCTTAGACTGTAGACGGGATCCCAAGATTAGTTAGTTATGGCCCACAAACCCCACTAATTAAGTTAGTGAGTTTAGACTAATCCCACTTGTTAGATTGGTTAAGTTAGAGGCTTAAATTTAACCCTTTTGATCCCAAACTTGAACCTAACTTAAAATTAACCAAGAGGACTAGTTGAGGCATTATTGGGCTTTCCTCCAAGGCCCAAATAGGGTTTAATGGCAGCCACTATAGCTAGGTTAGCCTTCCTTCCTTTCATTTTATTCTATCTTGCCTCTTTTCCTTCACAAAGTGTTCTTTTCCAAATTAGAGAGCTTCCCTCTTTGATTTGATCTCTAAATCCATATATCCCTCCACCAAAACTTCCATCCAATCTTCTCATACTACCAAGGGAGGGTGCTAGCAAAGATTTGGAGCAAAGTGCAAGGAGGAGTGTCCTTTTTAGAATATCTTCGTGTCGGAGTCGTGTCTTTGGGAGTATCATTGGGATTCCACTCCCAATAGGTAAAACCAACACTCTAAATTGATTTTCTATGCATATTAGTTAGTTTTGAATCCATAGGATCTACCTCCATACATGTGCCCCATTTAGATTCAAATTTGAGGCCATTTAGAGCTCTTTTGAGGATTTTAGATATGTGTCTTGTGTCCTACTTGATAGATCCCAAATTAGGATATCCTATGTGTATGTATGTATGTATGATAATAGTTTAAATAGATATTTAAATTCAGTTTTAGAATGGTTAGAGAGTGGATTAATCTTAGTTAGGATGGTTAAAATGAGTTTTATTTGGATACCTATGTTGGTATCCAAGTGTCTTGGCCTACATGTGTTTTTTTTGTCCAAAATAACTCAAATTCGTCATAATATTCATCCACGTTTTTATTAACCAAAGCAACTTAGAAATGTCATAACTTTTAGCTTAGAACTCTGAATAATCTCCCATTTTTTTAAAAGAACCATATCTTAGCTTTCCAAATATATATTTTAATAAGCCAAAATCGTTCTGAAACTTTCTGTAAAACTATTTGAGTATCAGCTGTCCGAAAGACAAACGCGTTTAAGTATTTTCGCGATTTCGGGAGCTTCCGGACACGAAAATGCGATCTGTTTGAAGTTTTACAAAGCTATCACGAAGGGCTACGACATACTTTAATTCTAGAATTTAGTGAAGGCTCAATTGGTACAGTATTGGTTTTAAGTAGAAGAGTGACTATACGACATAAGTATTTTGTGTAACCTATGAGCCTATGTAGTATGGATATTAAATGAATGTAGAGTATGTAATACATGATATGTTAGATGAATGAAATTATATATATATGATATGTATCCTCTTTACATTAATGTATATATATGGTTGAATGCAAGCATGTAGGAATGCAATCAATGTAATGTATGTAAGCAATACATAAATGCATGAATGAAAGAATGATATACAATGTATGCATGAAAGTATATAATGAATGCTAGATATGAATGCAAGGTATACATGTAATGATAGATATGAATGCATAATGTATACATAATGTAATACAATATATAATGATAGCATGTATGGTAATGTAAAATATATGATGCAAGCATGTATATGTCCACTGTCTTTCTTTTTTCTTACATTTTTTCTTCCTTTCCCTTTCTATTTCATTTTCCCCCTTTTTTTTCCTCTTTTATTTTTACGTGTTGTATACAATGTATATAATGTATAGATGCATGTAAGTATGTAATATGCATGAATGATATGTATGTAATAAAAATAAGTATATATATGCAACTTAATGATATGTGAATGGATATAATGCCTGAACTGAAGTATACATGTATATGAGATATGAATGAATGATATATATGTGTTAAGGTAATGTAATGTATGTATTCACATATATTTTGAGTTAAATATATGAGTTTGTATGCATATATTATATGTATGCATTTATGCTGGAATAAATGTAATATAATGTAGAGCATGTATATATGAATATAATGTATGCAAGTATATAATGTATTCAAATATGTATGTATGCATCTATGTATATATGTATAAGTGCATGAATGAATGCAAGTATGCATATATGATATATATGTAGACATGTATGTATGTATACGTGATATGTATGTATGCATCTATGTATGTATGTATATATGTATGTATGTATGTATGTATGTATGTATGTATGTATGTATGTATAGGAGCATGAATGAATGCAAGTATGCATATATGACATGTATGTAGGCATGTATGCAATGTATGTATGTATACATGATATGTATGTATACATGTATGCAATATAAGTATGTATGTATGTATTTCTATAAACTGAGTTAACTTATAACCTTTTACACACATGCATTCATACACCCTTTGACACCATGTATTCCATGTCACATACTCCTACCTATCACTAAATCTGAGAACATTAACACATATCCTTTCACACACATGCCAAACACACACACACACACACACTCACTTACTCTTTTACCTCTCCTTCTCTCTCTCTCTCTCTATATATATATATATATGTATTTGCCTATGTATATAGCTTTCCTATATATATATATATGTATATGAATATGTGAATGTGAATAATATATATACATTATATGACTAAGTTTGTGTGCCTTGTTAGCTTATGGTTTAGTTTTGTGCTTGGTTTAGCAAGTGACTTAGGCTATGAGTTAGTAGCTATCTTGAATACTTGATTTGCATAGACTTAGTTTGTTTAGACTTAGAATTG
>JANAVB010029815.1:8725805-8785805 GCA_029216955.1 Iris pallida | reverse complement strand
GAGATGCTAAAATTTTCATGCTTCTACAAGATCCCCTTCAAAGTTTTTGATACTCGAACGAGTTCGAAATACTTTGAAAGAAGCATGGGAGACTGTCTGGGTGCATAACAAACTCCTTCTTTGGGCGCATAGAAGTTTGCCAGGCTGTCAAAAAGATGGTTGTTGAGATCTTCCTCGAAAATATGAACTGACAGATTCATCGGATCAAAATTTGAGGAGGTCCATCCTTTGTGCGTTGTCCACATCAGCAAGTAGTAGCCGCATAATATGCAATGACCAAGTCACCGTATGGGCGCATAGGCTATAGTGGGCGCATAGTCTATGTGGGCGCATAGCCTTGCCTTCATGCCTATAAATATGCCTTGGGGAGAGAGAAAATTCATTCTTTTCTTTTCCTGAAAAAACTTTCAAGAGACCCTTCATCTCCTCTCTGCACGAATCATGTCTCCCAAGGCTGCCAAGAGATCTGCGAAGGGCAAGGAGGCTGCATCGAGCGGTTCTCCTCCTTCGACAGCCTTCCCGCTAGTCCAAGACCCGAATTTGGGTGAGGCTATGCTTTAGGAACAAAGTCTCGAGCATTAATTTACGACGCTCAGACTCTTCTCTGCTTGGGTGCATAACCATTGATATGCGCCCAAAGTAACACGCTTTTGTGAGCATTCTGATGCGCCCACAGAAGCATGCACCTACACACTGTCATGTGTTATGCGCCCACACGCTGTTGTGTTATGTGCCTACGCAGAATGCTTCCATGCCTGAGCGCTGTTATGTGCCTGAACTGTTATGCGCCTACATGCTTGTTACATGTCATGCGCCCACTTGTAGCACATGTGTTTGTGGACTTTATGCGCCCATAGGCAGTTTGCGCGCATAACCCTTTGGGCGCATAGGATTTCTCCGGCACTTAGTTTCTTTCTCTACAGATTATAAGTCTGACTTTCTTCTTCTGTCTTTGCAGTTGACATGGTCGTTCCGGAGCTTGGTGGGATCCTTTTCGGCTCTGCTCGCTAAGTTCTCGGCACAAGCCTCATAACTAACATGATAAAAAATGTTCAGGCCAAGATCAGTCATAACCAGCCTTCAGTACGAACATGCGCTATACTCGAACAGGATAAGACTTTCCTAAAGCAGATGATAAACGATGAGAAGCTCTTGCTTGGAGGGGCACGGAGCTTTAAGAAGCCGTACTTTTTGTTTGGTGACAGCTTGGGGTTTGAAGACGGCGAGACGATACTCCTGAAAAACTCTCTGGTGGTCAGGCTAAACAATTAAAGGATATGGTTGCCGTCGATGTATCGCCAGTATCCTCGGTCGGCCTTCACTGATCTAGCCGCATGGCGACAGATGAAATGGGACCTAACCCCTGAACTTTCTGGGGTTGTCTCTGGAAAGATACAGTTTAGCTCTGGTGATCAGAAGAAGGACACTTTTAAGTGTGTCAAGGGCTCTACGTCCTACTCCACGAGGGGGCTGCAGCCCGGTGCCATAATAAACGACATCCCGACTGACCTTTATCCTTATATTGTCAACACACTTTGTAATGTGATGATGTCAAAGAGTATGTCATATCCCGCAGGGAAGATGCGGATGGAAGGTTGGAGGTACCCTATTTTATTTTGGGATAACCTTACTGAATGGGTGCTTTCAACTTATGAAGCCACCCTAAAGGCTGCCGGCCTTTTTTATGCCGTCATAGCCACTCAATATGGCCTAAAGACGAATTAGCCCATGTTCGTTTCTCTGGCGGAGTTGTGCAACCATCACACCGATACTTTCTTCACTCCGGGCGGGGAGATGGGCCTGGCTCTCTATGAGATGCTGGAAGTATCGAAGCTTCCTTGGGACACAGAGCCGTATGAAGAATATGTGCCTTGTGATGAAGAACTCTGAGACCTGGAGAAAGAAAACTCCGAGATGATGGACGTATACATGGAGTTATTCTGCCAATTCCTCATCTGTCATAGGATCAATAAGAAAGGAAGAACTGAGGGGGCCAATCCTCATACGAGAGCCTGGATGAGCTATATCTTCGTTCAAGGAGAAGGAGAGGATCCGGCCTCCTTTACGATTTGTAAGCCCCTGACAAAGTCCGAGATAGAGGACTTGATGATAGATTATGACACAGCGGATGCTGAGGACAGTGATGATCCTGAGGGAAAATTCCCGATCGGCCACTACTTTCGCAAAGCTGAGTTTAAGCTGTCAGAGAAAGCTATGCTGGCGGCTTTTCCGATGATCTGAATCTGCGATTGTGTGGTCCCTGGTGGTTCAGGGTCTATTGAAAGGATGAGCCAGAGCATGATACTTCCGGCTGTAAAGCTGGCTTTTGGATACCGGTTCGCCCTGCTACCTACAGTGGTCTGCGCCATTCAACGGAGCCTGCGGGATTTTATTGGGAACGCGATGACCCCTGACGGTAGAGCAGACTTCGCCCGGACAGAACTCCGCTATCATTTCTTAATGGGATGACTGCTGCTGCACTGTCCCAATTTGATGAATGCTGGGCCGGTGGCGGACTCTTTGGCAGGAGATGCCTTTTTCGCAGGTTCCGTGATACGGACTGGGTCATCACTGGTGTAACCGCTTGCAGAAGGGCTTTAGGCTTTCTTCAGAATTATAAGTTCTTCAGGGAGCCCATACGACTAGCCTGACCGCTGGGGTGTTCCATTGGCTTCAGTCTATTAGGCCTTCACATTTAGTACTCAGGAATATGAATCACACCTATCTAGAGCCTTATTTACCAAGCCATTTTGTACGGGAATTTGGGTACAATCAGCTTCTTTTAGGCAATCCCAGCCCGCATCTGGAGTCGATAGGGAGCTTAATCGATGGGGTACGTGCATGGGTTTATTATATTGTCGGATGCAGTGAGCAATTTTTACCCTGCCCGAAGATAAGCCCGAGTCCCACCTTCTTTATGTTGCTGCCAAATTTTATACTCAGATTAATACCTTTCATCCCCGATATAATCATGAGCAAAGTTTGATATTGGGGACCAGGTTTGGCCCCACTCCTGCGAAGCGAGCCCGAAAGACGCCAAAAGGCAACGAAAAGAGAGAGCCGCTCCAGCCATTAAGTCGGCCGCAACGCCACGACAGGGAGCTGCTCTTAGGGAGCCGACAATGCCTCCAAGGGAGGGTACCGAAGACGATTCTATTCTTTTCGATCCTCCTTAGAAGAGGAAAGCTTCAACGGAACCGCCCCAGGAGCCAACTTTTAAGAGGAAAAAGAAGACCGTCGCCCCAAGACGAGCCAAGGAAGCGGGTGTTGGCTCACCTCCTTTAAGAAGATCTTTTCGGCAGACCGGGAGAGGTAGAACGGCGTCGCGGGCCGTTACCATTCGGGAAGTAGATCCCTTCCTAGACTCCATAGCCGTTTTGGTCAAACCGTTAGAAGCTTTCTCACCATTTCGTTTGTCCTTTGCACAGGACCCCAAAGTTGCGGTTGAGACAGGTGCCTCCTCGTCTCAGGAAGTGGATGTGACAACAGTGTCCCCTCCTCGTCCTCAACTGGCATACAGCGTTCAGCCTTTCCCAGTCAAGGAGGCTGAACCAAAGGATGATAAGGGCGAGTGCCCGGATTATGGTGGCGACCAGAAAGCCAGTCCCTCCTACGACATCTTTTTGGGGGATATGTCTAAAATTGGGGCTATAATGAAAGAGTTGGACGAGAATCAAGTCCAATCGGCTCAACCTCCCGCAGATATGTTATCTTTGCACCTCTCTTCGGATGAGATTTTTTTGATTTCGATTTTGCGTGCTCCTCGTGAGGCTGACTGCCATTGTGTATTCCCTTGTAGACAAGGAGAAAGAACCACGCATAGAGATAGCCTAAGAAATTAGGGAAGAAAAAGAGGTTGTCCCTGGCTCCTCTGGGGTTGCTGGTGCGGAGGACTCTGTCCGTAAGCCGACATCGAGTGCGGAAGGAGAGGTTTAACAGCCTCCTGAGGTGGTCGTTGCTGAATCTGCTTCCGGTCCATCTGGAGCCATAGAAGATATACAACGTGATGCTGCTCGGGGCCTTGACATTGTTCTCCTTGAACAACCTGGGCCTGCCCTTGGCTCCCTAGTAACCAAGGCTGACGACCTAGTCCAAGTTGGCGCTGAGCATGCCGCAGGTACAAAATTACTACTCTTTCGCACTCTTTCAGGTTCTTCTTTCCATTGCTGATAGATATATTATTTTTTTATCAGGTTCGGCTTCTTGTCAAGCATCTCTTCCTGGAGCGGAAGATCCTCATCAAGCTTCCTCCTCGACGACCTCCTCCGAAGACGACGAGATGGCCTAGGAAGTCGTCAAAGCTTTCTATTCTATCCTGAAAGTAAAGCTTTCTGGAGTTCTGAACCGGAATGCCGCTTTTGGCCCTGTGAAGGCCGTTGCTGAATATCAAGTGGCGGACCTTGAGAGCATCATCGGCTGCGAGAAGCGGGCTAATGGTCTGAGGAAGGTTCTGAACGACTTGGAGGACCGTGTGGCCAAACTCAGGGAAGCCAAACAACGAAGCCCGACGTCGCTGTTTCGTGAAGAAGATGAGGCTTTAGTCGTGGCTCTCACGAAGGAGGAGGCTACTTTCCAGGCCAGGAAGGATGTCCTTGCTCAAGAGATCAGCGAATTGGCTGATCAGTATGAGCAGTTCAACGCCGCGAGTGAGGCTCGTGTTGCTTTAAAGAATAAGCTTGCTGCCCAAATCATTGAGAAATATAATCACATCGTACAGATCCAAAATAAGATTGCCCAACTGGAGGCCAGCTTGAGGACAGTTGTGTCTGAACAAGAGGATTATTCGATTCAGGCTTCCGTGACTGCCACAACTTTAGACCAATTAAAAGAACAGCTGGTAAAGTTGGAAGGAGAGCACGTAAAACTGATCCCCTTCCAGGATGAAGCTGCCCGATAGGAAGAAGCGCGCCGTCGTGCTACTGCCAAGTCCGAGACCGAGATTGCAGCTCTAATGGATAGCATCAATCGGTTGTGTATCCCTTAGATCTTATTTTGTAATAGGCTCAATTAGTCGTCAAGACTCCTGTATCTTTTTCTTTTCTCTGTATTTTGATAGACGTTTTTAATAAAGAATCTTTTGGCTTTCAAAATTCATGAATGAAGTTTGTGAAATATCAGAACTAGAGGTAATGTGGACGTAGTAAAAATATTTCTGGTGGGTATTCCGCTGGAAAATTGGATGTGGACTCATTACCCGTTTTATATTCAAGGTTCTTGAATATAGATAATAAGTTGAAAGAAGCTGCTAATAGAGGTAATATGGACGTAATAGCAGAGAATGTTTTATACCTCGACCAGAGGTAATATGGACTGGACGGGTATGTAACATTTAAATAGGAGTCAGTAAATAATTCAGAGGTCATATGGACATGATTATCTTTGACGAAGGAATATTTCCGGTTGGTATTCCGCTAGGAAATTTGATGTGGACTTATTATCTATATTATGTTCAAGATTCTCGAACATAGGTAATAAGTTGAAAGAAACTGCTAGCAGGGGTAATGAGGACGCTGTAGCAGAGGATGTTCTATATCTGACCAGAGATAATATGGACGTGGACAGATATATAATATTAGGTAGGAGTAGATAATTCAGAGGTAATATGGACATGATTATCTTTGATGAATGTTTTGCTCAGAGGTTATAAAGATGTGGCAAAATATTTCTTAATTATCCTACTGGGGAAATAATTATCGAAAAATAGTTCAGAGGTAATATGGACATGACTGTTTTCGTAAGACCAAGTTTGGGCAGAGTCCAAAACGAAGATGATTCCACTGGGGATCTTTTTCAAAGGACCTATTATCCATGGTGTATCTAAGACTCTTGAAATACGGATAATAGTTAGATAATTTTTCGAATCACGTAAACATTGTACTATATATTTACATGATTAAAATAGGGTATATGTGAACGCTGTACATGAAGATTACACATAATATTTCCCAAGAACTTACCGTTGATCGGCATTATGAGCAAGTCACCATCAGGTTTGGTTAGTCGATACGCACCGTTAGAATACACTGATTCTATAACGAAAGGACCTTCCTATTTAGGCTAGAATTTTCCTTTTGTCTTGTGCGTCATGACCATTGGTCTTCTCACTGCTAATACCTGATCACCAAGTTGAAAGATTCTTTCCTTCACCTTTTTATTAAAGGCTCTGGAAAGGCGTGCTTGGTATAGCTCAATACGCTGTTGAGCTAACAAGCATTTTTCGTCTAGCACTTCCAGCTTTTGCAGTCGCAGACGGTAACTTTCTTCGGTAGTCAACTCACTGGCTAAGGATACTCGAAGAGAGGGAATTGGATTTCTAAGGGAATAACTGCTTCACTTCCATAAACCAGAGAGAATGACGTACTGCCTGTTGGAGTCCGGACTGTTGTATGATAGGTCCAGAGACATTCGTCGAGCTTCTCATTCCAATCGCACTTGTTTGAAGACACGAACTTGTTGAGAAGTTTGATGATAGTCTTTTTGAAGGCTTATGCTAATCTATTAGCTGCTGGATTGTAGGCAGTAGAGGCTATATTCTAAATTTGATTTTTATCGCAGAACCGATAGAATGTATGGCTCGTGAACTGAGGACCATTATCATGGATGATCCTATAAGGTAGGCCGAAGCGGTAGATGACTCGATGTTTGACAAAACTGATCACGTTTGATGTCTTTACTTCGATGAGCGGTATAGCTTCCGTCCATTTGGAGAAGTAATCAGTTATAGCTAGGATAAACCGATGTCTTCTGGAAGATGACGGGCATATTGGGCCGATGACGTCCATACCCCAGGCTTCAATAGGCCAAGATATCGCCGTCGGGTGTAGAAACTCCGCAGGTTGATGAATGAAATCGGCATAGAACTGACAAGCCCTATATTTCTTTTCATATTCAACAACATCTGCTATCATCGTGGGCCAATAATAAGCTATTCATCGGAGGCAATCTAGTAATTTGGGACTTGGTTGGTGTACACCACAAATTCTGTCATGAGCCTCATGTAGTGCATGTTTAGCTTCTGTGTCTGATAAGCATCGTAACAGTAGCCCGTCGTAAGAACGTCAGTACAGTTGGCTGTATCATAGTAAAATATGAGGGATCGCCGTTGGATAGATACTGCTTCCTTTGGATCCTCAGGGAGGATTTCGTAGATGGCATAGTCTATGAAAGGAAATCTTCAGTCTTTGACATCGATGTTTGTTTCTGTTGCGTAACTGTGATGAATATACAAGGCATCTTTCGCACAGAATAACTCTTGACCAGACACTGTAATTGAATGCTGAGTATTGACAGGAACGATCAAGAAAGCAGCCAGACCGGCTAAAGCATCTGCTTCTATATTCTGTAATCGAGGCACGTGCTCGATGAAGAATACAGCAAAGGTAGAAGCCAACTCGATCGTCGCTTTGTGATATGGGATGAGATCTTCGTGATGAACTTCATAATCCCCTTGGACCTGACTAACTATTACCTTAGAATCGCCGTAAGTTTCTAGATAGTCAACTCCCAATTGTTTTGCCAATTGAAGGTCGATCAGTAGGGCATTATATTCGGCCACGTTGTTGGTGCAAGGTTCCACGATAGAATACGCACGGTGTATAACCAGATGGTCGGGTGACACAAGCACGATGCCTACTCCAGCTACGATATTTCCTTTAGGTCCTGTTCTTGATGCACCGTCAAAGAACATTCACCAAATAGGGGTTTCCTCAGTTGCGGTGTGAGACTCAACCACTTCATCCGGGATTTCATCGTAGAGTTTGGAAGATTTTGGCACCGGATGAGCTGCTAAGAAATCAGCTAATGCTTGGCCTTTTACTGCCTCCTGAGGAACGAACAACATATCGTATGGAGTCAACAACATTGCCCATGTAGCTAAACATGAATTAAGAGAACCCGGTTTAGTCAGGAGTATTCTGAGAGGATTGACTTTAGATATGATGTGGATAGTCTACCCAGACACACAGTAACATGTCTTCTGGATAGCAAATACCAGTACGAGACATTCCTTTTCTACAAGTGTGTATCTGTGCTCGGCACCCACCATCGTGCGGCTGAGGTAGTAGATTGCCTGTTCTTGACCGCTTTCATTCTTCTGAGCTAATAGGGCACCAAGGGAATGATCCATAGAGCGAACATATAACAAGAAATGTAAACCCCCAATATTTTTCTAATTATTTTAGTACTTTAAAATTTATTTTTGCTATATTATTTTTGAATTAAATAAGTAGTTGGTATATATGTATGTATGTATGTATGTATGTATATATATATATATATATATATATATATATATATATATATATATCGGGCGTAACCTTGCCGAGCCTGCTATAAGACTACAATTGGGTACCGGCGAGTCAGATCCATTCCGGGAGAGATGGACATGGGATAACTTGATCCCTAATCTCACGGAAACCCCGAGAGACAGTAGAATCAGGGACATGTGGAACCACATTATTGACGACTGGGACTGGGACAAGATGCGCGATTGGGACAGTAACGATATGGCGAATAGCGTCCGACATAGTGGTCTAAGAATCGGGCGAGATGCCGATGCGCTGAGATGGACGCTCGAGGCATCTGGAGAATTTTCAGTGAGGTCGGCTAGATCCGCAGTCCTTGGGATCGGCCAACCGCATCATATCACAGCTCACTATTGGCATACCTGTATCCCTAAGAAGTGGTCCGTCCTCATGTGGAGAGCCATTAGAAAGAAATTGCCCACTGATGATATCCTCAACGTCATTGGGATTAGCTTACCATCAGCCTGTAATTGCTATTCAGACCATCAGATGGAGACTATTGACCACATCTTCTGTCAGGGGAACCTGCCTAGCGGTATCTGGAGGACCCTTAACCAGCGCTTCGGTATTGATCCGGGCGGCGGACGCTTCCACGATCTAGCAGCTTCCTGGGGTGCAGCCTCCCACGGACACCAGATCGTCGCAGCGGCCGCCACGTGGACGATTTGGAAGAATCACAACAAGGCGAGATACGAAGGTCACCTTTTCTCAGCCGACCACCTCATTCGGGAAGTCTTCCGCCAATGCCGTAAACGGAGCACCCTGTGTTCCCACAGCCCAAGGACATTCCGGTCCTCGCTCAACCCCTAACTCTGGCCGGTTGTTTTGTTCCTCTCCCTCTTTTCCTTTGGTGGTATACTTGTATAGGCGTCTTCTTTTTGTGCCTTGTATACGTGTTCAGGCATCGGCATTTTGGGCCTTGACTAATAAAATGAGGGGCTTTGGTTAAATATATATATATATATATATATATATATATATATATATATATATATATATATATATTTTTTTTTTTTTTTTCATATATATATATATATATATGTATATATATGTATATATAAAATATATATATATATATATATATATATATATATATATATATATATATATATATATATATATATATATCAATATGTATGCTTATGTTGTATGATATTTTAATTGCTATTAATATAGTCTACAAATGTTATAAATTTTTTTTTGATACTTATTTACAAATTATAGGATTTTCATGTGAATGTACACAAATATATATATATATATATATATATATATATATATATATATATATATATATATATATATATATATAACCGACACTGTAGCATTGCTACAGTGCCACACAGAACCCGAGCCCGAGCCTATAGTCTCAGCCGAGAGGAAGGAAAAATAAAGTTGGAAGATTTGATTAGCTTCACCATAAAATTTTAGGAAAATTCTCCAATATCCCTAAGGAGATTCTCCACGATATTAACCCATATCCAAGCTAAAAACGAATCGGATTCGATCCTAAATAAGGATTTAAACCCTAGTATAAAACCTAGCAGCCGAGTAAGGTTATCGTAAAATTCCCCATTGAAACTCCACCCCGACCTCACACAAGAACTCAGGAGCTACCCCGACGTTCATGCGCCCCTTCCTGGTCGCCTGAGCACCGTCGTCGACGGTCGTACTACCGAGGAGAAGGCTAGTCGACCGCCAGGAAACAAAGGATACTCAGTTTGCCGATTCCAGGTACCCTAATGTCGAAATTCATATCTCCTCAATTTCTCAATAATTTTTGAACCACCACCTCACAGATACATACCACATAACCCTCTTCGAATCCCTCTGGGGAGATTTGAAATTACCCACTGGATCGTGTCGAAAAATTTGCACGAACTGAGCAAAAACTGCTCGAAAAACTGTCTTAGGGGACCGTCAAAACCTCAACTTAGAAGCCAATTTCCGATCAGAACATTAAAGTTATTGAGAAACAAATTAAACACAAAATCGAAGTTAACATCCAAGAGCAAAACGCAACTTGTAGATAGGTATTTCAATTTCTGTGCACGAATTTATTCGATGTTTAACTTGTGCGAAAAACTAATTGCAAAACAGTAAATTTTAGAAAAAATTTCTCGATACGACGTGCTGTCCGACAAATCGGGCGACGTGGTCGTGCGTTATACACATCAAAAGGTGCGTATGGACGTTGCTGACGTGTGGGAACTGACGGAACTCTGTTTTGTCGCGTGTGTGCGACGAAATCAGTTAGTATCCGTCAAGATACCCCCGTATCGTCAATTTGCAAACTTTACCCTAACTTCGTGTACAGTCGTCAAATTGAGACGAAACTTGTGCCAACAGGTTCGAATCAAAATTCTGGTCCTGTGTGCCAAGTTTTGTTCGGTTCTGAGAAGGTCGACCGGAACCCCTTTTTGGCGGGCCCGTGACCCACTCAAACTGGCAATTTTGTACGTAGCTCATCAGAATCCAAAACTTGACATACCGTTGAGTTCCTCTCCTCAAACTGAATCTGTAGACATGTAGTTTGACGACTTTAGAGACCATAGACTTTGGCAAGCGTTTTGGTGTAAAACTGGTCCAACGGGGGACATCGTTTTGACCCAAAATTATGATTTTGCCCCTGTTCCAGAATTAGACTTTTGGACAGGCATTTCCTAGGTATATCATTTACACCGTGTACGTTTTTGATATTTATTTTAGCGTCCAGAGTTGTTTGGAGATTGTGACATTTCTTGGCTTACATTGTGATTTTCTGGACTTGCTACTTTGCACCATCAGGCAAGATACCTTGCCACCTTACTCTGTGATTATTATTTTCTTATTTTCAGTTGTTATTTTCAGCATTTCTTATTCTTGATATTATAAAATTGGGCGTCCAAGTCACACTTTGGTGCAAGCGACTCTATCGGTCGTTTTTCTCGCTTTTATTTATTTCTCTTGCATTGACTTAGTCTAATGACCACCCATTGATGATAAGGTATTGGTATATCTCATACGGCCTTGACACTTGCTTTACCACGTGTTGTGAGTCACATGTAGGATATGTACTCGCGTAGACGGCTGGCCACCGATATGTATGGAGCGTGCGACGGATATGAGTAACTGCCAATAGAATTGCATGTTAGAAGACTTAGCTGTTACTAGAGGTTCATATCAGTCATGGAGATGATGATATTAGGCATTGGGTGGGGAGAACAATACCTGACATTTGGGCTTCTTTGCACTTCCCTGATTACCTGTGCGCTCCTCCGGAGATACAGGCCCCAGGTGCCATCTGAAGCTTTCCAGAGTGTTATGGACGTAGTCCCTTGCACATGATGCCCTCTGACGATCTTCGAACGTTATGGACGTAGGCCCCTGGTGCCCTTTACGGGAACTATGCCAATCCTATTTACAGTCAGGGCTCATGCGTCGAAGGATTGTATCTTAACTGCATATTCACAGTAGACTGGTCAGGAACTCGATTACATGTATCCTTTATTTTCTATTATATTAACACAGTTTATATGGCATAGTGTTTTCTTGTATCTTATTACGTCCCTCTGAGGACCTGGTTATCTCTCTAGGATTAGAGGACTTCCCGCAGGAGTACGGGGTAACATTGGATTCAGCTTACATCGATGACGAGGCAGTTCTTATTGATTTTTAGTCTATTCCTTATTTAAGACATTAATAAACATTATTTTACATCTCTTTTCTTTTTATTTTACGAAGGTTGGACTCCGATCTTGTGAGACTATTTTTATAGCTGTTTGGAGTGAGCATGTTCACCTGGCTATCGTTTGATACACTTATTTATTATTTGGACTCTATTATCTTCTGCGTTGAGCTGTGATGAGATTAGATTATATTATTCTGGCCTGTAATTATTTTATTTACAGCTTATGTGCATATATGAGGATTCCATATATTGGAGTATTCTTCGTACATGTACAGCTGGCATGTTCACGTACTTGGTCCTATATATTTTGGGACTGGGGCGTTACATATTTTTATGGTGGCCCATGCAGGTCGACGTTAATATTGTTGGGTTACATGACTGTGCGCAACAAGCCTGCATATAGGAATAGGAATAGTATCTCATCCAGAACTACTACCTCCTTGACTTCCAACCTTTTTGAAACTTTCTTGATTATTTGATTTACCTCATATCTAATCTTCCTAATATCAACCTATCTTCCTCGTGCCAACAATATGAATCTCAGAAGCGGACGCACTTCTGCCTTGGCCCTCACATCTGGTGAAGAGGCTACCCCGGAGGGACATAATCCTCCAATGACTCCAGTGACATTGTACCAGCCAGGACAGTCGTAGCCTACTACGACACCGACGACGGTACACCCAGAGATTGCAGCACTCCCAGTCAGCCAGGCTGGGCAGACCATTACTATGCCACCGGAAGGGAATGTACCACTGCCTCCACCACCACCACCATTTCTTCAGCAGTTTCCACCACATTCGGGACCTCAGATGCCTCCACCATCGACTGAAGGGAGTCTTACTTCCCTGTTTATGTACGCCATAATATAGGCTCAGTGGCAGCAGACTAAGCTTATGAGACAGACGATGATGGCAGCATTGGCTAGACCTCCACCACCACCTCCAATACCAACACCAGCACCGTCTTTGCATCCTTATGAAGGCTCTATCAAGAATTTCACAGATATGAACTCTAAGGTTTTTAGAGGAACGAAAAAGCTACTAGAGGTGTCATAGTGGCTTATTAGTACAGAGAAGCGACTGAAGGCATCCCAGTTGCCAGTTCGAGATTGGATGATAGCAGTGGACCTACTGTTAGAAGATAATACTTACCACTGGTGGAAGGCGGAAGAGAGACGATTGGGCGTTGGGATAACCTGGAAGCAATTTTATGATGTATTTTATGAGAGATTCTTCCATATTTTTGTTTGAGATGGTCACTACGACCAGTTCCTTCATCTGAAGCAAGAAAATATGACAGTTGATGAGTATGACTCAGAGTTCAATTGCCTGAGTAGATTTGGTGCGGGATTGATTCCGACAGAGTTAGAGAAGGCAAAGAGATTTTACTAGGGACTTGTAACATAGCTCAAGTCTTATACGACTACCCAGTCTCGAGTCTTCCATTCAGCTGTCCTGGAAAAAGCTCATGCTCAGGAGATTTTTCATAAAGAGCAGCAGCAGACGTCGAGACGCCATACCCCAGCAGTTATACCAGCCTAAACTACTCAGGGAGTACCCATCAGGAGGCCCACAGGACAGCACCAGCAGAGGCCCTCACCTTATCAGAAGCCCGTTTGCCACTACTACGGAAAGCAAGGACATCTCCAGAATGACTGCAGGACTCGCCTTGGATTGTGCTTGAGATGTGGATCCAACTAGCACATGCTCAAGGACTGTCCGGAGCAACAGGCGATAGTACATGTTCGGCAGAACCTGAGGCCTACAGCCCCATCTCTTCCAGTACCACGGCCCGTAGCAGGAGCACCTCGTCCACCATTGCCTCTCCAAGGCGTACAGTACAACAAAGCCAGAGGTCAGGGCCCAGGACAGAATTATGGGCTGGTATTCTCACTTATTGTTGAGGATATAGAGACAGAGGCAGAGGTTATAGCAGGTATGGTTTTAGTTGCTTTATTTCCTGCCATTACCTTGTTTGACACTAGAGCCACTCATTCATTCATAGCCACTAGTTTTGCCACTAGATACAGCATTCCCATCACATCCTTAGCTAAGAATGTTAGAATCCTCACTAGAGGAGGAGTTGTACCTGTTAGTGGTATTTGTAGACTTTGTCCTGTAGTAATAAGTGGTAGAGAGATGATAGCACGACTTCTTGTATTCCCTATGTCAACATTTGATGTGGTTCTTAGAATGGACTGGTTGAGCCAGCATTTCGCTCTCATAGACTGCCATAGGGGCAGAATTGTCTTTAGAGCACCGAATATGGCAGAGTTCGAGTTCACCAAAGAAGAAGGAGAGAGTCGTGATGCACCCGCATCGGGGACTCATATGATGACGCAGGACACCCCTCAACACCCTATCTTCACCGAGTTCGAGTATGTATTCCTCGAGGAATTGTCAAGACTGCCACCTGACTGAGACATTGAGTTTTCTATTGAGCTTATTCCGGGAGCCGAGCCTATTTCCTTCCGAGTTTATCGACTAGCACCCAAAGAGTTGGTAGAGATGAAGACACAGATTGATGACTTATTAAAGAAGGGCTTTATTCGTGCCAGTGCATCACCGTGGGGAGCACCCGTTCTTTTTGTGCCTAAGAAAGATAGGACCGTACGCATATACATCGACTACAGAGCATTGAATGCAGTGACGGTAAAGAACAAGTATCTATTGTCGCGTATAGACGATCTATTTGATCAACTGAGTGGAGAAAAAGTATTCTCCAAGATTGACTTATGATCAGGCTATCACCAATTGAAGGTTCGGAAGGAAGACATTGCAAAGACGGCTTTTTGATCAAGGTATGGATACTACGAGTTCTTGGTCATGCCTTTCGGTTTGACCAATGCTCTCGCAGTCTTCATGAATTTAATGAACAAGATCTTTCACCAGTACTTGGACAAATTTGTAGTAGTCTTTGTAGATGATATCTTGATTTACTCTAAGAGTCAAGAGGAGCATGAGCAGCATCTACGGATAGTTTTGGGAACGTTGAGGAATGAGCGACTTTTCGCGAAGCTTAGCAAGTGTGATTTCTTTCTCAAGGAGGTATCATTTCTTGGTCATGTTGTTACGGGTGATGGTATATTAGTGGACCCAGAGAAGATCACAGCAGTCAAATCATGGCCCACTCCCACATCAGCTTCTGAGGTGAGAAGTTTCTTCGGACTTGCGGGTTACTACCGATGGTTCGTAGAAGATTTCTTTCGAATAGCGGGGCCTATGACTCGATTAACTTGCAAGGATCAGGAGTTTTATGGACAGACGAGTGTTAAGCCGATCTTGACACTACCATCAGGCCCAGGAGGATTTGTGATCTACAGTGACGCATCCGAGAAAGGATTAGGATGCGTATTGATGCAGCACGGTCATGTAGTAGCATATGTATCGCGACAGTTGAGTGTGCATAAAAAGAATTATCCGATCCACGATCTGGAGCTCGCAGCGGTTATCTTTTCTTTGAAGCTATGGAGATACTACTTGTACGACGAGAAGGTTGATATCTATACTAATCATAAAAGCCTCAAGTATGTCTTCACACAAAAAAGTTGAATATACGACAGCGACGTTGGTTGGAGTTGATGAAGGATTACGAGATCGAGCTACATTTTCATCCGGGCAAGGCTAATGTCGTGGCAGACGCATTAAGCCGTAAGCCCATGGCACACTTTTTGACTACGCAGAAGGATTTGATTAGAGACTTGCAGCAGCTTGGTCTTGAGGTAGTATTGCCTGGAGAAGATGACGTATTAGCCAACCTCCAAGTGCAATCATTATTGATAGAGCGCATCAAGGCAGCATTGCCCACTGATGCTAGATTTCGACGGCTCAGAAAGAGGACTGAAGCAGAAGAATAGATGGGATTGAGGATCCATCTCGATGGGACATTATGATGTGGTGATCGTATTTATGTTCCTAATGGAGAGCTACGGCAGGAGCTGATGGCAGAGGCTCACAGTTCGACTTACTCTATTCATTTCAGGGGAACCAAGATGTACCGCAACTTTCGACAGTATTATTGGTGGCACGGAATAAAATACGAGATAGCTCGTTTCGTTGCCAAGTGCTTGGTATGTCAACAAGTGAAGGCGGAGCACTAGAGGACAGCTGGTCTGTTACAGCCGTTACCCATTCCCGAGTGGAAGTGGGAGCACATTACTATATATTTTGTCACGCGCTTTCCTCGGATTCCTAGGGGTCGTGACGCAGTGTGGGTGATTGTTGATAGACTTACAAAGTCAGCCCATTACTTACCTTTTAGACTGGCCAGTCGATAGAGGTATTGGCAGAGATGTATATGGAGCAGATTGTGAGATTACACGGTGTGCCTGTTAGTATTGTGTCGGACCGCTACTCGAGATTCACCTCACACTTTTGGAGGAGCATGCAAGAGAGTTTGGGCATACGGTTGAAGTTTAGCACGACCTACCATCCGCAGACAGACGGCCAGTCGGAGCGTACCATTCAGACACTAGAGGATATGTTGAGAGCGTGCATGCTTGACTTTGGCGGTTCATGGGAGGACCATCTTGATCTTATTGAGTTTTCCTACAACAATAGCTATCAAGTGAGCATTCAAATGGCTCCGTTTGAAGCATTGTATGGTAGAAAGTGTCGGTCTCCTGTTTGTTGGAGTGACATAGAAGAGCGACAGCTATTAGGTCCCGAGTTAGTCTTGAGCACAGTGGAGACAGTGAAGAAAATTCAGGGCCATCTGCGAGCAGCACAGGATCGTCAGAAGTAGTGGGCAGATAATTGTCGCCGACCCTTAGAGTTCAAAAAGGCGACCATGTGTTCTTGAAGATATCCCCTACTAGAGGCACGATTTGATTCAGAGGTCGTGGCAAATTGAGTCCAAGGTACATCGGGCCTTTTGATGTCTTGGAATGTGTTGGAGAGGTTGCCTATAGATTGGCTTTGCCACCGTCGCTAGAGGGAGTGCATGACGTATTCCATGTATCTCAGCTGAGGAGGTACGTGGCGGACGATAATCATATGCTTAATCACTCCGAGATCATAGTTGGACCGATTTTGTCGTACGAAGAGCAACCAGTAGGCCTCGATCGCCGAGTGAAGGTGTTGCAAAATCAATCTATTCTATTAGTTCGCGTGGCATAGAAGCATCACTCGCCATAGGAGTCTACTTGGGAGCGCGAGGACGACATCCGAAATTGCTACCTGTATTTTTTCGAGAAAGAAAGTATGTCTTGCATTTTAAGCTCTTAAATTATTATCATTTTCTTTGTATTGCATTTGATCCCCCGGCCTTAGTTTAATTTCGAGGACGAAATTGTCTTTAAGTTGGGTAGGATGTAAACCCCCAATATTTTTCTAATTATTTTAGTTCTTTAAAATTTATTTTTTCTATATTATTTTTGAATTAAATATGTAGTTGGTATATATGTATGTATGTATGTATATATAAATATATATATATATATATATATATATATATATATATATATATATATATATATATATATATATATATATATATATATATATATATATATATATATATGTATGCTTGTGTTGCATGATATTTTAACTGCTACTAAATATTGTCCACAAATGTTATAAATTTTTTTTGATACTTATTTACAAATTATAGGATTTTCATGTGAATGTATACATATATAAATATAAATATAAATATAAATATAAATATATATAAAATATATATATATATATATATATATATATATATATATATATATATATATATATATATATATATATATATATATATATAAATATATATATATATATAAAATATATATATATATATATATATATATATATATATATATATATATATATATATATATATATATATATATATATATATATATATATATATATAAAGGATGGTTTCCTCTTCCCCTTCCCGTCCCCTCCCCCTCAGGGAGACCCCCCTTCATTCTCCCCCTCCCCCTAGGCTGCCCGCGCCCCCCAGAACTGTTCGTCGGCCCGGCCTCACGCCCCCCGCCCCGGCCCGGCTCGCCGTCGCCGGGAGCGGCACCTCTCCGGGCTTTCTCCTCTTCTAAGCCACCCTTATCTCCCGCGTCCCGCTTGCAGCGGAGCACCTCCCTCCGGTGGCTGGTCTCGGGACAGGACCCCTCCTCCGACTTGGTCGCCGGAGCAGCTGGCCCTCGTGGGTCTCGCTCCGGAGAGGATCGTTCCTTCGCTTAGATGGCCGCCCGGCTCCTCCTCAGTTGCAGCGCCCGTTCCAGGGGCAGCCTCGCCGCTCGGTGGCCCCGAGCTGTCGCGGAAGCTTCGTTGGCCGCGGGGGGAGGGAGCCCTCCTTCTTCGCTGGCCACGAGTAGTCGGCGGTCCTCCATCTGTCTCGCGCCCCAAGCTTTTTCGCCCGTCCCTTCTCGAGATTTTTGAACATTTAAATTCAAATTTAAATTTGAATTTGGTTCCTCTCCCCCCTATAGCGGGGTCCGCGTGTGGGCGGCCATGCGCCCAAGTCCTGGTAGACAGGGCATGCGCCACCCCGTGAGATCGAGTTATGCGCCTCGAGCTCCAGCCTTCAGCGCTTGCGCGCAGCTGGACTATGCGCTCACTCTTTCTCCGAGTGCATATGCGCCGCCCGAGCCACCCTTTCATGCACCTCATGGTTGGGCTCTTCTTTGCACGACCAGGGTTGTCTGGCGCATGCACCCCCCTCCGTCCCTAATCGGGTTCCTTCGGGAATCCCTGCCTTGATGGTTGAGGTGCATAAGCCTTCAAGCTGCTCATATGTGCCCACCTCCTCGGCCTCCCCTGTACCGTAGGTTGGGGCACATACGGCTGGTAGCTCCTATGCACCCACCACGTCGGACGCCCCCGCCAGATCAGCTTCCCCCTTCTATGCCCCAGGAGACAGCATCGACCCATCTCAGTTTCGTCCTGGACTGAGAGGAGGGCCCGCCGTGCCAGTCTCCCTTGTCCCCTCATCCCCTCTTCTCAGCCAGCTGTGCCCCTCATGGCTCAGGAAGATCTACCAGCGAAGTCGATTTTCTTTGCAGACGCACTCTGACCTGATCGAGCATCCAGCTTGGCTCCGCTACTTGAGGACATCGAGCTCTGTGATATTGAGTGCCCGACCCCAGCTTCGGGTCTACCTATCCAGATCCTTTTCACCCTAGCAGAAATTTCGTCCCTTGCCAGTCGATTTGGGAGAACCTTTGTCCTGAAATTCTAGACGGGGTGCCCGAATCTCTCTTTAGTGGAAGAGGCCATAGTAGGCTGGGGGATCGCCTCGGCGTACCAAGTGGCTCCGCTGGACCCTAAGCACTGTTTCCTTCACCTCTCCCCAGTGACAGACTTCACGGTCGTGTGGGCTAAGGGCACCACTTCCATCGGAGCACACAAAGTTAAAATTGTCAAATGGTCTCCAGAGTTCGACCCCAAGGTTGACTCGACCATTATTTCTGCTTGGATCACCCTCCCCAACCTGCCTCTATTATGCTTCGTCCCAGTGGTTCTCAAAAGGATAGCAAGCTCCTTCGGATCCCTGGTAGCAGTAGCAGAAGAAACCCGAAACCTCTCCAAAGGCAACTTCGTAAAGATATGTGTTGAACTAGATCTGTCCTCCAACCCCCCAGATCACATAGACCTCATACTCGGAGACAGAACTCACTCTCAGGTGCTGGTATATGACATCAATATTATCTTTTGCATGTACTGTCATTTGAGAGGCCACCTCACCAGGAATTGCCACAAAGCACACCCGAAACTGAGGAAGCAAAACGACCGCAATCCGCCACCCAGAAAGCAGCCACTCGCCCAACCTCCCGCATCTAGTAATCAGCCTACCGACTCCCAGAACCGGTCAGCAGATCTGGAGGCTCCCAACATCCACTACATCCCCTCTCATCATAATCAGAAAATTGTGCCCTTCCATCCACAACCCACTCGGAAGACAGTATCGACCGCTCCGAAAGAAATCCAGCTACACAACTCCTTCGACATTCTCGCTCTTTCAGAAGACACTCCAGACGGAGATGTAGATCAGAGTTCAGAAAACCACCCAGCAACAGAAAGCATAGAGAGGTTGGCCAGAGAGGAGCCAGAGCCACCTCCACCGGTCCCTTCGACAACGAATCACCCTCCACCCTCAGAGAACATCCTCGCCTTATTAGGAGCGGAGGCAACACACAAAATTCACCTAGCTTCGGAAGCCGGATTCCTAGACCCCTCCAACCCCCTCAGCGCATTGCTAGAATTCGAGTCTAAGACCAACATCTCGGGGACCGAATCAGAACAGACACCGCAAGGGCAGCTAGAGGTCATTTCTGACAATACCACAACAACCCAAAAAGGATCACGAAAACTCAACAACAAAAAGAAAAAATGGGCCAAAAAGCTCATGGCCATGACCACAAGATTAGTTGTAAAGAAACACATCCCCCCTCCCCTCCTAATGCTTAACATCCTCACGTAGAATGTGCGTGGGCTTGCAAACAAACCCACCAAAAACAGACTCACCTGCCTCAAAATAATCTACCACATTGACATTCTTATCATCATTGAACCCAAAATCCCCATAAAGAAACTCAAAGCTCTCAAACTCACGCTTGGTTTCCCAGTCGCGATAGCTGGATGCAACGACATCTGGATCTTCTTCAGTCCCGACATCCAGTACGGCGCCATCCACGACTCCAAGCAAGCGCTCTCTCACTGGATAGAACACCCGACGCTTCAGAGCAGATCCCTTATATCCGCTGTCCACGGTAGCTATGACATCCACGAGAGAAAAGAGCTTTAGGCCACTCTGACGGACACAAACCTCCTCCTTCACAATCTTCCCTGGTTATGTGTCGGAGACTTTAATACTATTTCTTCCAGAGAAGAGAAATCTGGGGACCGACCTCCCTACCAATCAGCCATGAATGACTTCAACGACTTAATCTTCAACGCCCATATGACCTCCCTGCCTTTCACAGGCAACGAATTCACTTGGTACAACATGCAGGAGGGGCATCGACGGCAGTACTTTCATCTTGACAGAGCTCTGATCAACAACTGCTGGTCAGACACAGACCTCATCTCCAACCTATCCCACCTTAACAACTCCGAATCGGATTACTCTCCTCTTCTCATTGAAATAAGCAGCAATCCTAATCCCATCAAAAAGGCATTCTAATTCCAGGACTTCTGGACCTCTCATCAACATTTTCGAAATATCGTAGCGACTGCTTGGCATACGGTCACAACTATAGACCCCCTGTTTCGTATTGCTGCCAAACTCAAAGCCACCAGAAGAGCGTTGGCGACCTGGAGCAGGAACACGTTCGGTAACATCTTCCAGGAAATAAAGAAGGCAAAGGACGATGTAACCAGAGCAGAGGTTCTGTTCGCCTCGAACAGATCGCAGGAGTATCGTGCCATGCTTAACCTCACCAGAACGATCCTTAAATCCAGAATTATGGTCGAAACAGAATACTGGAAGCAGAAAGCCAGGCTGGCATGGGACGCAGAGGAAGATAGAAATTCGGCCTTTTTCTACTCCTGCATTAAAGGCCGGAGACTAAAACTGAACCTGTACCAAATCTCAGATATCGATGGCCGTGTACTGAAAGATTAAACGAGCATCCAGGAAGCCGCCGCTAACTACTACACCATTTTATTCACCAAAGACCGCATCCTCAAAGATAACGAACTCCTGTCCAAGATTCCTCATAAGATCAGCGAGACAGAGAATGAGCAGCTTCAGGCCATCCCGACCGCGAAAGAAGTCAAACCGGCTGTATGGGCCCTTAACGAGCACATTGCCCCCGACCCCGACGGTTTCTCCGGTGTGTTCTTTTGCTCCTGCTGGAACATCATCGCCGCTGACTTCCTAGAAGTGGCCGTTGTCTTCTTTCAGGGAGCGAGATACCCCAAATCCATATCGTGTGCCAACCTTATTCTCATACCTAAGAAAGACAAACTTGAGTCCTTCAAAGACATTCGCCCCATTAGCCTCTGTACATTCACCAACAAAATAATCTCCAAAATCATAGCGACTCGCATGTCCACCCTCCTCCCAAAGATCATATCAGAAGAACAAAGTGGCTTCGTCCAAGGGTGCAACATCTCAGACAACATCCTTCTAGCCCAAGAGATGATCACGTGTACAAAATTTCCATCCAGGGGAGGCAATGTGGCCATCAAGCTGGACATGGAACAAGCATACGACGCCTGGACTGGCAATTTCTGATCTGGGTGCTCAAGGCATTCGATTTCTCCGAATCGTGGATAGACATCATCTTCAGATCCATCAACAATTCTTGGTTCTCAACCATCATCAACGGGCAAACGGCCAGCTTTTTTAGATCGAGCCGCGGGATTAGGCAGGGGGACCCTCTCTCCGCGACCATCTTCATCATTGCAGCCGAAGCCCTTAGCAGAAATCTGAACAACCTAGCCAACATCCTCAGATTCTACCACTTCCATACCACCACCGGCTGTCCCTTGATCACGCACCTGGCTTATGCGGACGACATTCTCATCTTCTCGGCAGGAGACATCGAGTCGGTAGAGGCAGTTCATAACGTGATAGAGAAATACACCAGATGCTCAGGGCAACGTGTGAACTCTAACAAAAGCGTCATCTACACCCATCAAAAAGCCGACAGCAATCACTCTGCTTATCTCACCAATCTAACATCCTACGCACCTGCGTATCCTCCATTCGTATACCTCGGATGCCCCCTAGTCTACGGCAAATCTAATTCAGGCATCTTTCAAGGTCTTGTCAGAAAGGCCAGAACTACCATCGAAGGATGGCACAACGCTACTCTATCTCCGGGTGGCAAGATGATTCTGATCAAGCACGTGCTGTCTTTCATCCTTATCTACATCCCAGCAGTATGCTCACCCCCAAAGAAGGTCTTAACATCCATAGAGTCTCTTCTCTCCAATTTCTTTTGGGGTCATAGCGACGACAAAGACAAACACCGCTAGACCAGTTGGGATACCATGGCCAAACCAACCTCCGAAGGCGGTTTGGGCTTCAGCAGATTAGAGCATATTATGGAGGCCAGCTCTATGAGGCTGTGGTGGAAGGTGCGAACGGAGAACTCGATCTGGGCTAGGTTTATGAAAGCCAGATACTTCCAACACACCAACCCCAAGACAGTAACCGCCGACAGCAGAGCATCGGCGAACTGGCGTCGCATACTCCGCGCCCGCAATATCGCTGAACCTTTGATGGCCCTAGTGGATGGCACTTTGAGGTGGACCCAGACGACCGGTAGCGATTTCACCCTTGCTTCGGCTAGAATTGTGGCCAGAGGAGTAGGCAAGCCTTCCCCTTTCACCGCTCCGTACTGGCAGTCCTGCATTGCTAACAAATGGTCGATTCTGATTTGGAGAGCGCTGAGGAGTAAACTTCCCTCCGATGACTCCCTCACAACTCTCGGTTACAACCTTGCGTCTAAATGCCACTGTGGTTCCTCTCCGAGGGCAGAATCGCCAGTTCACATTTTATGCACGGGCGATCTCGCCATTCAGGTTTGGTCCAACCTTTCCAGAAGATGCTATCCGCACCATCATGCTGGGGGCTTCAACGATTTCCCTGCCGACTGGAGTATCTCCCATGGGCACCAGATTATGTCAACCACCTGTATATGGGTTTTATGGAAAAACAGAAACAAGCACAGATACGAAGGACATCAACTCAGAGCCTCACAACTTTTTTGAGAGGTTCTCAGACAAATCAGCAAAGTCAGCTCTCGCTGCTCTCACTCCTCGGCCAGTTTTTTGGAGAGGCTGCTTTAGTCTATCTTTCGGCTCGGTCCGATCTTTCTTTTTTCTTCCTCTTTTCTTTTCTACTAGCGCGAGTCGTGCTATTTTGTAAAGGCTTCGGCATTTTATGCCTTATACTTTTATAAAGTCTCTTTTTTCAAATATATATATATATATATTTTATAGCATTGCTACAGTGCCATATAGAACCCGAGCCCGAGCCTACAGTCTCAGCCGAGAGGAAGGAAAAATAAAGTTGGAAGATTTGATTTCCATTAAATCTTCACCATAAAATTTTAAAAAAATTCTCCTATATTCTTAAGGAGATTCTCCACGACATTAACCCATATCCAAGCCAAAAACGAATCAGATTCGATCCTAAACAAGGATTTAAACCCTAGTATAAAACCTAGCAGCCGAGTAGGGTTATCGCAAAATTCTCCATCGAAACTCCACCCCGACCTCGTACAAGAACTCAGGAGCCACCCCGACGTTCATGTGCCCCTTCCTGGTTGCCTGAGCGCCATCGCCCATGGTCGCACCGCCGAGGAGAAGGCTAGCCGACCGCCAGGAAACAGAGGATACTCTGTTTGCCGATTCTAGGTACCTTAATGTTAAAATTCATCTCTCCTCAATTTCTCAATGATTTTTTGAACCACCACCTCACAGACACATACCACATAACCCTCTTCGAATCCCTCTGGGGAGATTTAAAATTACCTACTGGATCGTGTCAAAAAATTTGCACGAACATGAGCATAAACTGCTCGAAAAAATGTGTTAGGGGACTGTCAAAACCTCTACTTAGAAGCCAATTTTTGATCAAAACATTAGAGTTATTGAGAAACAAATTAAACACAAAATTAAAGTTAACATCCAAGAGCAAAACGCAACTTGTAGATAGGTATTTCGATTTCTGTGCACGAATTTATTCGATGTTTAACTTGTGCGAAAAATAGATTTTAAAATAGTAAATTTTAGAAAAATTTTCTCGATACGGCGTACGCCCGACAATCCGGGCGATGTGGTCGCACGCTATACGCATCAAAAGGCACGTATGGACGTTGCTGACATGTGGGAACCGACAGAACTCACTTTCGTTGTGTGTGGGCGACAAAATCAGTCTGTTTCCGTCAAGATACCTCGGTATCGCCAATTTACAAACTTTGTCCTAACTTCGTGTACAGTCATCAAATCGAGACAAAACATGCTCCAATAGGTCCGAATCAAAATTTTGGTCCTATATGCCAAGTTTGGTTCGGTTCTGAGAAGGTCGACCGGAACCCCTTTTTGGAGGGCCCGCGACCCACTCAAACGGGCAATTTTGTACGCGGCTCATCGGAATCCAAAACTAGATATACCATCGAGTTCCTCACCTCAAACTGAATCCGTAGACATGTAGTTTGACGACTTTAGAGACCATAGACTTTGGTACGCGTTTCGGTGCAAAGCTGGTCCAACGGCGGATATTATTTTGACCAAAAATTATGATTATGCCCCTATTCCAGAATTAGACTTTTGGACAGGCGTTTCCTAGGTATATCTATTATACTGTGTACGTTTTTGATGTTTGTTTCTGCGTCCGGAGTTGTTTGGAGATTGTGACGTTTCTTGGCTGATATTATGATTTCCTAGACTTGCCACTTTGCACCATCAGGCAAGATACTTTGCCACCTTACTCTATGATTATTATATTCTTATTTTTAGTTGTTATTTTTAGCATTTCTTATTCTTGATATTATAAAACTCTGCATCCAAGTCACACTTGGGTGCAAGCGACTCTATCGGTCGTTTTTTTTTGCTTTTATTTATTTCTCTTGCATTTACCTAGTCTAGTGACCACCCATTGATGATGAGGTATAGGTATATCTTATACGGCCTTGACACTTGCTTTACCACATGTTGTGAGTTACATGTAGGACACGTACCCGCGTAGTCGGCTGGCCACCGATACGTATGGAGCGTACGACGGATAGGAGTAACTGCCAATAGAATTGCATGTTAGAAGACTTGGCAGTTACTAGAGGTTCATATCAGTCATGGAGATGATGATACTAGATATTGGGTGGGGAGAACACTACCTGACGTATGGGCTTCTTTGCACTTCCCTGATTACCTGTGCGCTCCTCCGGAGACGCAGGCACCAGGTGCCCTTTGACGCTTTCCAGAGCGTTATGGACGTAGTCCCTTGCACATGACGCCCTCTAACGATCTTTGGACGTTACGGACGTAGACTCCTCGTGCCCTTTACGAGAACTATGCCGATCCCATTTACAGCCAGGGCTCATGCGTCGAAGGATTGTATCTCAACTACATATTCACAGTAGATCGGTCAGGAACTCGATTGCATGTATCCTTTATTTTCTATTATATTATCATAGTTTATATGGCATAGTATTTTTTTTGTATCTTGTTACGTCCCTCTGAGGACCTGGTTATCTTTCCAGGATTAGACGACTTCCCGCAGGAGTACGGGTTGGCATTGGATTCAGCTTACATCGATGACGAGGCAGTTCCTACTGATTTCTAGTCTATTCCTTATTTGAGACATTAGTAGACATTATTTTATATCTCTTTTCTTTTTATTTTATGGAGGTTAGACTCCGATCTTGTGAGACTATTTTTATAGCTGTTTGGAGTGAGCATGTTCATCCGGCTATCGTTTGATACACTTATTTATTATTTGGACTCTTATCTTCTGCGTTGAGCTGTGATAAGATTAGGTTATATCATTCTGGCCTATAATTATTTTATTTACAGCTTATGTGCATATATAAGGATTCCGTATATTGGAGTATTCTTCGTACATGTGCGGCTGGCATGTTCACGTACTTGGTCCTATGTATTTTGGGACTGGGCGTTACAAGAAAGGCTTTCCAACTATCGGAGCCACCAATACTGGGGGGCTTGTGAGATACTTCTTGATGTCATCAAATACACGTTGAAATTGTTTAGTCTAGACGAAATATACTCCTTTCTTCATGAGCTGGGTAAACGGTTGACACCTTCCAGAAATATTTTTAATGAATCGTCTGATATAGGATAACCTTTCTTGAAGTCCGCATAGCTCTTTGAGATTTCTTGGAGGATGCATATCGAGAATAGCTTTCACTTTCTTCGGGTCAAGATGTATACCCTTTGAAGTGATAACAAAACCAATGAACTTGCCGCTGGAGACTCCCAGAAAAGATTTGGTTGGATTCATCTTGAGTTAGTGTGTACGCATTAGGTCGAACACCGTTCTCAAATCTTGGAGGTGGTTGCCCCTGAGACAACTTTTAATCGCGATATCGTCTACGTATAATTCTACAATTTTGCGTAAATGATCACAAAAAATTGTGTTTATAGCTCGTTGGTATGTCGCCCCTGTATTTTTTAATCCGAAGGGCATCACCGTATAGCAGTATATCCTCAACGGTGTTCAAAAAAATGTGTGTTTCTCATTATCAAAGAATGTCTTGATCTGGTTGTAGCCTGAGAACCCATCCATGAAGGACATCCGCTCGAAGCCGCAAGTATTGTCGATCATTACGTCGGTGATTGGTAGAGAAAACTCATCTTTTGGGCATACATAGTTCAAATCACGGTAATCGATACAGACTTGAACTTTATCGTTCTTTTTCATGACAGGAATAATGTTAGCGACCCATTCAGGGTATTGTTCTTAGCGAATGAACCCATTTGAAATAAGCTTCTTGACTTCACTCTCGATGGCCACCATGATATCTGGTCGGAATCGCCGTTGCTGCTGCTTCACTGGCTTAGCTTTAGACAAGATATTTGGTCGGTACATAGCAACTTTAGGGTCTAAGCCTGGCATGTCTTCGTGGCTCCATTCAAAGATGTCAATATATTCTCATATAAGATGTATAAGAGATTGCCGTTCTTCACCAGACAGACTTTTGCTGATAAAGATTGGTTTAAGAGATGATTCATCTTCTAAATTAACTTGGATGACTTCGTCTTCAGTAGGTGGTTCACGTTGTTCGAAACATAACTTCCACCTGGTGTCCATTTTTTGAGCCAATTATTCGAGCTCGATTGACTGAACATCTTTTGCAACTTGGTCAACTGACACCATGTTGAAAGACAAAGTTGCTTTGAACATGTCTCCAATGCTGGAGTATGAATCCCAGAGGCATGAATCAGAAGAATGAGAATAACGATCTACTTCAACATTTGATCCTTGAGGAGTTGTTGGAGGAGTAACATAATCCAAACCAATACCGTTTTGTTGATAATAGTTTTTGGGTTTACCGGAAGGAGCAAAGTGACGTATTGGCAATCGTCGCCCTTGACCGTAGTTTGGTCCCTGGTCGCTTTTTATATCATATCCCATGTTCTGGATGATATTCTTGGTCTGCCAACTATATCGGTAAAGTTGTATTTTTCCAGAACCATAGTCAACTTCAGTGTTGCGATTGGGAGTAGTAAAGTCCAGAACGAACTTTCTTTCGCCAATTATTCGACCGAAGATGATCAATTTTTCACCCTTCTTTCAAGCTGGAACGATGAAGTAGTAGATATCTTCTGGCCAGACTTTTTCCCCTAGACGAGGTGTCATGAACGGCATGCAGAGATGTGGTCCTATACCATGCTCTAGGGTGTACAACATATCTATGTACTAGTTTACAGATTGGTAGAGATCAGAGTAATTCAAAGATAAACCTTTACTTAGAAAATATGCAAGTTCTTCTTTAGGAATAATATCATCTACTGAAGGTACATTATTTTGAGTATTGATATACTCATTGAGGGGATCACTATCCAGAACAGGAGTCACATACTTGATTAAGTTCACCACGTAGGATAACTCATCAGGATTGGCAGGATGGACTTCAGTAGGTTCCACCCGAGTCATTTTACGGAGAGTGATGGTCTATGGTTTGACAATATCAGGATCCTTCTTTTTGACCCGGATTGTGAAAGGCTTTGGGGTACTTTTTGGAGTAGCACGTCCTTTGACTCGGATAACCAGGGGACCGTCACTGGCGGATGAATTAACTTTAGCTTCATCGTCAGTTTTGTTGCCATCATCCTTAGGAGGCTGAGATTGATAAAGTACCGAATCTCCATAGTAGGCTTCAATAACATTAAAAGGATCGACATCGGCAAACTCCGTCTTCACGATGCCATCTCCGTTGACGTACTTGAAGCACTAGTAAAGGGTAGACGGAACGATCATGTTCTCGTGTATCTATGGATGTCCCAACAAGGCGTTGTAGGACACATTGGCATCAATTACATAGCAAGAAACTTCTATTCGAAGATGACCAATCCGGCACTTGAGACGAATCTTGCCCAGCGGGTGGCTTCTTCCAGCATTGAAAGCCATGATAGTTGTATTGGTTGCAGACAGCTTGTGCAGAGGGATCCCTAAAATTTGGCATAAATTTCTAGGGATGATGCTGAGGGAGGAACCTGGATCGATATGCATCCGATCCACCTTAATCATCTCGATATATCCTATATAGTACAGAGGTCTATCATGATGATTGTTTTTGAGTAGCATGTCCTTTTATAAAAAGGTGATGTTGGGCACCACTTCCATAGTGCTATGACAGTGAGGACAAGAGACGAGATCTTCAGCGGGGGCTTTGACTTCAGCGAGATAAGAGTCGGCATGTAGTAATGCCTCACTTAAAGCTTTTCGCGTCTCTTTGAAGAGTCGTAGTAGATCGAACAAAGATAACCTAGCAGGTGTATTGGCCATCTTCTGAACTTGTGGGGGCAGAAGGAGCTTGAGAAGGCACTGCGTCTTCTTGTGCAGGGTCATAAGTCCGTAGGTAAGTCTTTCCAGATCGCGTCTCGCCAGATAGAACTTCATAAATGAGAGAAGACACCATATGGCATGATTTGTATTTCTTGTCCCTCTTTGCTTTGGAAGACACCACCCCCTGCATCATTTCTGGTACAAGGTCTGGATGGACCCACATGATCTCACCACGTTCTGTCGTGAGTGGCACCAACGTTGATGTTGAGTCGCGAGCTGAAGGCAGGTTGACGATTTCCATTACTGCCTTGGGGATTGGGACTACGCCGTCTGGTACTTCTGTGGGAGGAAAGTTACCAAATTGAAGAGAGATCATGTTAGAAGATATGACCTTGTCTTCAGCTTCGAGGTTGATAACTTAGCTGTCGATAAGCTGTTGTATCTTCTTCTCCAGGATGATGCAATCCTTGGTAGGATGGTGCACGTACTGATGATAAAGATAGTACTTGGGATCGTTGAGTTGGTTTGCCTCCGTAGGATGCCGTGGTGGAGGCAATGTCAGTTTATTACCCTTCATCAATGTGTAAAAAATGGTAATAACATGATCTTCATCAAAGGAGAAAGTCTCCTTGGGCTTGTCAGGAGCACCCTGAGAATTGGAAGCTTCCTTGGAAGTGTCGACCTTCAAGACTTCTTTCCTTTTACCCCCACGGACAGGGATAGTTTTGGGGTGCTTGCTTTTATCTTCAGATTTGGGTGTCTTCAACCCCAATAATTCCAGATTAGGGACATCATTCTCAGCAGCATCAGCAGCCCCGATGAAAGCAGGCCATATATCATACTTATGTATATCCAGACAGAACTTCACTGTAGGAAGGAAGTTATGTCGACAAGTATCCATAAGCTCTGAGTCTGGTATACCGAAGGGCATCTTTAATGCTAGTCGCCTGAAGCGTTCGATGAAAGCAATAACAGACTAACTCCTCCTTTGCTTGGTCTCAATGAGGGTGGACATACTAGCATGCATGCCACTCGCATAAAACCTGTTGAGGAATAATCTCTCCAAGTCTTTAAAGGAATTAAAACAACAGTCAGGCAAATTGCTGAACCATTCAAAAGCTACCCGCTGCAAGGTGCTGATAAATAGCTTTGATAAGAACAGATCGTCCCTTGGTAAGTGCAGAGTCTGCGTGTTAAAGTATGTCATGTGTTGGCGAGGAGAAGTCATCATATCAAACGAATTTAGCGCCAGTGGCTTGTAGTTAGGAGGGTAAATAACATTCTCCCATTCAGGAGGATAAGATTGAGATATTCCCATCTTCTGAAGCTCATCTTTATATGAGATGGTATCGAGACGGGCAATAAGAGAATAAATTGCATCATGCTGATTGAGCAGATGTTGAGAAACGGCTGCTGTATGGTTGTCAAGCGTCGTTGGCGAAGGACCACCCCCAGCATTTATGAGATTTGGAGGAGGCGAAACGGAATGATACTCCTTTTGTAGTAAAGGAGGGTTGTTGTTGTGAGTCGGACTAGCGTGTGCTGAGACGTTCGGTTGAGGTGGAGGAACAGCCCCAGCAGTTTGGACTGCCATGATACTGGTAAGCATATCAGTGATCTTGGCAAATGCCGTTTCAAGACTCTCCAGCTGCTTGTTGGTCTGATCACTGGTTTCTTCAGGTAACTCTCCATCTGCAAATTACGTAGATAGCACGCTAGAGGAGACAGTACAACTGGTGCTGATATTGTCTGTCTCTGAGTTGAAAAACCCCTCATCTTCATGCAGGGGAGGTAGATAGTCACCATCGGACTCAAAGAGATCATCATCATCTGGAAGGCTACCCCCTGTATGAAGGTTGTCTGCTTAAGATTCTGAGGGAATACTACCCCCAGCTGAAGGAACATCACCCCCAGCTTGGGAGTCATCGTCATCTATAAGGAATCTCGTCCTTGCCTGAGTACCTATATAGACTCCTTCAGATGTAACAGCTCGTTGGCTGTTTGTTGGCAGACTTCTTCTTCTTTTGTTCGTAAAACTGAAAGAAAAAGTTAGATTAGTGGTCCACCTTCTTTGATTGGGGCTCCCGTAAGGAGGATCCCATGAAGCCATGTTGGATGAAACACATAGCGGCTTTTTATAATCAGAGTGCTGCAGTCATCGAAACACAAACTGCCTCAGAGGCACCTTCGTTGTTTTGGAGCAGCAACAGTTAATGACAATACTGGTGCACGGATATACACCATGAATTGTAGTATCCTTCATAGCTTTACGCTTATGATTTATCATGTCGTGTAAATCGGCGGAAGGGAGTTTTGCCTTAAAACCTATGTCACATGCATCGCCGAGATTTGTAAATGGGTTTGTAAGGGAAGTTGACACATTCAGACTTAGTTCATGTACAGGGGCAACCCCCACACCTAAGTTCCGTGATGACCTTGAAGACAGCCCCGTGCTATACGCGTTGTGGCCTGTCTTTTTGCTGTGGGCACATAGACCCTGTAGCATGCCCTTGGGCGCATGCTTTTATGAAGTCCTGGCAGCATTCCTGGCCCTCCTGGATGTGGGCGCATAGAATGGGTCATCAGAGCCTGGACGCATAGCTCTAGGCGCATGGCCCTAGATGCATAGATCTAGGTCATTAGAGCCCGGGCGCATAGCTCTAGGCGCATTGTAATACCCAGTTTTTCAAATGAGGGTAATTTTAAAATTTTGTAATTATAATCATTTAATAATGATATTAAATAATATTATGATTTTTGGTGATTTTTAATCAATTTAAAACTATTTTAAACATTGAATTATGATTTTGGTGGTTAACTAGTTAAACCCTAGAATTGCTAAATCTAGAGACTAACCATGACCAAGGGAGCATATTCGTGTGATTAGGATGACTAATTACTAGTTTTTAGCCTAAGGGTATTTTGGTCATTTTGACAATTTTGTGAAATTGTAATTTGTATTAATTAAATTTTGTTGCTAATCTTTTAGTTCAGCCTTAACCTAGAAGTCTAGCCTAATCCAGTTTAGTCTTGAGGTTAGAATCATGGTTAGTAGCTATTCACTAGATGCCAAGAATTTAAATATCTAGTTTTAGCCTTGTAAGATATTTTAGAGTAGATATTATTGAATGAAACCTAGTTTTCTTCATGACCTTTGATCTAGACTTAATAGCTAAGTTAGAATCATGGCCACACATTGTGAACTCTAGCAAAACCCTAATTCTTACACCTATTGTCACGACCTGCACCCACTGTGAGGGTACGAGAACGTAACAACGCCCAGCCTACGTCGCAGTGTCGGCGGTAGAACGCTGTCCTAGGTCTCAATGCCTCTAACAATATAAGGCTAAATAGTTTATACTCCCCGAATGGGGGTGACATAGCAGAAAATAAACTCAATCACAACTAAGGAAGAAGAAGCACGGTATGATATAGAACTCAAGGAAAATACAGATGATCAAATAGTCTAAGATAACATCTCAGCAGATATCCAGAGTACAAGGTCTCAGCTACTGAATATGAAAGAATATATACAACCCAAATCTCAAAGACAGAAATAAAGTCTAACTACTAGTCTCAAGACAACATAAGTAAGATAAGGCCTAACTAAGCTAGTCTAGGCAATAGGGTAAAGTCATCAGCTAGAGCTGTCTCGTAGAAGGTATCTACACAGGCCTCCTCCTCGTCCTCTGTAATATTTTCAACAGGTCCAGTCAGGACAGGAGCGAGCACAGTACATCTCAACAGTTCATAGCAAGTTAGAAAATATAATCATGCAGTAAAGTAAGATATAGATACTGAAGGAAATGCAGTATGTAAACAGAGAGAGAACTGTAAATAGAAATATCTACTATAAATAGAGACTAACAGTGGCTAGTGAGTCAGAGTATAATATAGACATGTAAATGGCATAGAAGATTCTGATGCTACACTATGAAAAGATTCTGATGCTACACTACTTGGATAATATTCACATGTCTACTTCTACTCTCCCGTACCCCCAATCAATATACAAGGATCCAACCAGGTTATGTTATGATTCCATGCAAAGGCCCCCGAAGGATGGTACATGGAAGTCCCATAAATGGGGATTCTGGGAAAACCTAATAAATGGGATAAGGATTCAAGAAAGACTCTGTGAACATGAAAGTACATGTCACAAGTGATCGATGAACCAATGAAGCATAGTGATACGCCATGTAAGTGAAACGCACAGAACATGAAGTACCCGATGCTCCCTGAAGGGATAACATCTCAAGAAGGGATCCATATAGTACTAATCCGTGTGACCAACGTGACAGTATCAAGTAAAGTAATTTAATGCAGGAAAATAATTCTAAGCAGGATATGGAATGATCAGAGAATGTACTCGCCTATATCCTGAGTGTCTGAAGAATATCTACTCTCCGAGGAGTGGTGTCTGTCTCCTATAGAACAGCACAAGTCACAACAAGTCTAAAATGATAACAAGATGCAATTCAATGCATTCTAAATGAATCTAGGTCAATCTAGGCCAAAGTCAACTCTTGGTCAACTCTGGTCAACCCTAGAAGTCAAACTAGGTCAAGTAGGTCAAACCAAGTCTAAACTAGTCAAATTAGCCTATGCTAGTCTAACTAGGTCTTAACCAAGTCTATACAAGCCAAACACAAGTCACACATCATAAGCACATTACATTAGCTATATAAGCTATCAATCATGAAATTCATGTATATACATATATCTATATCTATCTATCCATGGTCCTAGGCATATATAACCTATGAACCATATAGTACTATATCATATCATATATATATCTATTACATATGTAGCACACACACACACACACACACACACACACACACACACACACACACACACACACACACACATATATATATATATATATATATATATATATATATATATATATAACATAGCCTCACAACATAAACTCTATAGTATTACTCATATATATATACCAAGTGCAATGTGTCACATACAAAGTGGGAATCTTCATGTAAACTGGAACCCCAATCAATACACAACATTACCATGTGTCCTTTACCTAGCATAAGTGTGTGTGAAAGAGTTTTTGTGTGGGAAGGGTTAATGAATAAACCATGTGTCATGATATTATGTGTGTATGTGTTCTAAGGTGACAGGAATATGCATACTAGAGTGTGTGTGTCAATGTTCATGTATGTGTGTGTGTAGGACCTGGTGACAGTGTTCAGCAGGAACCTGTTAACAGTGTGTACTAGGGAAACAGTGAAGGAATTTCATAAATAGTGTGTGTGTGTGTCAATGGGGTGTAGTGAACTGAATTCAATAAATGGAAAAAAAATCAGTTGACAGTTTGCCAATAGGGATATGGTGTAGTGGTAGAACCTGGGCAAAAACAGTGAACTATCCCCAGGCTTACAGTGTTTTTAAATCCAGTTTACTTCACATCTCATCTCATCTCAGGAGATCATGTCCAGCTCTCAAACATGGCATGGACAGTCCACCATTCTCAGAAATTTCCCAAGTATACACAGTTTAACTAATCCACAGCTAATGAACCTTAATCAACAAATCAATTTCAGTTAACCAACCATTCTAATTACAACATTAAAATTCAGCTAACTAACATATATCCCAGTTTACATAATGGTAATCTAATGTTTAATCCAACATCTCAGTTTACATACAATTTAACTTAGTTTAACATTGGTTAGAATCTCAGAAATTAAACATCTAACTGAATCAACATGTAGAAAAGGAAATCAGATTCAGTTTAGGTATTCTCAGGTTTACACATGACTGTTTGAAAACAGTCCAACATTTCATTCCCATTTCGAATCCAAAACACCACAATTTCAACCCAAAATTAGCATACATGTAGATAACTTATAGGAGAACCATATTAGGGACTTAAACATATAATTTACAGTATTTAAACTAATCAAACTGAATGTCAAAATCCATATCAAAAACTGGAAAAATCAGTGAATATCACATGTATCAGATTTTTGGGATATTTGGAAAATTGATGATTAAAAACATATTAGAATATACAATAATGGTTGGTAATGAATCTTAGATATGTGCACGTGTCATTGGTCCAATTTGTGTCCACCACACATGACACAGACGTGTCCACACGAATAAAACCAAAAACGAGACACTGGACACTGCACAGCAGTGCAGTCTCGTGCACAAGTGCACGAGTATCGTACACCCGACACAGAATACTTTGTGTCTCGTGCTCACCAACCTAGGTTCGCCTAGGATAGGTCTTCGTGTCCATAACCCTGATTTGTGTCCTAGTGCGTCGTGTCCAGAGTTATCGACCCGTGTCAGTGGCCGACTGTGCGCGTGTGCATGTGTGTGAAAAACCAATGCACAGGTGATTTCTCCCTCGACATGCCACGTGGTCATCTAAAACTTGACACGTGGCATGTCAGTCAGTGCCCCATAGTTTGTGTCGAGTTTCGTGTCCGCTAGTCGCATGTCGTGTCCGGTACAGCCCCCGAACAGCAGGACAATGCAGTCCCGTGCGCGCGCGGATGTGTCCATGTGTCTAAACCGATACGACACAAGACCAAAACCACCTCAGTCTAAGCGACATCAAAACAATAATTCCTATTTAAACATAATTCAAAAATCAATACGAAATGCCCATTGGGGCATTTCAACAAACACCTATAGGAAGGGACTGATACGTGTCCATTTAGGACACGAAATGGACACAAAACCTAGGTCTAGGCATACCTACAGTTAGGGTAGACCTAGGGCTTTCCAAATATGCAAAGAAACTAGAATTTTAATGGTGTTTATAGAGGTTTACCTATTGGTGTCAAAATGCAAGAAAAACTTCCAATAGAGTGGTTTCTCCTTGCTAGCAAACTTCTCCAAATTGATCCCAAGCTGGAATAAATCTCCATGAACAGCAAGAATACTAAAATTAGGATCTAATGCAATTTATTTGGATTAAAAAGGAGTTAAAATAGATTTTCTAGGAATTTATGAAGATGGAGATTCACCTCTTTCCAAAACTTATGAAATTCTATAGAGGCTAGCCCTAATTTATAGGAGACTATTTATAGGGGGGATTCCCAATGCTAGTGGCCGACCATGGCTGGATTGGGCTAGGATTTGGCTCATGCCTAATGGGTTGGGCTTAGTCATTAATCAATGGTTCAAAATCACAAGTCATGACTTGTGACCAAAGGCTTTCTATTCTAATCTCTATTTCCTAATTGATTCTAATAACTAGGATATGGTTTAACTTAAATTAACCTAGGGTTTCATAATCTAGCCAAGTCCAACTCAACCAGGGTTAGCTTCTAGGTTAGCCTACCAAGTTAAAGCTAGTCAAAGTCAACCTAGTCAACCTTCATTCAAACAATTCCAAAATAATTCCTAAAAATTCCCATAAATCCAAATAAATTATAATAAATTCAAATAACCCTAAAAATGACAAAATACCCTCTAGGCTAAAATGATAATAAGTATCCCAATAACATGGTTAGGCTCTAGGTCAACCAGTCTCCAAGGTTACATTATCAAAATACCAAAATCATAAGTCATGATTTAAAAATAGTTTTAAAATGATTTAAAAATTATCAAAAATCATATCATGATTTATTTATCATTATTAAAAGACTAAAATTACCCTTATTTTAGAAAACTAGGTGTTACAATCCTACCCACCTAAGAAAAATTTCGTTCTCGAAATTTAAGGTGATCGCACCCCTTCTAGGTTAAGCCCCCAGCAATTATAGTCTCAGAAACCTATTTAAATCATACAGTTGGAAAGTGTAACCTATGGGGTCGTGGCATGTAATATCAGTCTGGGGGTCTCATCTAGTTACACCAACCATGCTACAGTACTAGGCAATCACAAGGTATCAAAACATACAAGCAAGGGATGCATCAAATATTCTAAAAAAGGGATACTAAGGTTAGGTCAAAACTCACCTCCAGCTAGGTCTGAGAACTAGAACTCCCTCCTGGAAGCAGGGCCTTGGTTGGGGCAGGTATATCAGGACAGTACTGCATCCAGTGTGCAGCTGACCCACAGAATAGGCACGATCCTAGTCTCTTTCTACAGAAGTTCCACTTGTGCCCAGACTTCTTACAGTAGGTATAAATAGGCTCTGGCTCAGCTGGCCTCTGCTGGACAGGAGACTGGGCTGGGTATGATGATATAGGCTGGATATATGGGTACTCCTCAAACTCTGGGTAGGACTGGGTACTGCTCCTCGCCCTCTTGGAGCTAGGCTCTCTTTCTGGAAGCACAGAGTCCCGCAGACGTAGCAACCTCTGGTATTGCTCCCTCATGGCCTCATCATGAACTCTCTGTGACTCCAACAACCTTTCTTGGAAATACCCGAACACCTGGGCTGCGTCAAGTAACAAACCTCCGGGTGGTACAGTATGGAGTACAAGGGGTAGGCAAAGGCTCTCGGTCTCAAGCAAATACGCAGCTCTCTCCTGAATGACAGGAGATGAAGGAAGACTCTCTGGAGAGGCTACCACCATCTCCTCAATGGCAGAAGGTGCCACCACCCCCTGATCAAATAGAGGGATCACTACCTCCTGAACAGTAGGAGGTGGAAGCACACTCTCAGTAGCTGCAACTGCTCTCAGGCGACGGGCTCGGGTCATGGGTGCCATACTGGAAAGGATAAAAATAACAATCATCAAGGCTGTACGGCAGTCTACCATCCTATCTGAAAACTGGTAATTATCAAAAATAAATTTTTTTTAAAGGGGTACTATTTAAAAATCAAGATCAAAAGTTTAAGGAACGAAAGTCAATAGCATTGAAATCCAATCACGATATATATATAGAGAGTATGTTAGAGAGGAAAAAGCTAGCATTATGTAAGGGTTATGTGGTTTGTGTGTGTATGGGCGTATATAGACATGTTCATATGGTTAGATAATAGGCATGTGTGCGTGAAATATACATAAAACTGTATAGGGGGAATTTGGGTTTTAAAACAATATTTATCAAATTACACTACTCATGGCATATTGGTTAAACAATCTACAAGACACAACCTATTTACTCATAACATGCATGGCTAACCATATATATAAGTATACATATATGTATAGAGAGGTAGAGATTTAATTATGCATCTTCATACATTATAACATGTATACAGAACTATATATATATATATACCTATATAGCTATATAAACATAACATAGAGATGAAGGGTTAGGTTTTTATGGCAGTTGTGAACATTAGTGTAGAGTGTCAAGTGTACATGGGTTAAAACTTGAAATAAAGGGTTCGATCTTCCAGTTTAGTTCAACATTACATATTAGATCTGAAATTGATCTACACATTTGAAAGCAATGTAAAAATGTTAACATGTATTCAATTTTCAAGAATTTGGAAAAATTTGAACATCAAAACCAACTCAATGTTTACCACAACCACAACCTAACATGTAAGAGTGTGAAACCTAACATTATATACCTACACACAACAATGTATACGGCTCAAAACATTATAATTTAAAACTGCAAATTGACTAATCATTTAAAATTCAGACTTAAAGGGTTATTATATACACAGTCTCAGATTTGACAGATTCAAAAACAACTCAACCAATATCTTTAAGAATTAAAACCTTGTATATAACATACATGTGTAGTGATGTAAACAACAACTAATAACATGAAATTTAAATTTAATTTACGAATTTAATCTGGAAAAACAGAGAACTAGTCACTGATACTTTCCTATATTAGAATTATTGGGATTTTGAGAAATTAACATCAACATATTAATATGCATTTAGATAGGTTGGTAATCAAGTGTAGCATGCATACGTGTCAGGCAAGCATCTGTGTCTACTATATTATATATTCTAAGGTAATACAAGAAATAATGGCAAGAAGAAGATAATAATAAAATCTGTTCTGCTTATCTATTTAAAAGAAGGAACCATTTTGAAACCAGAATTATAATATCAAATCTAAGTCAAGGTCTAGCAAAATCATTGATACATTGTATTAGAAAGAAATTTATAGCAAGAAGTTACACAAGGTTTATAATAACAGCTAAAGTTACTCTTACTCCTAAGTTATTTGATGATGGGGTACAATTTATAACAACAGAATGGTACGATAGAGATGATATGTTTAAAACCTTCTCAAGATACAATCTGATAATCATATACGTCTGTCCAAAATCATGTTACTCAGAGTTCTCGCCATGCCAGTAAGCAAGGCTACGATAAATGATAGATTCCATAACTGGGGTATGCACCTCTACAATCATGTCGTCTAGAAATCTCGCTATGCCGACTAGTATAGCTGCGAGAAATTCTAAATCTCATAACCAAGATACGTACATCCAAAGTCAGGTCTTTATGTTTCTGCCATGCCAGCTAATATGGCTGCGATAAACTACAAGCTCCATAATCAAGTAAACGTTTTACCTTGCCTGTTATTCCCGTCAACATATGTTATCAGAAAATATCGTAACTCAGGCCATAAAATTCATCTCGATAGGAAAATCAAAATCAACAACGATCCAACAAAATCAAATTCAGTAATCAAGGAGTGAGAGCAACAAAACAAGGGAAATGATTTAAATTGAAGTTTAAATAAGATTCTCAAGGGTCGTCCCAGGAATCTCTAAAGAAATCCTTACTGTGATTGAGTACCTTCAAAAATATATATCGTAATCCTACTGTAGGCTGTAGTGATATTCTAGTTCGAATACCACTACACAAACTCGACCTGCATGGGCCACCACTAAAAATGTGTCACGACCCGCACCCACTGTGAGGGTACGAGAACGTAACAACGCCCAACCTACGCCGCAGTGTCGACGGTAGAATGCTGTCCTAGGTTTCAATACCTCTAACAGTATAAGGCTAAACAGTTAATACTCCCCGAATGGGGGTGACATAGCAGAAAATAAACTCAATCACAACTAAGGAAGAAGAAGCACGATATAATATAGAACTCAAGAAAAATACAGATGATCAAATAGTCTAAGATAACATCTCAGCAGATATCCAGAGTACAAGGTCTCAGCTACTGAATATGAAAGAATATATACAACCCAAATCTCAAAGACAGAAATAAAGTCTAACTACTAGTCTCAAGACAACATAAGTTAGATAAGGCCTAACTAAGCTAGTCTAGGTAATAGGGTAAAGTCGTCAGCTAGAGCTGTCCCGTAGAAGGTATCCACACAGGCCTCCTCCCCGTCCTCTGTAATATTTTTAACAGGTCCAGTCAGGACAGGAGCGAGCACAGTACATCTCAACAGTTCATAGCAGGTTAGAAAATATAATCATGCAGTAAAGTAAGATATAGATACTGAAGGAAATGCAGTATGTAAACAGAGAGAGAACTGTAAATAGAAATATCTATTATAAATAGAGACTAACAGTGGCTAGTGAGTCAGAGTACAATATAGATATGTAAATGGCATAGGAGATTCTGATGCTACACTATAGAAAGATTCTGATGCTACACTACTTGGATAATATTCACATGTCTACTTCTACTTCCCCATACCCCCAATCAATATACAAGGATCCAACCAGGTTATGTTATAATTCCATGCAAAGGCCCCCGAAGGGTGGTACATGGAAGTCCCATAAATGAGGATTCTGGGAAAACCCAATAAATGGGATAAGGATTCAAGGAAGACTCTGTGAACATGAAAGTACATGTCACAAGTGATCGATGAACCAATGAAGCATAGTGATACGCCATGTAAGTGAAACGCACAGAACATGAAGTACCCGATGCTCCCTGAAGGGATAACATCTCAAGAAGGGATCTATATAGTACTAATCCGTGTGACCAACGTGACAGTATCAAGTAAAGTAATTTAATGCAGGAAAATAATACTAAACAGGATATGAAATGATCAGAGAATGTACTCGTCTGTATCCTGAGTGTCTGAAGAATATCTACTGTCCGAGGAGTGGTGTCTGTCTCCTATAGAACAGCACAAGTCACAACAAGTCTAAAATGATAACAAGATGCAATTCAATGCATTCTAAATGAATCTAGGTCAATCTAGGCCAAAGTCAACTCTTGGTCAACTCTGGTCAACCCTAGAAGTCAAACTATGTCAACTAGGTCTAACCAAGTCTAAACTAGTCAAATTAGCCTATGCTAGTCTAACTAGGTCTTAACCAAGTCTATACAAGCCAAACACAAGTCACACATCATAAGCACATTACATTAGCTATATAAGCTATCAATCATGAAATTCATGTATATACATATATATCTATCTATCCATGGTCCTAGGCATATATAACCTATGAACCATATAGTACTATATCATATAATATATATATATCTATTACATATGTAGCACACATATATATATATAACATAGCCTCACAACATAAACTCTATAGTATTACTCATATATATACCAAGTGCAATGTGTCACATACAAAGTGGGAATCTTCATGTAAACTGGGACCCTAATCAATACACAACATTACCATGTGTCCTTTACCTAGCATAAGTGTGCGTGAAAGAGTTTTTGTGTGGAAAGGGTTAATGAATAAACCATGTGTCATGATATTATGTGTGTATGTGTTCTAAGGTGACAGGAATATGCATACTAGAGTATGTGTGTCAATGTTCATATATGTGTGTATGTAGGACCTGGTGATAGTGTTCAGTAGAAACCTGTTAACAGTGTGTACTAGGGAAACAGTGAAAGAATTTCATAAAATAGTGTGTGTGTGTCAATGGGGTGTAGTGAACTGAATTCAATAAATGGAAAAAAAATCAGTTGACAGTTTGCCAATAGGAATATGGTGTAGTGGTAGAACCTGGGCAAAAACAGTGAACTATCCCCAGGCTTACAGTGTTTTTAAGTCCAGTTTACTTCACATCTCATCTCAGGAGATCATGTCCAGCTCTCAAACATGGCATGGACAGTCCACCATTCTCAGAAATTTCCCAAGTATACACAGTTTAACTAATCCACAGCTAATGAACCTTAATCAACAAATCAATTTCAGTTAACCAACCATTCTAATTACAACATTAAAACTCAGCTAACTAACATATATCCCAGTTTACATAATGGTAATCTAATATTTAATCCAACATCTCAGTTTACATACAATTTAACTTAGTTTGACATTGGTTAGAATCTCAGAAATTAAACATCTAACTGAATCAACATGCTCTTAGTAAAAGAAAAGGAAATCATATTCTGTTTAGGTATTCTCAGGTTTACACATGACTGTTTGAAAACAGTCCAACATTTCATTCCCATTTCGAATCCAAAACACCACAATTTCAACCCAAAATTAGCATACATATAGATAACTTATAGGAGAACCATATTAGAGATTTAAACATGTAATTTATAGTATTTAAACTAATCAAACTGAATGTCAAAATCCATATCAAAAACTGGAAAAATTAGTAAATATCACATGTATCAGATTTTTGGGATATTTGGAAAATTGATGATTAAAAACATGTTAGAATATATAATAATGGTTGGTAATGAATCTTAGATATGTGCACGTGTCATTGGGTCCAATTCGTGTCCACCACACATGACACAGACGTGTCCACACGAATAAAACCAAAAACGAGACATTGGACACTGCACAGCAGTGCAGTCTCGTGCACAAGTGCATGCGTGTCGTACACCCAACACAGGACACTTCGTGTCTCATGCTCACCAACCTAGGTTCGCCTAGGATAGGTCTTCGTGTCTATAACCCTGATTTGTGTCCTAGTGCGTCGTGTCCAGAGTTATCGACCCGTGTCAGTGGCCGACTGTACGCGTGTGTGTGTGTGTGAAAAACCAATGCACAGGTGATTTCTCCCTCGACACACCATATGGTCATCTGAAACTTGACACATGGCGTGTCAGTCAGTGCCCCGTAGTTTGTGTCAAGTTTTGTGTCCGTTAGTCGCCTGTCGTGTCCGGTACAGCCCCCGAACAGCAGGACAATGTAGTCCCGTACGCGCACGGATGTGTCCATGTGTCCAAACTGACACGACACAAGACCAAAACTACCTCAGTCCACCAAAAACGTGTAAGCGACATCAAAACAATAATTTCTATTTAAACACAATTCAAAAATCAATACGAAATGCCCATTGGGGTATTTCATCAAACACCTATAGGAAGGGACTGATACGTGTCCATTTAGGACACGAAATGGACACAAAACCTAGGTCTAGGCATACCTACAGTTAGGGTAGACCTAGGGCTTTCCAAATATGCAAAGAAACTAGAATTTTAATGGTGTTTATAGAGGTTTACCTATTAGTGTCAAAATGCAAGAAAAACTTCCAATAGAGGGGTTTCTCCTTGCTAGTAAACTTCCCCAAATTGATCCCAAGCTGGAATAAATCTCCATGAATAGCAAGAATACTAAAATTAGGATCTAATGTAATTTATTTGGATTAAAAAGGAGTTAAAATAGATTTTCTAGGAATTTATGAAGATGGAGACTCACCTCTTTTCTAAACTTGTGAAATTCTAAGAAGGCTAGCCCTATTTCTAGGAGACTATTTATAGGGAGGATTCCCAATGCTAGTGGCCGGCCATGGCTGGATTGGGCTAGGGTTTGGCTCATGCCTAATAGGTTGGGCTTAGTCATTAATCAATGGTTCAAAATCACAAGTCATGACTTGTGACCAAAGGCTTTCTATTCTAATCTCTATTTCCTAATTGATTCTAATAACTAGGATATGGTTAACTTAAATTAACCTAGGGTTTCATAATCTAGCCAAGTCCAACTCAACTAGGGTTAGCTTCTAGGTTAGCCTACCAAGTCAAAGCTAGTCAAAGTCAACCTAGTCAACCTTCATTCAAACAATTCCAAAATAATTCCTAAAAATTCCCATAAATCCAAATAAATTATAATAAATTCAAATAACCCTTAAAATGACAAAATACCCTCTAGGCTAAAATGACAATAAGTATCCCAATAACATGGTTAGGCTCTAGGTCAACCAGTCTCCAAGGTTACACTATCAAAATACCAAAATCATAAGTCATGATTTAAAAATAGTTTTAAAATGATTTAAAAATTACCAAAAATCATATCATGATTTATTTATCATTATTAAAAGACTAAAATTACAAAATTTCAAAATTACCCTTATTTTAGAAAACTGGGTGTTACACCTATGACCAGCCATCAAGTGCCCCCACCACTGTTTAATCCCTCCCAAAAATGCTTGCCTCCTTTATTCATTTTCTTATTTCTCAAGAACAAGATGAGCTCCAACTTCATTCATTCTTAACTTCACCATTTCTTATCCTTTTTCAACCAAACTTCTTGTATTGTAACCTAACCATCACCCTCTTACTGTCCATGGAGATAGAGGACTGTTTCGGAGATCTATTTGTGCTCGGGCTACAGTAGAAGAGGACTGTTCCGTAAGTTTTTGAGCTAGAGGAGAAACCCATTGGTAATCTCTCAAACCCTATCCAAACTATTGATTTATCATCATAGATGCATAGACCTAGGTCCCCTCTAGCTTCGGGTAGGATCTAAACCCAACCTGTGTCGGATACGTGTCTGTATCGGATACGTATCAGTAGGCTAATAAGGTGTTTGACCTATGTCTCAATGGGTTGATTCTTGCTGTTTTCAAAATATTTTTGAATGGAAATTATAATTTTTATGTGGCTTATTGATTTATTATTGACTAAGATTGTTTTCGTGTCTTTTTGTGTCGTGATGGCATATTGGACACGCTGTGTACACACTACACTGGCAGCCCACGTTTTTGCCCTGCTACTCGAGTGTCCAACAGGACACGACACGAAGTCTTTGGACTTGAGATTTGGCTCGAACCTAGGAGCTAGGACTGACCTAAGGTTCCCCAAGTTTTGTTGGGTTTTGTCTAGATTCGAAGAAGATACTCGAGGTCCCATGGCTCGACTGAACTGACTGTTCAGTCCAATTTGGTTTTGTTTAGGGTTCCTTGGGTTTTGGACACTGCTGTGTCCAATTTGTGGACACAATTATCATCCAAGGACACGAGCACACACTGAGCATTGATTACCAACCATTATTTATGAATATTATGATTGATTTTGGGTTCGATTCATCAATTCCTATTTGGGACTGAAACCCGACTGATACACATTGGCTGAGTTGATTTCCTGAGTTAATTACATTTCTGATTTTGTGTTAATGATTTATTAGATCATCTACATGTTTAATGGGTGATGTTCATGTTTGTTTGGGACTGTGTTGAGCAATGGGGTTGGATTTCGGTTAGGTAGTTAACTATTGGACTAATTCATTTTCCAGTTTTGACAATTTCAAAATATAGTTTTATTTTGAGGAATTCATATGTGTTAATCCATTTCTTTTACTGATAACTTATGTGTTGATGTAGTTAGTTGACCTGGGTTAGTGTTGGGGGTTGGGTTGAAGTGGTATTACAATTTCAAGAGGTTGTTGAAATTGAAATTGAGGATTTCTCCCAATGTCATCTGTTATTGCCAAATTCTTGAGAACACACTCTTCCTGTAACACACAAAAACTGAGATTGAATATGTTAATTTCTGTATATGAATGTTCAATTGATGAAGTGGTTACATATATACGATGTCTGGAATGATTTTACATAACTGGTTTAGGTATATGCATGTGGGAATGGAAAAAATTAGGTTTGAACAATATTCTGATACTCTTCTTCCTGAAATTATATTCATGAACCTATGCAGTATGGTTTCAGAGCTAAATCTGTTAATTAATGTTATTTTTTGTGAATTAAAGGTTCATTTAATATTGTAAACATCTTGCCTATGTTAATTTAGTTTACATACCTGAAATGTATGCATAAACTGAACCATTATCTAAACCTTAATGTATTACCTACATGCCTCTGTTTTCCTGAGCTGTAGTTTAGGTTTTAGGCTTGCTATGGTGTTGTTGTTGTGATGATGATGTTGTAATAGTGTCTTAACATAGCCTTGCTAACCTGAGTTGGGGATCTCATGTAGTAACCTGAGAATTGAATAGGTATAAATGAGTTATACATGCATACCTGAGCATATGCAGGTTGGGTTGCTGGGTTATGAAGGTTGCACATGCTGTGTTTTCCTGAGTTTGCTTTACACAAGCATGTGTGAACCCCTTTCCTGGAACCAAACTAAACTGCCATGTTGACACCTTAACCCCCCTCTATATGCATGCCTATACTTCACTACACTATATATGTTGTACACTAGCTTTAATTCCTAAACCTATCACACCCATGTCTGTATGCATGTTGATTTCATAATGATAGGCAAATATGCTAGTTAATGATGTTGTTGATGAATGCCTAATATTGTAAGCCTAATATAGAGTGCCTAATTGAATGCCTGTATGTAATGCAACCCATAAACCTTAAATTGAAATGCTAGTTAATTTCAGATTTCATATGTAAACCACCATGCCATGTAACCCTCCTTTGATGATTGCCATGATGTATATAGATAATTGTAGAGTAAAGATACATGTTACATATATCATAACTAGTCTACTTCTAAAATGTAAATAGATGTAACCTTGTAAACTTGTGCCATGTTCTAGTGTAATCTATAACTAGTATTTTATTTCCCCTTTGTTGTGTACCTCCATGTTCACACACACACATAGCGATACATACAACCCTTTCTCTCTCATTATACAATGTTGATTATAGCTCAATATGAATATACTCTTGATGTATGGCTTGATGTGTTTGGCTTGTATAGCTTTGGTTGGTGTGTGCTTGCTTGGATAGACTGGTTAGGCTTAGTGAGACTTGCTGGAGTTAGGAGTGGCCTAGTTGACCTAGTTGACTAGTATAGTTGACTGGAGTTGACCAAGTGTTGACTTTAGTCTAGTTTGACCTAGACAGCATGCAGATGCATTGTAGATTACATTTATCATCCCCCTATATACATCTTGACTTGTGTTGCTCTAACTAGGAGTCGGGTACCTCATCTCGGACAGTACATTTACTACAGCTATTCAGATACCAGGCGAGTACATTCTCTGATCATTTCATAACTTGCTTAGAATTATATTCCTGCTTTAGTTTACCTTATTTGATGCTGTCACGATATTATCACGGATTGGTACTATATGGATCCTTTCATGTGATGTTACCCCCCTCGGGAGCATCGGATACATCATGTCGTGTGTTTCATGTACATCGTGTATTCCTCCCTCTCTTGTTATTCATGTTCTCATGTGCTTCATGCTCGTTCGTGCTCGCTCGTGTACACTCATGTGCTATCATGCTCGATCATGTTTCTTGTGTATTTCATATATAACCTATACTTCATATGCACCCTTCATGGGCCTTCATGTGGAATTCATGTGCACTCAGTTTTTTGAGCCCTCATGTATACTTCATGTACACCCATCTATGGGCTTTCATGTGAAAATCATGTACGTAACATAACTTGTCTGGATCCTTGTGTATTGATTGGGGTATGGAGGAGTATAATTAGTCATGTGAACAATTCTAAAGTAGTATAGCCATGTGCGCCTCTTTAGTATATTCATGTGCAAATCAAGCCGTTCACATGTCGACTTTGTACTCTAAATCACTAGTCACTGGTAGCTCTCTACTTATAGTAGATATTTCTATTACAGTTTTTTCTCTATTTACATTATGTACTTTTTTCAGTTTCACGTACCGTACTCTCTTGTATGTTTATATTTTCTAACCTGTTATGATCTGTATGAGATGTATTGTGCTCACTCCCGTCCTGACTGGACCTGTTGAAAATTTTACAGAGGATGATGAGGAACCCTGCACCCCTTACCTTGGAGCTTGCCTAGATGACACTCGCGACCTGGACCCCTGGGGAGGTTCAGGCAGCTACTGAGGACGATACCTTGCATAGTGTAGATAGCTTAGACTGTTCTTCTTTTCATGTTTGGTTATTGTCTTTGATTTCAGAGTTGTATATTTTAGCGATGTTGAGACAGGTAGTTATTAACTTTGATTATTTCACTTCTTGTTGTACCTCAGTTTGAGGATTTTCTTATCTATTCTATTGTGCTATATTCTACCTTAGATTGTGATTGAGTTGTACCTCTGTGTTGGCCTCCGTTTTGGAGAGTATTCATATTATGCTAGTTATAGTTCATGACCTAGAACATCGTTCTACCGCCGATACTGCGGCGTAGGCTGGGCGCTGTTACGTACTCGTACCTTCACGGTGGATGCGGGTCGTGACACGCATGGCCCTGGACGGATAACCTGTCAAGACAGAAGTCCTCTGGCCGGAGTTATACGCCCACATACTACCTTGGACGCATAGCTCTGGACGCATGCTTTGGAAAAAGTGTTGTTTTCTTCCAGTTTTGCCTTCTTCATTTACTAGCCTCACTGAGTTTGTCCTTAGCGTCGAACACTTCGATTCTTGGCATCGTAGTATTTTTCTTTGCTAAGTCTCGTGTGTTGAACACTTTGTTATTGATTGCACAAGAGGGAAGTCGCTGAGATAGTAGAGCCCTGAACGGTATGCGCCCTCTTTGCGTTGGGAGCTCCTATGCAAGGATTATGCGCCCCCATGACGGAGTTCTCCTTCGGATGCATATCTTCTACTACACTGGCAGGATATGCAGCACGAGCCTTCGGAAGCCAAGTCTTGCAAGACTTGTTTCGCTTAACTGATTTCGAAGAAGTAGAGCCGTCCCTCGAGAGCATCTCTTCGAACACCTGCTGATCGAACTTCACGATCAGCATCTTCTGAGTGCTCCCCACTTTATCGGTATCGGATTGCATCACCACCTTCTCGTCGGAGGAGAAGGTAGTCTCCAGCAGAGTTGCCATTTTTGTGGACACAAAAAATAAGAAGAAGAAGCACTGTCTTTTTTTATTGGCGCAAGACACCACAAATCGAGTACGCCTGAAAGATCCTGTACTGAGGATCCCCGAGTACAAAAAGAATTCTGGGAAATTGGACGATGGAGATCGAGCGACAGTTGCTCCTTTACTCTGTTGACACTCCGATTTACAAAAGTGGAAGAAAATCTAATAAAATTGCTAACTCTTGGCTCACTGGCAAGAAGGCCAACAATTTGGCTCTTGAAATGCTCTCCGTTCTGTGTTTTTGAAGAGGCATGAGAACCCTATTTATAGTCTTTTTGCACTAAAACGACAATTATGCGCCCACAGGAAAAAATATACTGATTTTCTATGTAGGCACATAAGGTGTAGGCGCATGAAGGCTGCATGATCATGGGTTGATCGTAGGGTTGATGTGGCCGCATGCTTCGATGCACGACTGCTCGTGGAGACTGACGTGGCCGCATTCTTCGGTGCACGACTGGTCATAGATGTTGACCGAGTCGTAGAGCTATCCTGACTTGGGCACATAGGTTGGAATAGGGCTATGCGCCCTCCCACTGGAGCAGCCATATGGGTGCATAGGCTTTGCTGTGGGCGCATCGGCTTTGCTCTGTGAGTGTCAGCCACTCTCTAGCTTGGGCGCATAGCAATCTCTGACTTGGGCGCATAACAATCTCTGACTTGGGCACATAGCTCATTTCTGGTTTGGGCGTATGGATACTTCCTGACTTGAGATGCAAAAATTTTCATGCTTCTACATTATTCAGTTCTTTTGCTTGTCTATTGGTCTTCTTCGTGTTATTGTGTCTTGGGATAGAGTTGCCAGTTCTACTCCTTGTTCTTGACTTGACCATTCTTTACTGGGAGTATCTTGCATTGTACTACAGTTGAGACATACTATAGATTGGGAGTATCTTACACTGTACTACGACCTATAGCAGATTCTTTGATCTTGATATTGATTGACTTGCCTAGTGACATACTATAGATTGGGAGTATCTTATATTGTACTACGATTTATAGGAGTCTACTTGACCTTGTATTCTTTTAGGAGAGGAGATCGATACTAGAGTTGGCTAATCTCGACTGGGAGTATCTTACATTATCCTACAGTCGAAACCTACTATAGATTGGGAGTATCTTGTATTGTACTACAAGCTATAGGGGTTAATCATTTGATTGATAGATAAGTCTAGTATTACATTTCCATATGACTTGTCGTATCCTAGATGTCCTTCTTGCACCGTCCTTATCTTCCATTCATGTTATTTACTGTTATATTAGTAGGCATATTTTATGTATCTTGCTAGTCCTCTGTGGACCTTATGATCTCTTCAGGTAGCTGGTTGCACGGAGTTAGTTAGCTGAGCATGTGGTAGTCGATTACATCTACATGATTAAGGTATTTTGCTAGTGATATTGCTTTATTATCTTCTCGTGCTCTTATGATATATCCTGCTTGTTAGCCTAGTTTCATAGACACATGTTGTTCTTGGAGTCTAATCGGACAATATGCTAGTGGGCTGCAGACCATGAACCATACTTGTTCATTCTTGATTTATATACATCTCATGGATTGAGATATAGTTTAGATTACCGTATTAGACATGATACCATGCTCTTGAAAGCTTATACGTATTCGAGTCGGGCTGGAGTCCGTTTAATACGTAGCTGGCTTGATCACGCACTTGCATCCCAAAAAGTGGGTACGGATCGTTACAAGTTTTTTGGTGGCCCATGCAGGTCAGAGCATATCATATCGGTTACGTAACTGTACTGATACGAGCCTGCAAACATGACTAAACCTTAGAAATCTTAATCCATACTGCCTTAAAAATTTCTCTTAGAAATTTTTCTACCGTCCTTGAAACTTTATATTTACTCTCGATTATCCTTCCTTGCCTTCCCGTACCATTGATTCTCGTACCTTCCTATTTTGGGGTGATGAATGATCGTGCTGTCTAGTATTTGTCAGAAATTCTTAAGCTTAGTGTAAGTTAGTTTGATTGTTGAATTTTGGTTGCTTGATAAATAAGAGGGGATTAGATATGCCATACGCCATTGATATATTGGTAGTAACTTTAGCAACTAGTTGGAAGGTTATAAAATTTTAACGACATGTGTTTTGAGGGAGTGCCGTGCCCAAAGGTGGGTAGTTGTCCTCAAGGTCCAGTGTGAATCATAGATGGTAGATTAATGACTGAAATAGTTTATGAAGTTATTAAGAATTTAGAAACTGGAAAGAGAAGAGATTGGATTCAATTTAGAATTTGAGGAGATTAATGTAAGAGTTGACTTACTTCTTAAGTTTTGAATTTTAGGAATATTTGTGAATTGGAATTTCGAGGACGAAATTATTCTAAGGTAGGTAGATTTGTAACTCCTCTTCCCAAAATTTTGAGAATATTTTTTTATTATTTATTTGATTTAAATGGGGATTTTTAGAATTTTTTAAATATTTAATTGTATAGTTATTACGATGGAGAGCTCTAGTCATGATTAAATTTGGAGTACAAGATGACCAAAAATTTTGGCACGGATAGTGTAGTTGGGTGCCTTGACTAGTGTCTTAGCTATGATATGGAAGACAAAGCCATAAGTGTGTGCAAACTATAAAACCAGGTCAAGTGGTGACCTAATTCCTATAAATAATTTAATTAGTTATTTATTAATATTTTGACTTATACAAAATCCGGTTGTACCCTTCTAGCCCGGACCTGACCTGAAACCAATAGAGGCCCATGTAGTCATGTAGTGCTTCCAAAAAGGTCCATGTAGATATATAAATATGTATATAATATTTATATATATAGAGTTTTGTTATAAAATATTTTGTTTATGTTGCAACTATTTTGATTATATTCTGCTTGTGTATATTTTTTTTTGTTTTTTTTAAATTTATTTTTTGTTTTTTTATTTGATTATATTCTGCTTGTGTGTGTATATATATATATTCTGCTTGTGTGTGTGTATATATATATATATATATATATATATATATATATATATATATATATATATATATATATATATATATATATATTTTTTTTTTTTTTTATATTCTGCTTGTGTGTGTGTATATATATATATATATTTTTTTTTTTTTTTTTGTGTGTGTGTATATATATATATATATATATATATATATATATATATATATATATATATATATATATATATATATTTTATATTCTGCTTGTGTGTGTGTATATATATATATATATATTCTGCTTGTGTGTGTGTGTATATATATATATATATATATATATATATATATATATATATATATATATATATATATATATATATATATATATATATATTTTTTTTTTTTTTTGTGTGTGTATATATATATATATATATATATATATATATATAAACCATCTGAGATCGATTTATCGATCGATCATAATGCTTGTATGTGTCATAACACATGCATGCGTGTACTATATCGCGGGCACGCCCGCGTACACGGCTATCGCGCAAGGCGCACATGTACTTAAACTGTGCGAGCGCATGCGAGTGCGGGCATGGTCTTATACCACGTGCGTACGCACGCATGTTCTATAGACGCGCACCCGCGCGTATGCACACACGTGTTCTTGTACCAATTTCTTCTGACACATTACTAATTCTTCTGGGGTAGACCTACTTGTTGCTAATAGATCGATAAGAGTATTATTTCCACAAATAACTCTTCTATAGAGTTCATTAATATCGAAACTCATTAGTTTACCCCCATCTATCTGAATGAACCCTTGTAGTAAATCCTGTGGCCTATCTTCGATGGTGGATCATCGGAGTCAGTATCACACCGGAATTTTGAACAAGGTGATCCCCATTAACATTCCGCCCGATCGTTGTGAAAGATGGGTAAGTTGTGAAAACTGTCACCGACAAAGTGGCCATATCTCTCTGATCGCTTCCCTGGAATCTCAAAATAGAAAAGCTTTAGGATTTTTGGGTGAAGGTATGGCACAGTATATATATATATATATATATATATATATATATATATATATATATGAAAAAGGAAATAGAAAAATAAAAATAACTAAAAGAATCCCAGCCCAACAGCAACCCCCCACAGCCTTAAGCCCCTTCCCCATTAAACCAAGCCCAACTGAGCCCAAGAGGGGCAGCAGCAACTCGAACAATTAGAAACCCCAAGACCCGACCATATAAACTATATAGAGATCAAGAGGAGAAGGTGAAGAAAAACCCTAAATCACAGCCACACTCTCGCAACGCCTCCCCGACACCACCTACGGTCCTCTCGTGCCGGTGTCCGGCAGGCCGCCGCGCTGGCGGTCGGCAGGAACAAGGCCGGCCGCGCGGATGCAGCAGACAACAGCGACAACGACAGGTCGACCCCCAAGGTATCCGACTTTGATCACTCATATCTTCCAATTCGTTTAATAGTTTTTCGATCCGTAAAAGGTTTCAGATAGCCTAAAGAACCATCTAGTAACCCTAATAATTAGATTCATCTGGAATGATCTAGGTTCGATGAGAAGTCGATTCAAAGATCGTCGAAACTCAGTTCGTAAACTGAGTATAACATTGTTCAAAACCAAAATTGAAAGGCGGTTTTCTGTCAATCCCTGGACATATTTCAAAAACTAATAAACAAACCTTTAGATAACATATACAAGATTATAACCCTTTTGATAGGTACTGATATTGTAAAGTATATAAGAAGTTATTCGATTTCCAAAATGAACAAAAATAGTTTCTAAAACAGTATGAAATTCTATAAAACCTCCGATACGACGTGCGTCCCGCCAAACCGGGCGACGTGGTCGCAAATCGAAAGCATCGAAAGGTGCATATCGACTTCGCGAACGTGTGGACTTTGACAGAATTCAAATTGGTTGCGTGTGCACGACGAATTTGATGCGTATCCGTCAAAATTTACCGTATTAGCCTTTTTGCAAATTTTTTAATTACTTTGTGCGCGTTCGTCAGATCGAGACGAAACTTGTGCCAATAGGACCGTATCTTTTTTTTGGTCCTGTATGCCAAGTGTGGTCCGATTCTGAGACAGTTGATCGGATCGCCGTTTTGTGGGCCCCACGATTCGACTCAACAGGCGATTTTGTGTACGGCCCACCTAAATCCAAAATTGGATATACTATTGGGTTCGTATCATCAAAACAAATCCATAGACTTATAGTTTGACGACTTTAGAGACCATTGACTCTGACACGCTTTTCGATGCAAATCGGGTCCAACAACGGACATCGTTTTAGCCCGAAATGACCATTATGCCCCTGTGTCCAGAATTAGACTTATAGACAAACAATCCTAACTAATTTGACTATTTGAAAATGTTGTTAATGTCTATTTCAGCTTTCGGAGACAGTTATGAGATTTGGACTTTTGGGCTTACTAGTTGACGGTATATTGTTGGTTCTTCGTGCTACCACCAGACACGTATACCTTGCCGAACTTATATAGTATTTACATGTTTCCTTTCCTATTGTGTTCTTTCCATATAGTTACATGCTTCTCATATTGCGATTGGCTTGTCATCGACTGTTTTACTTGTTTTCTAGATTTACGTGCACGTATAGGATATTATTCAGTTCTTTTGCTTGTCTATTGGTCTTCTTCGTGTTATTGTGTCTTGTGATAGAGTTGCCAGTTCTACCCCTTGTTCTTGATTTGACCATTCTTGACTGGGAGTATCTTACATTGTACTACAGTTGAGATATACTATAGATTGGGAGTATCTTACAATGTACTACGACCTATAGCAGATTCTTTGATCTTGATATTGGTTGACTTGAATGGTGACATACTATAGATTGGGAGTATCTTATATTGTACTATAATTTATAGGATTCTACTTGACCTTGTATTCCATTAGGAGAGGAGATCGATACTAGAATTGGCTAATCTCGACTGAGCGTATCTTGCATTGTCCTACAGTCGAAACCTACTATAAATTCGGAGGATCTTGCATTGTACTACAAGCTATATGGGTTAATCGTTTGATTGATAGCCAAGTCTAGTATTACATTTCCGTATGACTTGTCGTGTCTTAGATGTCCTTCTGGCACCGTCCTTATCTTCCATACATGTTATTTACTGTTATATTAGTAGGCATGTTTTATGTATCTTGCTAGTCCTCTGTGGACCTGATGATCTCTTCAGGTAGCTGGTTGTACGGAGTTAGTTAGCTGAACATGTGGTAGTCGATTACATCTGCATGATTCAGGTATTTTGCTAGTGATATTGCTTTATTATCTTCTCGTGCTCTTATGATATATCCTGCTTGTTAGCCTAGTTTCATAGACTCATGTTATTCTTGGAGTCTAATCGAACAATATGCTAGCGGACTGCAGACCATAAACCATACTTGTTCATTCTTGATTTATATACATCTCGTGGATTGAGATATAGTTTAGATTACCATATTAGACATGATACCATGCTCTTGACAGCTTATATGTATTCGAGTCGGGCTGGAGTTCGCTTGATATGTGGCTGGCTTGCTCACGCACTTGCATCCCGAAAAGCGGGTGCGGGTCGTGACGGGTTCTGTGGTGGTGACCGGTGTAAGCCCCTGTTTTTCAAATTTTAGTTAAATTAGTGCTAATTAATTTTTAATGTTAATTTTAGCCTTAAAATAATTATTAGGATTTTTAGGAATTTTTCTATAATTTTTAAATGAGTTTTATATATTAAAATATTAATTTATAAATTTTCTAAAATGTTTTAATTAACTTTTGTAATTAATTAGATTGTTTTAATAGCATTTTGTAATTTTTAGAATTGATTTAATATGGTCTTGTAATTTCTTAAATGTTTTAAACTACTAAATGCAAATGATTATTTGCATTTACTCACTGTTGGGGCCTTTGTGCAATAACCTAAATCTAGAGGACCTAAGTGCAAACTTCCAAACCCCCCCGACCACTCTCTCTCTCTTCCCTCACCTACTCTCGCTGACCCCCCCCCCCCGACCGACGACTGCCACGCCGGCGGGCAGCCATCGCCATTCCCGGCTGCCCCGACCGACCTAGCACCGCCCACAACCCCTATTTAAACCCCTCTCTCCCCCCAGGCCTAAACCCTAACCCTAAATCCTCTCTGCCACCCCCCACGACCACCTTTCCTCCCCTTTTTCCCAAAACCCTAGCCGCAACTCCGGCGAGCCCCCGTTCAGCCCCGAACGACGAACGTCACCGCCGTCCACTACCGCCATCCGACTCGCCACGCTGAGCCACGCCCAGTGCCACCGGAGCACCGCCGTCCCGACGTCTCCTCCGCCCGCCAGCCCCTTCGAAAACACCCTCAACCGTCGGACACGTAGGTAACAGGACTCGAATCATGTCGTGCGTGTCTCGTTTTCACGCACGAGACTCGCCAGGACACGACGAACCTGATGCTGTGCTTGGACACGCGTTTTAGCATTCGTACGTGTCATGCATAGCACAGACACGTAGATACCTGTGTCCTTAACTGTCTAGACACAGGACCGATATTTTATTTTTTTTTATATACAATATAAGCCTAAACGAAATAAAATAAACGAGAACCCTAATCCTAACAAGACTAGCGGGCTGACCCCCTGGCCAGCCTGACCCGAGTTAAACCCCCCCCTGTTGGCTCAGGTTCGAGTCCCCCTTTCTGTTTCCTTTTTTTTTCTTTTTCTGTTTCTTTCCTTTTCTTTTTCTTTTTTTGTTTTGTATATATATATATATATATATATATATATATATATATATATATATATATATATATATATATATATATATATTAGTATATATATATGTATATACTGTATTTGACAGTATTTTATATATATGTATATATATTTATTATTAGTAAATTTTATATGTATACATTTTCATGTGTATATATATATATTATTATATATACACATTATTATTAAGTGTTTTCTTATACATATATATATTTGTATATATATATATATATATATATATATATATATATATATATATATATATATATATATATATATATATATATATACATATATAATATATATATATATATATATATATATATATATATATATATATATATATATACTTTATAAATTAAGTATTTTCTTATACATAGATATATGTACTTTTTACATATGTATGTATATTTTCACTATGCATAATTTTGCCTTATTAAAACAATAATATTTATTTTGCACTATTACCAAATTGTATTTTTAGTGTATTTAAATTTCTGCAACCATTTGGTGTCCAAGCCTAGCATGGGTTTTTGGGCCCAAATGTGTTTTCACACATTCAAGACCTGTACAAGTCATATTGGACTTGATTCATGGCCTTGGGTCCTGTATTTGAACTTTGGTTCAAATTATATACATGGACAAAATACGCAGATAATTAATTATTTAATTTCAATTGTGTGCAATGTTGTTTTTGATTTTTTAAAAATACTTAAATACTGCTAAAATTATGGAAAAATAGTATTTAGATACTATGTTAAGTTAGCTAATTTATTATAATTTTTATAGTATTTAATTTACTGTTTTGCCACTAGTTTGGCATATGAAACCAAAACTCATTTTCTGTATACTTAGGAAAACTGATTTTTATTAAATACTTGTACTGGTTAATAAATTCCAGAAAATTTATAATAAATTTCTATGATTAACAAGGATCACTTTGATACTTTACTTTAAGAAAAACTAGACTTTTGTCTATCTCTAAAATTATTGGAACACAACGATCATTTGATTTATTTTTTGATTAATTACGACTTGTAGCTTTTTGTGTTATTTTGAGTTTTAGCCATGTTGAACCCCACCCCTCACTAGTGTAAAGACCCTAGAAAGTTAGTTAAAGTAGTGTGTCACCCACATTGGTCTCCTATGCCAAAGCCATTATTTTGGCTAGGTGCCCATCACAAGTCGTGTCGTACCAATTAGTGTCCTAGTGTTTTAGCTTATGTAAAAAACTAAGTTATTGTATTTATTTATCTAGTGACGAGTTACCAGGACATCCAAAGCACTGTTATCGCAGCTTGCTTTGTTTTGCTTTGCTAGAGGCACGTACTTTCTATGAACTTTATATTTGTCACATAAATGAACTGCAAACCCCACATGTTAAATGCTGATCCTTGGGGTAGCAGTTAGATCTCTACATGTTGTACTTTCAGTTACTACCATGCTTAGAACAATCTTGATGTATCTCTCACATGATTAGAATATGGGTTATGGAGAAACTGCTAGTAGCGTACGTGATCATGCCCCCTTACTCGTACGTACGTACCGGCAAGGTTGACATTCTATGTATACCTTGTCGTAGGCGCACCAGCTGTATTTGTACGATGTACATCTATCGCTTGTTTTACTTGTACGAAGTACATTTTATATACTTATACCACAGTATATTTTCACCTATTGACGATCACGTACCTGCTACAGTTTAACATTACATAGACATCTGTCTCTATGACATATGTGTCCTTGCCATGATAGATTGTGTGATGCCATGTTTCCAGTTATTCCTCTTATGTTCATTTCCATGTTTCATATGCTAGTTTGCTAGATTCAGTACTGCTCCCGTCTTGACAGGATAACGTTGTAGGGTCCTTACTGAGGAGGAGTTACTCTGCGATACATATTATGGAGTTACTGTCGAGGACCCGGCCTGCTTTACGAGGATGTTCCTGCGGGAAACCTCGCCTAGTTATCTTTTGTTACTTAGACTTTTGAGAGTAGACATATTAGACTATATCTTTTTGTAACTGGACATGTATCCATTTTACATTTCAGTTCACTTGTACTTGGACTTTTACTATATACGCGACTTTTGTGTTTGGAGCATTTATGACTTTTATTCATTTATAGAACTGTTAGCACATTTAGTCTTATCCTGTTGTCTTTAGAACAACTTACTACGTTTTAATCTCAACGTAGGCTGGGCATGATTCGGCCTGGCCCAACAATTTGGGTAGCGGGTCGTGACATATTTTTAGTGGTGGCCCATGCAGTCCTGACTAAATTGTTTGGTTCGTTATTGTACCAAGCATGCCTGCAATTAGGAACTTAAGGTATTAGACACATTAGGAATAACGCTAGAACACCTAGGAGGAATGCTAGGATTGCAACATAGGAAATACGTCACATATTTGCTATTATAATTAGATTTCCTTGTATATGATTGCTTATTTTAATAAGTCCCTTATAAGTCCTTTTTATTGTAATTAGATGGTGCTTACTCGTTCATCCCAGTATGTTACCCCCGGAATGGGGCCCTCCTTATCCAGTCAGCTGACCAGTCGACTGATACACCCCCCCTCCACCTACCACATTTCCCCACTCCACAGATCCAGACCCAGATGCCTCCACCACCTTCCACTCCCAGTCCCCAGCCCCGATACTTCCACCACCCCCTATCATATACCCACCCAGGCTTCCGTCACACCTCGACGGAAACCAACTGCTCACTCTGATTCAGGGTTCCTAACAACCCATCAGGATAGACTACCCTACTCTGCCAGAGCATAGAGCGTTCTGAGGACGTCCCGTGGTCCCACCACATGTAGAGCCACGGCAGAGAGCGGGACGATCAAGGACTTCATGGGTCTGAATCCCAAGGTTCTTAGGGACTGAGGGCATAGTAGTAGCAGATGATGGCTAGATTCGTAAGAGAGAAGCTTCTGGGAGTTAGGATGCCGGATGACCTCCAGGTCGAGGCAGCAGGATTTCTGCTGATATCTTAGCAGGAGTCTGGTTCCGGAATGAGCCATTGTTTGCGAGGGGGAGAGCCACTTGGGATCAGTTCAGACCCAGT
>JANAVB010029815.1:8716335-8725792 GCA_029216955.1 Iris pallida | reverse complement strand
TGAAACTCAGTTCATAAACTGAGTATAGCATTGTTCAAAACCCAAATTGGAAGGCAGTTTTCTGTCAATCCCTGGACATTTTGAAAACTAATTAAACAAACCTTTAGACAATATATACAGGATTATAACCCTTTTGATAGGTACTGATAATGTAAAGTATACAAGAAGTTATTCGATTTCCAAAATGAACAAAAATAGTTTCTAAAACAGTGTGAAATTCAATAAAACCTCCGATACGACATGCGTCCCGTCAAACCGGGCAACGTGGTTACGAACTGAAGCATCAAAGGTGTGTATCGACTTCGCGAACGTGTGGGCTTTGATGGAATTCAAATTGGTTGCGTGTGCGCGACGAATTTGATGCGTATCCGTCAACATTCTCCGTATCGGCCTCTTTGCAAATTTCTCAATTACTTTATGTATGTTCGTCAAATCGAGACGAAACTTGCGCCAACATGACTGTATCATTTTTCTGGTCCTGTATGCCAAGTTTGGTCCGATTTCTGAGACAGTTGATCGATCACCATTTTAGGGGTCCCACGATCCGACTCAACGGGCGATTTCATGCACGGCCCACCGAAACCCAAAATTGGACCTACCATTGGATTCATATTATCAAAACGAATCCATAAACATGTAATTTGATAACTTTAGAGACCATTGACTTGACACACTTTTCGGTACAAAGCGGATCCAATAACGGACATCATTTTGGTCCGAAATGACCATTATGCTCCTGTATCCAGAATTGGACTTATGGACAGACAATCCTAGCTAATTTGACTATCTAAAAATGTTGGTAATTCTATTTCAGCTTTCGGAGACAGTTATGAGATTTGGACTTATGGTTTACTAGTTGACGGTACATTGTTGGTTCTTCGTGCTACCACCAGGCAAGTATACGTTGCCGAACTTATACAGTATTTATATGTTTCCTTTTCTGTTGTGTTCTTTCCATATGGTTACATGTTTCTCATATGCGTTTGGCTTTTCATCGACTGTTTTACTTTTTTTTTAAGATTTACGTGAACGTATAGGATATTATTTGTGGACACACAAAAAAGAAGAAGAAGCGCTGTCTTTTCTTATTGGCACAAGGCACCACAAATCGAGTACGCCTGAGAGATCCTGCACTGAGGATCCCCGAGTAAAAAGAATTCTGGAGAATGGGACAATGGAGATCGAGCGGCAGTTGCTCCTTTGCTCCGTTGACACTCCGATTTACAAAGTGGAAGAAAACCTAAGAAAATTGCTAACTCTCGGCTCATTGGCAAGAAGAGCAGCAATTTGGCTCTTGAAATGCTCTCTGTTCTGTTGTTTTGAAGAGGCATGAGACTCCTATTTATATTCGTTTTGCACTGAAACGGCTATTATGCGCCCATAGGGGAAAATACACTGATTTTCCATGTGGACGCATAGACTTCCTTTGGGCACATAAGGTGTAGTCACATAAAGGCTACATGATCGTGGGGTTGACATGGCCGTATGCTTCAGTGCACGACTGCTCGTGGAGACTGACGTAGTCGCATGCTTCGGTGCATGACTGGTCTCGATGTTGACCGAGTCGTGGAGCTATCCTGACTTGGGCACATAGGTTGGAATAGGGCTATGTGCCCCCCTCTGGAGGATCCATATGGGTGCATAGGCTTTGCTGTGGGATCATAGGGATGGGCACATAGACTTTGCTCTGTGAGTGTCAGCCACTCTCTAGCTTGGGCGCATAGCAATCTCTGACTTGGGCGCATAGCTCATTTCTGGCTTGGGTGCATAGATGCTTCTTGAGTTGGGTGCATGGATACTTTCTGACTTGAGATGCTAAAATTTTCATGCTTCTACAAGATCCCCTTCAAAGTTTTTGATACTCGAACGAGTTCGAAATACTTTGAAAGAAGCATGGGAGACTGTCTGGGTGCATAACAAACTCCTTCTTTGGGCGCATAGAAGTTTGCCAGGCTGTCAAAAAGATGGTTGTTGAGATCTTCCTCGAAAATATGAACTGACAGATTCATCGGATCAAAATTTGAGGAGGTCCATCCTTTGTGCGTTGTCCACATCAGCAAGTAGTAGCCGCATAATATGCAATGACCAAGTCACCGTATGGGCGCATAGGCTATAGTGGGCGCATAGTCTATGTGGGCGCATAGCCTTGCCTTCATGCCTATAAATATGCCTTGGGGAGAGAGAAAATTCATTCTTTTCTTTTCCTGAAAAAACTTTCAAGAGACCCTTCATCTCCTCTCTGCACGAATCATGTCTCCCAAGGCTGCCAAGAGATCTGCGAAGGGCAAGGAGGCTGCATCGAGCGGTTCTCCTCCTTCGACAGCCTTCCCGCTAGTCCAAGACCCGAATTTGGGTGAGGCTATGCTTAGGAACAAAGTCTCGAGCATTAATTTACGACGCTCAGACTCTTCTCTGCTTGGGTGCATAACCATTGATATGCGCCCAAAGTAACACGCTTTTGTGAGCATTCTGATGCGCCCACAGAAGCATGCACCTACACACTGTCATGTGTTATGCGCCCACACGTTTGTTATGTGCCTACGCAGAATGCTTCCATGCCTGAGCGCTGTTATGTGCCTGAACTGTTATGCGCCTACATGCTTGTTACATGTCATGCGCCCACTTGTAGCACATGTGTTTGTGGACTTTATGCGCCCATAGGCAGTTTGCGCGCATAACCCTTTGGGCGCATAGGATTTCTCCGGCACTTAGTTTCTTTCTCTACAGATTATAAGTCTGACTTTCTTCTTCTGTCTTTGCAGTTGACATGGTCGTTCCGGAGCTTGGTGGGATCCTTTTCGGCTCTGCTCGCTAAGTTCTCGGCACAAGCCTCATAACTAACATGATAAAAAATGTTCAGGCCAAGATCAGTCATAACCAGCCTTCAGTACGAACATGCGCTATACTCGAACAGGATAAGACTTTCCTAAAGCAGATGATAACGATGAGAAGCTCTTGCTTGGAGGGGCACGGAGCTTTAAGAAGCCGTACTTTTTGTTTGGTGACAGCTTGGGGTTTGAAGACGGCGAGACGATACTCCTGAAAAACTCTCTGGTGGTCAGGCTAAACAATTAAAGGATGGTTGTCGTCGATGTATCGCCAGTATCCTCGGTCGGCCTTCACTGATCTAGCCGCATGGCGACAGATGAAATGGGACCTAACCCCTGAACTTTCTGGGGTTGTCTCTGGAAAGATACAGTTTAGCTCTGGTGATCAGAAGAAGGACACTTTTAAGTGTGTCAAGGGCTCTACGTCCTACTCCACGAGGGGGCTGCAGCCCGGTGCCATAATAAACGACATCCCGACTGACCTTTATCCTTATATTGTCAACACACTTTGTAATGTGATGATGTCAAAGAGTATGTCATATCCCGCAGGGAAGATGCGGATGGAAGGTTGGAGGTACCCTATTTTATTTTGGGATAACCTTACTGAATGGGTGCTTTCAACTTATGAAGCCACCCTAAAGGCTGCCGGCCTTTTTTATGCCGTCATAGCCACTCAATATGGCCTAAAGACGAATTAGCCCATGTTCGTTTCTCTGGCGGAGTTGTGCAACCATCACACCGATACTTTCTTCACTCCGGGCGGGGAGATGGGCCTGGCTCTCTATGAGATGCTGGAAGTATCGAAGCTTCCTTGGGACACAGAGCCGTATGAAGAATATGTGCCTTGTGATGAAGAACTCTGAGACCTGGAGAAGAAAACTCCGAGATGATGGACGTATACATGGAGTTATTCTGCCAATTCCTCATGTCATAGGATCAATAAGAAAGGAAGAACTGAGGGGCCAATCCTCATACGAGAGCCTGGATGAGCTATATCTTCGTTCAAGGAGAAGGAGAGGATCCGGCCTCCTTTACGATTTGTAAGCCCCTGACAAAGTCCGAGATAGAGGACTTGATGATAGATTATGACACAGCGGATGCTGAGGACAGTGATGATCCTGAGGGAAAATTCCCGATCGGCCACTACTTTCGCAAAGCTGAGTTTAAGCTGTCAGAGAAAGCTATGCTGGCGGCTTTTCCGATGATCTGAATCTGCGATTGTGTGGTCCCTGGTGGTTCAGGGTCTATTGAAAGGATGAGCCAGAGCATGATACTTCCGGCTGTAAAGCTGGCTTTTGGATACCGGTTCGCCCTGCTACCTACAGTGGTCTGCGCCATTCAACGGAGCCTGCGGGATTTTATTGGGAACGCGATGACCCCTGACGGTAGAGCAGACTTCGCCCGGACAGAACTCCGCTATCATTTCTTAATGGGATGACTGCTGCTGCACTGTCCCAATTTGATGAATGCTGGGCCGGTGGCGGACTCTTTGGCAGGAGATGCCTTTTTCGCAGGTTCCGTGATACGGACTGGGTCATCACTGGTGTAACCGCTTGCAGAAGGGCTTTAGGCTTTCTTCAGAATTATAAGTTCTTCAGGGAGCCCATACGACTAGCCTGACCGCTGGGGTGTTCCATTGGCTTCAGTCTATTAGGCCTTCACATTTAGTACTCAGGAATATGAATCACACCTATCTAGAGCCTTATTTACCAAGCCATTTTGTACGGGAATTTGGGTACAATCAGCTTCTTTTAGGCAATCCCAGCCCGCATCTGGAGTCGATAGGGAGCTTAATCGATGGGGTACGTGCATGGGTTTATTATATTGTCGGATGCAGTGAGCAATTTTTACCCTGCCCGAAGATAAGCCCGAGTCCCACCTTCTTTATGTTGCTGCCAAATTTTATACTCAGATTAATACCTTTCATCCCCGATATAATCATGAGCAAAGTTTGATATTGGGGACCAGGTTTGGCCCCACTCCTGCGAAGCGAGCCCGAAAGACGCCAAAAGGCAACGAAAAGAGAGAGCCGCTCCAGCCATTAAGTCGGCCGCAACGCCACGACAGGGAGCTGCTCTTAGGAGCCGACAATGCCTCCAAGGGAGGGTACCGAAGACGATTCTATTCTTTTCGATCCTCCTTAGAGGAAAGCTTCAACGGAACCGCCCCAGGAGCCAACTTTTAAGAGGAAAAGAAGACCGTCGCCCCAAGACGAGCCAAGGAAGCGGGTGTTGGCTCACCTCCTTTAAGAAGATCTTTTCGGCAGACCGGGAGAGGTAGAACGGCGTCGCGGGCCGTTACCATTCGGGAAGTAGATCCCTTCCTAGACTCCATAGCCGTTTTGGTCAAACCGTTAGAAGCTTTCTCACCATTTCGTTTGTCCTTTGCACAGGACCCCAAAGTTGCGGTTGAGACAGGTGCCTCTCGTCTCAGGAAGTGGATGTGACAACAGTGTCCCCTCCTCGTCCTCAACTGGCATACAGCGTTCAGCCTTTCCCAGTCAAGGAGGCTGAACCAAAGGATGATAAGGGCGAGTGCCCGGATTATGGTGGCGACCAGAAAGCCAGTCCCTCCTACGACATCTTTTGGGGGATATGTCTAAAATTGGGGCTATAATGAAAGAGTTGGACGAGAATCAAGTCCAATCGGCTCAACCTCCCGCAGATATGTTATCTTTGCACCTCTCTTCGGATGAGATTTTTTTGATTTCGATTTTGCGTGCTCCTCGTGAGGCTGACTGCCATTGTGTATTCCCTTGTAGACAAGGAGAAAGAACCACGCATAGAGATAGCCTAAGAAATTAGGGAAGAAAAAGAGGTTGTCCCTGGCTCCTCTGGGGTTGCTGGTGCGGAGGACTCTGTCCGTAAGCCGACATCGAGTGCGGAAGGAGAGGTTTAACAGCCTCCTGAGGTGGTCGTTGCTGAATCTGCTTCCGGTCCATCTGGAGCCATAGAAGATATACAACGTGATGCTGCTCGGGGCCTTGACATTGTTCTCCTTGAACAACCTGGGCCTGCCCTTGGCTCCCTAGTAACCAAGGCTGACGACCTAGTCCAAGTTGGCGCTGAGCATGCCGCAGGTACAAAATTACTACTCTTTCGCACTCTTTCAGGTTCTTCTTTCCATTGCTGATAGATATATTTTTTTATCAGGTTCGGCTTCTTGTCAAGCATCTCTTCCTGGAGCGGAAGATCCTCATCAAGCTTCCTCCTCGACGACCTCCTCCGAAGACGACGAGATGGCCTAGGAAGTCGTCAAAGCTTTCTATTCTATCCTGAAAGTAAAGCTTTCTGGAGTTCTGAACCGGAATGCCGCTTTTGGCCCTGTGAAGGCCGTTGCTGAATATCAAGTGGCGGACCTTGAGAGCATCATCGGCTGCGAGAAGCGGGCTAATGGTCTGAGGAAGGTTCTGAACGACTTGGAGGACCGTGTGGCCAAACTCAGGGAAGCCAAACAACGAAGCCCGACGTCGCTGTTTCGTGAAGAAGATGAGGCTTTAGTCGTGGCTCTCACGAAGGAGGAGGCTACTTTCCAGGCCAGGAAGGATGTCCTTGCTCAAGAGATCAGCGAATTGGCTGATCAGTATGAGCAGTTCAACGCCGCGAGTGAGGCTCGTGTTGCTTTAAAGAATAAGCTTGCTGCCCAAATCATTGAGAAATATAATCACATCGTACAGATCCAAAATAAGATTGCCCAACTGGAGGCCAGCTTGAGGACAGTTGTGTCTGAACAAGAGGATTATTCGATTCAGGCTTCCGTGACTGCCACAACTTTAGACCAATTAAAAGAACAGCTGGTAAAGTTGGAAGGAGAGCACGTAAAACTGATCCCCTTCCAGGATGAAGCTGCCCGATAGGAAGAAGCGCGCCGTCGTGCTACTGCCAAGTCCGAGACCGAGATTGCAGCTCTAATGGATAGCATCAATCGGTTGTGTATCCCTTAGATCTTATTTTGTAATAGGCTCAATTAGTCGTCAAGACTCCTGTATCTTTTTCTTTTCTCTGTATTTTGATAGACGTTTTTAATAAAGAATCTTTTGGCTTTCAAAATTCATGAATGAAGTTTGTGAAATATCAGAACTAGAGGTAATGTGGACGTAGTAAAATATTTCTGGTGGGTATTCCGCTGGAAAATTGGATGTGGACTCATTACCCGTTTATATTCAAGGTTCTTGAATATAGATAATAAGTTGAAAGAAGCTGCTAATAGAGGTAATATGGACGTAATAGCAGAGAATGTTTTATACCTCGACCAGAGGTAATATGGACTGGACGGGTATGTAACATTTAAATAGGAGTCAGTAAATAATTCAGAGGTCATATGGACATGATTATCTTTGACGAAGGAATATTTCCGGTTGGTATTCCGCTAGGAAATTTGATGTGGACTTATTATCTATATTATGTTCAAGATTCTCGAACATAGGTAATAAGTTGAAAGAAACTGCTAGCAGGGGTAATGAGGACGCTGTAGCAGAGGATGTTCTATATCTGACCAGAGATAATATGGACGTGGACAGATATATAATATTAGGTAGGAGTAGATAATTCAGAGGTAATATGGACATGATTATCTTTGATGAATGTTTTGCTCAGAGGTTAAAGATGTGGCAAAATATTTCTTAATTATCCTACTGGGGAAATAATTATCGAAAATAGTTCAGAGGTAATATGGACATGACTGTTTCGTAAGACCAAGTTTGGGCAGAGTCCAAAACGAAGATGATTCCACTGGGGATCTTTTTCAAAGGACCTATTATCCATGGTGTATCTAAGACTCTTGAAATACGGATAATAGTTAGATAATTTTTCGAATCACGTAAACATTGTACTATATATTTACATGATTAAAATAGGGTATATGTGAACGCTGTACATGAAGATTACACATAATATTTCCCAAGAACTTACCGTTGATCGGCATTATGAGCAAGTCACCATCAGGTTTGGTTAGTCGATACGCACCGTTAGAATACACTGATTCTATAACGAAAGGACCTTCCTATTTAGGCTAGAATTTTCCTTTTGTCTTGTGCGTCATGACCATTGGTCTTCTCACTGCTAATACCTGATCACCAAGTTGAAAGATTCTTTCCTTCACCTTTTTATTAAAGGCTCTGGAAAGGCGTGCTTGGTATAGCTCAATACGCTGTTGAGCTAACAAGCATTTTTCGTCTAGCACTTCCAGCTTTTGCAGTCGCAGACGGTAACTTTCTTCGGTAGTCAACTCACTGGCTAAGGATACTCGAAGAGAGGGAATTGGATTTCTAAGGGAATAACTGCTTCACTTCCATAAACCAGAGAGAATGACGTACTGCCTGTTGGAGTCCGGACTGTTGTATGATAGGTCCAGAGACATTCGTCGAGCTTCTCATTCCAATCGCACTTGTTTGAAGACACGAACTTGTTGAGAAGTTTGATGATAGTCTTTTTGAAGGCTTATGCTAATCTATTAGCTGCTGGATTGTAGGCAGTAGAGGCTATATTCTAAATTTGATTTTTATCGCAGAACCGATAGAATGTATGGCTCGTGAACTGAGGACCATTATCATGGATGATCCTATAAGGTAGGCCGAAGCGGTAGATGACTCGATGTTTGACAAAACTGATCACGTTTGATGTCTTTACTTCGATGAGCGGTATAGCTTCCGTCCATTTGGAGAAGTAATCAGTTATAGCTAGGATAAACCGATGTCTTCTGGAAGATGACGGGCATATTGGGCCGATGACGTCCATACCCCAGGCTTCAATAGGCCAAGATATCGCCGTCGGGTGTAGAAACTCCGCAGGTTGATGAATGAAATCGGCATAGAACTGACAAGCCCTATATTTCTTTTCATATTCAACAACATCTGCTATCATCGTGGGCCAATAATAAGCTATTCATCGGAGGCAATCTAGTAATTTGGGACTTGGTTGGTGTACACCACAAATTCTGTCATGAGCCTCATGTAGTGCATGTTTAGCTTCTGTGTCTGATAAGCATCGTAACAGTAGCCCGTCGTAAGAACGTCAGTACAGTTGGCTGTATCATAGTAAATATGAGGGATCGCCGTTGGATAGATACTGCTTCCTTTGGATCCTCAGGGAGGATTTCGTAGATGGCATAGTCTATGAAAGGAAATCTTCAGTCTTTGACATCGATGTTTGTTTCTGTTGCGTAACTGTGATGAATATACAAGGCATCTTTCGCACAGAATAACTCTTGACCAGACACTGTAATTGAATGCTGAGTATTGACAGGAACGATCAAGAAAGCAGCCAGACCGGCTAAAGCATCTGCTTCTATATTCTGTAATCGAGGCACGTGCTCGATGAAGAATACAGCAAAGGTAGAAGCCAACTCGATCGTCGCTTTGTGATATGGGATGAGATCTTCGTGATGAACTTCATAATCCCCTTGGACCTGACTAACTATTACCTTAGAATCGCCGTAAGTTTCTAGATAGTCAACTCCCAATTGTTTTGCCAATTGAAGGTCGATCAGTAGGGCATTATATTCGGCCACGTTGTTGGTGCAAGGTTCCACGATAGAATACGCACGGTGTATAACCAGATGGTCGGGTGACACAAGCACGATGCCTACTCCAGCTACGATATTTCCTTTAGGTCCTGTTCTTGATGCACCGT